>OX155902.1:24202254-24548386 GCA_944588485.1 Phosphuga atrata | reverse complement strand
GAAATAGTGGGTCTTAGAGAAAAAATCATAGAGATCATTTTTATAGAGAATTTTAAGATCTACAACTTTGCTCTGAGGTACTTTTTCGATAAAACTTACCGTTTTCGAGAAAAATCCAAAAAACCTAAAATTTTGACCTTGGGCCCCGAATAAGTCCCTAAGCTCACATGGGACTGATGGGGACTTTTGACACTTTATTCCTTGTGGTAAACCTAAGGTCTCTACGAAGATTTGGCTCTGTCGGAATTTTCTTTATTTCAATTGTCTAAAATGACCGGACTAATACGTGGCGTATGTGTGCATACTATGTAGAACATGATTCTTACAAGCGTAATATCTGGGAAATAGTGGGTCTTAGAGAAAAAACATAGATACCATTTTTATAGAGAATTTTAAGATCTACAACTTTGCTCTGAGGTACTTTTTCGATAAAACTTACCGTTTTCGAGAAAAATCCAAAAAACCTAAAATTTTGACCTTGGGCCCCGAATAAGTCTCTAAGCTCACATGGGACTGATGGGGACTTTTGACACTTTATTCCTTGTGGTAAACCTAAGGTCTCTACGAAGATTTGGCTCTGTCGGAATTTTCTTTATTTCAATTGTCTAAAATGACCGGACTAATACGTGGCGTATGTGTGCATACTATGTAGAACATGATTCTTACAAGCGTAATATCTGGGAAATAGTGGGTCTTAGAGAAAAAACATAGATACCATTTTTATAGAGAATTTTAAGATCTACAACTTTGCTCTGAGGTACTTTTTCGATAAAACTTACCGTTTTCGAGAAAAATCCAAAAAACCTAAAATTTTGACCTTGGGCCCCGAATAAGTCTCTAAGCTCACATGGGACTGATGGGGACTTTTGACACTTTATTCCTTGTGGTAAACCTAAGGTCTCTACGAAGATTTGGCTCTGTCGGAATTTTCTTTATTTCAATTGTCTAAAATGACCGGACTAATACGTGGCGTATGTGTGCATACTATGTAGAACATGATTCTTACAAGCGTAATATCTGGGAAATAGTGGGTCTTAGAGAAAAAACATAGATACCATTTTTATAGAGAATTTTAAGATCTACAACTTTGCTCTGAGGTACTTTTTCGATAAAACTTACCGTTTTCGAGAAAAATCCAAAAAACCTAAAATTTTGACCTTGGGCCCCGAATAAGTCCCTAAGCTCACATGGGACTGATGGGGACTTTTGACACTTTATTCCTTGTGGTAAACCTAAGGTCTCTACGAAGATTTGGCTCTGTCGGAATTTTCTTTATTTCAATTGTCTAAAATGACCGGACTAATACGTGGCGTATGTGTGCATACTATGTAGAACATGATTCTTACAAGCGTAATATCTGAGAAATAGTGGGTCTTAGAGAAAAAATCATAGAGATCATTTTTATAGAGAATTTTAAGATCTACAACTTTGCTCTGAGGTACTTTTTCGATAAAACTTACCGTTTTCGAGAAAAATCCAAAAAACCTAAAATTTTGACCTTGGGCCCCGAATAAGTCCCTAAGCTCACATGGGACTGATGGGGACTTTTGACACTTTATTCCTTGTGGTAAACCTAAGGTCTCTACGAAGATTTGGCTCTGTCGGAATTTTCTTTATTTCAATTGTCTAAAATGACCGGACTAATACGTGGCGTATGTGTGCATACTATGTAGAACATGATTCTTACAAGCGTAATATCTGGGAAATAGTGGGTCTTAGAGAAAAAACATAGATACCATTTTTATAGAGAATTTTAAGATCTACAACTTTGCTCTGAGGTACTTTTTCGATAAAACTTACCGTTTTCGAGAAAAATCCAAAAAACCTAAAATTTTGACCTTGGGCCCCGAATAAGTCTCTAAGCTCACATGGGACTGATGGGGACTTTTGACACTTTATTCCTTGTGGTAAACCTAAGGTCTCTACGAAGATTTGGCTCTGTCGGAATTTTCTTTATTTCAATTGTCTAAAATGACCGGACTAATACGTGGCGTATGTGTGCATACTATGTAGAACATGATTCTTACAAGCGTAATATCTGGGAAATAGTGGGTCTTAGAGAAAAAACATAGATACCATTTTTATAGAGAATTTTAAGATCTACAACTTTTCTCTGAGGTACTTTTTCGATAAAACTTACCGTTTTCGAGAAAAATCCAAAAAACCTAAAATTTTGACCTTGGGCCCCGAATAAGTCCCTAAGCTCACATGGGACTGATGGGGACTTTTGACACTTTATTCCTTGTGGTAAACCTAAGGTCTCTACGAAGATTTGGCTCTGTCGGAATTTTCTTTATTTCAATTGTCTAAAATGACCGGACTAATACGTGGCGTATGTGTGCATACTATGTAGAACATGATTCTTACAAGCGTAATATCTGAGAAATAGTGGGTCTTAGAGAAAAAATCATAGAGATCATTTTTATAGAGAATTTTAAGATCTACAACTTTGCTCTGAGGTACTTTTTCGATAAAACTTACCGTTTTCGAGAAAAATCCAAAAAACCTAAAATTTTGACCTTGGGCCCCGAATAAGTCCCTAAGCTCACATGGGACTGATGGGGACTTTTGACACTTTATTCCTTGTGGTAAACCTAAGGTCTTTACGAAGATTTGGCTCTGTCGGAATTTTCTTTATTTCAATTGTCTAAAATGACCGGACTAATACGTGGCGTATGTGTGCATACTATGTAGAACATGATTCTTACAAGCGTAATATCTGGGAAATAGTGGGTCTTAGAGAAAAAACATAGATACCATTTTTATAGAGAATTTTAAGATCTACAACTTTGCTCTGAGGTACTTTTTCGATAAAACTTACCGTTTTCGAGAAAAATCCAAAAAACCTAAAATTTTGACCTTGGGCCCCGAATAAGTCTCTAAGCTCACATGGGACTGATGGGGACTTTTGACACTTTATTCCTTGTGGTAAACCTAAGGTCTCTACGAAGATTTGGCTCTGTCGGAATTTTCTTTATTTCAATTGTCTAAAATGACCGGACTAATACGTGGCGTATGTGTGCATACTATGTAGAACATGATTCTTACAAGCGTAATATCTGGGAAATAGTGGGTCTTAGAGAAAAAACATAGATACCATTTTAATAGAGAATTTTAAGATCTACAACTTTGCTCTGAGGTACTTTTTCGATAAAACTTACCGTTTTCGAGAAAAATCCAAAAAACCTAAAATTTTGACCTTGGGCCCCGAATAAGTCCCTAAGCTCACATGGGACTGATGGGGACTTTTGACACTTTATTCCTTGTGGTAAACCTAAGGTCTCTACGAAGATTTGGCTCTGTCGGAATTTTCTTTATTTCAATTGTCTAAAATGACCGGACTAATACGTGGCGTATGTGTGCATACTATGTAGAACATGATTCTTACAAGCGTAATATCTGAGAAATAGTGGGTCTTAGAGAAAAAATCATAGAGATCATTTTTATAGAGAATTTTAAGATCTACAACTTTGCTCTGAGGTACTTTTTCGATAAAACTTACCGTTTTCGAGAAAAATCCAAAAAACCTAAAATTTTGACCTTGGGCCCCGAATAAGTCCCTAAGCTCACATGGGACTGATGGGGACTTTTGACACTTTATTCCTTGTGGTAAACCTAAGGTCTCTACGAAGATTTGGCTCTGTCGGAATTTTCTTTATTTCAATTGTCTAAAATGACCGGACTAATACGTGGCGTATGTGTGCATACTATGTAGAACATGATTCTTACAAGCGTAATATCTGGGAAATAGTGGGTCTTAGAGAAAAAACATAGATACCATTTTTATAGAGAATTTTAAGATCTACAACTTTGCTCTGAGGTACTTTTTCGATAAAACTTACCGTTTTCGAGAAAAATCCAAAAAACCTAAAATTTTGACCTTGGGCCCCGAATAAGTCTCTAAGCTCACATGGGACTGATGGGGACTTTTGACACTTTATTCCTTGTGGTAAACCTAAGGTCTCTACGAAGATTTGGCTCTGTCGGAATTTTCTTTATTTCAATTGTCTAAAATGACCGGACTAATACGTGGCGTATGTGTGCATACTATGTAGAACATGATTCTTACAAGCGTAATATCTGGGAAATAGTGGGTCTTAGAGAAAAAACATAGATACCATTTTTATAGAGAATTTTAAGATCTACAACTTTGCTCTGAGGTACTTTTTCGATAAAACTTACCGTTTTCGAGAAAAATCCAAAAAACCTAAAATTTTGACCTTGGGCCCCGAATAAGTCTCTAAGCTCACATGGGACTGATGGGGACTTTTGACACTTTATTCCTTGTGGTAAACCTAAGGTCTCTACGAAGATTTGGCTCTGTCGGAATTTTCTTTATTTCAATTGTCTAAAATGACCGGACTAATACGTGGCGTATGTGTGCATACTATGTAGAACATGATTCTTACAAGCGTAATATCTGAGAAATAGTGGGTCTTAGAGAAAAAATCATAGAGATCATTTTTATAGAGAATTTTAAGATCTACAACTTTGCTCTGAGGTACTTTTTCGATAAAACTTACCGTTTTCGAGAAAAATCCAAAAACCTAAAATTTTGACCTTGGGCCCCGAATAAGTCCCTAAGCTCACATGGGACTGATGGGGACTTTTGACACTTTATTCCTTGTGGTAAACCTAAGGTCTCTACGAAGATTTGGCTCTGTCGGAATTTTCTTTATTTCAATTGTCTAAAATGACCGGACTAATACGTGGCGTATGTGTGCATACTATGTAGAACATGATTCTTACAAGCGTAATATCTGGGAAATAGTGGGTCTTAGAGAAAAAACATAGATACCATTTTTATAGAGAATTTTAAGATCTACAACTTTGCTCTGAGGTACTTTTTCGATAAAACTTACCGTTTTCGAGAAAAATCCAAAAAACCTAAAATTTTGACCTTGGGCCCCGAATAAGTCTCTAAGCTCACATGGGACTGATGGGGACTTTTGACACTTTATTCCTTGTGGTAAACCTAAGGTCTCTACGAAGATTTGGCTCTGTCGGAATTTTCTTTATTTCAATTGTCTAAAATGACCGGACTAATACGTGGCGTATGTGTGCATACTATGTAGAACATGATTCTTACAAGCGTAATATCTGGGAAATAGTGGGTCTTAGAGAAAAAACATAGATACCATTTTTATAGAGAATTTTAAGATCTACAACTTTGCTCTGAGGTACTTTTTCGATAAAACTTACCGTTTTCGAGAAAAATCCAAAAAACCTAAAATTTTGACCTTGGGCCCCGAATAAGTCTCTAAGCTCACATGGGACTGATGGGGACTTTTGACACTTTATTCCTTGTGGTAAACCTAAGGTCTCTACGAAGATTTGGCTCTGTCGGAATTTTCTTTATTTCAATTGTCTAAAATGACCGGACTAATACGTGGCGTATGTGTGCATACTATGTAGAACATGATTCTTACAAGCGTAATATCTGAGAAATAGTGGGTCTTAGAGAAAAAATCATAGAGATCATTTTTATAGAGAATTTTAAGATCTACAACTTTGCTCTGAGGTACTTTTTCGATAAAACTTACCGTTTTCGAGAAAAATCCAAAAAACCTAAAATTTTGACCTTGGGCCCCGAATAAGTCCCTAAGCTCACATGGGACTGATGGGGACTTTTGACACTTTATTCCTTGTGGTAAACCTAAGGTCTCTACGAAGATTTGGCTCTGTCGGAATTTTCTTTATTTCAATTGTCTAAAATGACCGGACTAATACGTGGCGTATGTGTGCATACTATGTAGAACATGATTCTTACAAGCGTAATATCTGGGAAATAGTGGGTCTTAGAGAAAAAACATAGATACCATTTTTATAGAGAATTTTAAGATCTACAACTTTGCTCTGAGGTACTTTTTCGATAAAACTTACCGTTTTCGAGAAAAATCCAAAAAACCTAAAATTTTGACCTTGGGCCCCGAATAAGTCTCTAAGCTCACATGGGACTGATGGGGACTTTTGACACTTTATTCCTTGTGGTAAACCTAAGGTCTCTACGAAGATTTGGCTCTGTCGGAATTTTCTTTATTTCAATTGTCTAAAATGACCGGACTAATACGTGGCGTATGTGTGCATACTATGTAGAACATGATTCTTACAAGCGTAATATCTGGGAAATAGTGGGTCTTAGAGAAAAAACATAGATACCATTTTTATAGAGAATTTTAAGATCTACAACTTTGCTCTGAGGTACTTTTTCGATAAAACTTACCGTTTTCGAGAAAAATCCAAAAAACCTAAAATTTTGACCTTGGGCCCCGAATAAGTCTCTAAGCTCACATGGGACTGATGGGGACTTTTGACACTTTATTCCTTGTGGTAAACCTAAGGTCTCTACGAAGATTTGGCTCTGTCGGAATTTTCTTTATTTCAATTGTCTAAAATGACCGGACTAATACGTGGCGTATGTGTGCATACTATGTAGAACATGATTCTTACAAGCGTAATATCTGAGAAATAGTGGGTCTTAGAGAAAAAATCATAGAGATCATTTTTATAGAGAATTTTAAGATCTACAACTTTGCTCTGAGGTACTTTTTCGATAAAACTTACCGTTTTCGAGAAAAATCCAAAAAACCTAAAATTTTGACCTTGGGCCCCGAATAAGTCCCTAAGCTCACATGGGACTGATGGGGACTTTTGACACTTTATTCCTTGTGGTAAACCTAAGGTCTCTACGAAGATTTGGCTCTGTCGGAATTTTCTTTATTTCAATTGTCTAAAATGACCGGACTAATACGTGGCGTATGTGTGCATACTATGTAGAACATGATTCTTACAAGCGTAATATCTGGGAAATAGTGGGTCTTAGAGAAAAAACATAGATACCATTTTTATAGAGAATTTTAAGATCTACAACTTTGCTCTGAGGTACTTTTTCGATAAAACTTACCGTTTTCGAGAAAAATCCAAAAAACCTAAAATTTTGACCTTGGGCCCCGAATAAGTCTCTAAGCTCACATGGGACTGATGGGGACTTTTGACACTTTATTCCTTGTGGTAAACCTAAGGTCTCTACGAAGATTTGGCTCTGTCGGAATTTTCTTTATTTCAATTGTCTAAAATGACCGGACTAATACGTGGCGTATGTGTGCATACTATGTAGAACATGATTCTTACAAGCGTAATATCTGGGAAATAGTGGGTCTTAGAGAAAAAACATAGATACCATTTTTATAGAGAATTTTAAGATCTACAACTTTGCTCTGAGGTACTTTTTCGATAAAACTTACCGTTTTCGAGAAAAATCCAAAAAACCTAAAATTTTGACCTTGGGCCCCGAATAAGTCTCTAAGCTCACATGGGACTGATGGGGACTTTTGACACTTTATTCCTTGTGGTAAACCTAAGGTCTCTACGAAGATTTGGCTCTGTCGGAATTTTCTTTATTTCAATTGTCTAAAATGACCGGACTAATACGTGGCGTATGTGTGCATACTATGTAGAACATGATTCTTACAAGCGTAATATCTGAGAAATAGTGGGTCTTAGAGAAAAAATCATAGAGATCATTTTTATAGAGAATTTTAAGATCTACAACTTTGCTCTGAGGTACTTTTTCGATAAAACTTACCGTTTTCGAGAAAAATCCAAAAACCTAAAATTTTGACCTTGGGCCCCGAATAAGTCCCTAAGCTCACATGGGACTGATGGGGACTTTTGACACTTTATTCCTTGTGGTAAACCTAAGGTCTCTACGAAGATTTGGCTCTGTCGGAATTTTCTTTATTTCAATTGTCTAAAATGACCGGACTAATACGTGGCGTATGTGTGCATACTATGTAGAACATGATTCTTACAAGCGTAATATCTGGGAAATAGTGGGTCTTAGAGAAAAAACATAGATACCATTTTTATAGAGAATTTTAAGATCTACAACTTTGCTCTGAGGTACTTTTTCGATAAAACTTACCGTTTTCGAGAAAAATCCAAAAAACCTAAAATTTTGACCTTGGGCCCCGAATAAGTCTCTAAGCTCACATGGGACTGATGGGGACTTTTGACACTTTATTCCTTGTGGTAAACCTAAGGTCTCTACGAAGATTTGGCTCTGTCGGAATTTTCTTTATTTCAATTGTCTAAAATGACCGGACTAATACGTGGCGTATGTGTGCATACTATGTAGAACATGATTCTTACAAGCGTAATATCTGGGAAATAGTGGGTCTTAGAGAAAAAACATAGATACCATTTTTATAGAGAATTTTAAGATCTACAACTTTGCTCTGAGGTACTTTTTCGATAAAACTTACCGTTTTCGAGAAAAATCCAAAAAACCTAAAATTTTGACCTTGGGCCCCGAATAAGTCTCTAAGCTCACATGGGACTGATGGGGACTTTTGACACTTTATTCCTTGTGGTAAACCTAAGGTCTCTACGAAGATTTGGCTCTGTCGGAATTTTCTTTATTTCAATTGTCTAAAATGACCGGACTAATACGTGGCGTATGTGTGCATACTATGTAGAACATGATTCTTACAAGCGTAATATCTGAGAAATAGTGGGTCTTAGAGAAAAAATCATAGAGATCATTTTTATAGAGAATTTTAAGATCTACAACTTTGCTCTGAGGTACTTTTTCGATAAAACTTACCGTTTTCGAGAAAAATCCAAAAAACCTAAAATTTTGACCTTGGGCCCCGAATAAGTCCCTAAGCTCACATGGGACTGATGGGGACTTTTGACACTTTATTCCTTGTGGTAAACCTAAGGTCTCTACGAAGATTTGGCTCTGTCGGAATTTTCTTTATTTCAATTGTCTAAAATGACCGGACTAATACGTGGCGTATGTGTGCATACTATGTAGAACATGATTCTTACAAGCGTAATATCTGGGAAATAGTGGGTCTTAGAGAAAAAACATAGATACCATTTTTATAGAGAATTTTAAGATCTACAACTTTGCTCTGAGGTACTTTTTCGATAAAACTTACCGTTTTCGAGAAAAATCCAAAAAACCTAAAATTTTGACCTTGGGCCCCGAATAAGTCTCTAAGCTCACATGGGACTGATGGGGACTTTTGACACTTTATTCCTTGTGGTAAACCTAAGGTCTCTACGAAGATTTGGCTCTGTCGGAATTTTCTTTATTTCAATTGTCTAAAATGACCGGACTAATACGTGGCGTATGTGTGCATACTATGTAGAACATGATTCTTACAAGCGTAATATCTGGGAAATAGTGGGTCTTAGAGAAAAAACATAGATACCATTTTTATAGAGAATTTTAAGATCTACAACTTTGCTCTGAGGTACTTTTTCGATAAAACTTACCGTTTTCGAGAAAAATCCAAAAAACCTAAAATTTTGACCTTGGGCCCCGAATAAGTCTCTAAGCTCACATGGGACTGATGGGGACTTTTGACACTTTATTCCTTGTGGTAAACCTAAGGTCTCTACGAAGATTTGGCTCTGTCGGAATTTTCTTTATTTCAATTGTCTAAAATGACCGGACTAATACGTGGCGTATGTGTGCATACTATGTAGAACATGATTCTTACAAGCGTAATATCTGAGAAATAGTGGGTCTTAGAGAAAAAATCATAGAGATCATTTTTATAGAGAATTTTAAGATCTACAACTTTGCTCTGAGGTACTTTTTCGATAAAACTTACCGTTTTCGAGAAAAATCCAAAAAACCTAAAATTTTGACCTTGGGCCCCGAATAAGTCCCTAAGCTCACATGGGACTGATGGGGACTTTTGACACTTTATTCCTTGTGGTAAACCTAAGGTCTCTACGAAGATTTGGCTCTGTCGGAATTTTCTTTATTTCAATTGTCTAAAATGACCGGACTAATACGTGGCGTATGTGTGCATACTATGTAGAACATGATTCTTACAAGCGTAATATCTGGGAAATAGTGGGTCTTAGAGAAAAAACATAGATACCATTTTTATAGAGAATTTTAAGATCTACAACTTTGCTCTGAGGTACTTTTTCGATAAAACTTACCGTTTTCGAGAAAAATCCAAAAAACCTAAAATTTTGACCTTGGGCCCCGAATAAGTCTCTAAGCTCACATGGGACTGATGGGGACTTTTGACACTTTATTCCTTGTGGTAAACCTAAGGTCTCTACGAAGATTTGGCTCTGTCGGAATTTTCTTTATTTCAATTGTCTAAAATGACCGGACTAATACGTGGCGTATGTGTGCATACTATGTAGAACATGATTCTTACAAGCGTAATATCTGAGAAATAGTGGGTCTTAGAGAAAAAATCATAGAGATCATTTTTATAGAGAATTTTAAGATCTACAACTTTGCTCTGAGGTACTTTTTCGATAAAACTTACCGTTTTCGAGAAAAATCCAAAAAACCTAAAATTTTGACCTTGGGCCCCGAATAAGTCCCTAAGCTCACATGGGACTGATGGGGACTTTTGACACTTTATTCCTTGTGGTAAACCTAAGGTCTCTACGAAGATTTGGCTCTGTCGGAATTTTCTTTATTTCAATTGTCTAAAATGACCGGACTAATACGTGGCGTATGTGTGCATACTATGTAGAACATGATTCTTACAAGCGTAATATCTGGGAAATAGTGGGTCTTAGAGAAAAAACATAGATACCATTTTTATAGAGAATTTTAAGATCTACAACTTTGCTCTGAGGTACTTTTTCGATAAAACTTACCGTTTTCGAGAAAAATCCAAAAAACCTAAAATTTTGACCTTGGGCCCCGAATAAGTCTCTAAGCTCACATGGGACTGATGGGGACTTTTGACACTTTATTCCTTGTGGTAAACCTAAGGTCTCTACGAAGATTTGGCTCTGTCGGAATTTTCTTTATTTCAATTGTCTAAAATGACCGGACTAATACGTGGCGTATGTGTGCATACTATGTAGAACATGATTCTTACAAGCGTAATATCTGGGAAATAGTGGGTCTTAGAGAAAAAACATAGATACCATTTTTATAGAGAATTTTAAGATCTACAACTTTGCTCTGAGGTACTTTTTCGATAAAACTTACCGTTTTCGAGAAAAATCCAAAAAACCTAAAATTTTGACCTTGGGCCCCGAATAAGTCTCTAAGCTCACATGGGACTGATGGGGACTTTTGACACTTTATTCCTTGTGGTAAACCTAAGGTCTCTACGAAGATTTGGCTCTGTCGGAATTTTCTTTATTTCAATTGTCTAAAATGACCGGACTAATACGTGGCGTATGTGTGCATACTATGTAGAACATGATTCTTACAAGCGTAATATCTGAGAAATAGTGGGTCTTAGAGAAAAAATCATAGAGATCATTTTTATAGAGAATTTTAAGATCTACAACTTTGCTCTGAGGTACTTTTTCGATAAAACTTACCGTTTTCGAGAAAAATCCAAAAAACCTAAAATTTTGACCTTGGGCCCCGAATAAGTCCCTAAGCTCACATGGGACTGATGGGGACTTTTGACACTTTATTCCTTGTGGTAAACCTAAGGTCTCTACGAAGATTTGGCTCTGTCGGAATTTTCTTTATTTCAATTGTCTAAAATGACCGGACTAATACGTGGCGTATGTGTGCATACTATGTAGAACATGATTCTTACAAGCGTAATATCTGGGAAATAGTGGGTCTTAGAGAAAAAACATAGATACCATTTTTATAGAGAATTTTAAGATCTACAACTTTGCTCTGAGGTACTTTTTCGATAAAACTTACCGTTTTCGAGAAAAATCCAAAAAACCTAAAATTTTGACCTTGGGCCCCGAATAAGTCTCTAAGCTCACATGGGACTGATGGGGACTTTTGACACTTTATTCCTTGTGGTAAACCTAAGGTCTCTACGAAGATTTGGCTCTGTCGGAATTTTCTTTATTTCAATTGTCTAAAATGACCGGACTAATACGTGGCGTATGTGTGCATACTATGTAGAACATGATTCTTACAAGCGTAATATCTGGGAAATAGTGGGTCTTAGAGAAAAAACATAGATACCATTTTTATAGAGAATTTTAAGATCTACAACTTTGCTCTGAGGTACTTTTTCGATAAAACTTACCGTTTTCGAGAAAAATCCAAAAAACCTAAAATTTTGACCTTGGGCCCCGAATAAGTCTCTAAGCTCACATGGGACTGATGGGGACTTTTGACACTTTATTCCTTGTGGTAAACCTAAGGTCTCTACGAAGATTTGGCTCTGTCGGAATTTTCTTTATTTCAATTGTCTAAAATGACCGGACTAATACGTGGCGTATGTGTGCATACTATGTAGAACATGATTCTTACAAGCGTAATATCTGGGAAATAGTGGGTCTTAGAGAAAAAACATAGATACCATTTTTATAGAGAATTTTAAGATCTACAACTTTGCTCTGAGGTACTTTTTCGATAAAACTTACCGTTTTCGAGAAAAATCCAAAAAACCTAAAATTTTGACCTTGGGCCCCGAATAAGTCCCTAAGCTCACATGGGACTGATGGGGACTTTTGACACTTTATTCCTTGTGGTAAACCTAAGGTCTCTACGAAGATTTGGCTCTGTCGGAATTTTCTTTATTTCAATTGTCTAAAATGACCGGACTAATACGTGGCGTATGTGTGCATACTATGTAGAACATGATTCTTACAAGCGTAATATCTGAGAAATAGTGGGTCTTAGAGAAAAAATCATAGAGATCATTTTTATAGAGAATTTTAAGATCTACAACTTTGCTCTGAGGTACTTTTTCGATAAAACTTACCGTTTTCGAGAAAAATCCAAAAAACCTAAAATTTTGACCTTGGGCCCCGAATAAGTCCCTAAGCTCACATGGGACTGATGGGGACTTTTGACACTTTATTCCTTGTGGTAAACCTAAGGTCTCTACGAAGATTTGGCTCTGTCGGAATTTTCTTTATTTCAATTGTCTAAAATGACCGGACTAATACGTGGCGTATGTGTGCATACTATGTAGAACATGATTCTTACAAGCGTAATATCTGGGAAATAGTGGGTCTTAGAGAAAAAACATAGATACCATTTTTATAGAGAATTTTAAGATCTACAACTTTGCTCTGAGGTACTTTTTCGATAAAACTTACCGTTTTCGAGAAAAATCCAAAAAACCTAAAATTTTGACCTTGGGCCCCGAATAAGTCTCTAAGCTCACATGGGACTGATGGGGACTTTTGACACTTTATTCCTTGTGGTAAACCTAAGGTCTCTACGAAGATTTGGCTCTGTCGGAATTTTCTTTATTTCAATTGTCTAAAATGACCGGACTAATACGTGGCGTATGTGTGCATACTATGTAGAACATGATTCTTACAAGCGTAATATCTGGGAAATAGTGGGTCTTAGAGAAAAAACATAGATACCATTTTTATAGAGAATTTTAAGATCTACAACTTTTCTCTGAGGTACTTTTTCGATAAAACTTACCGTTTTCGAGAAAAATCCAAAAAACCTAAAATTTTGACCTTGGGCCCCGAATAAGTCCCTAAGCTCACATGGGACTGATGGGGACTTTTGACACTTTATTCCTTGTGGTAAACCTAAGGTCTCTACGAAGATTTGGCTCTGTCGGAATTTTCTTTATTTCAATTGTCTAAAATGACCGGACTAATACGTGGCGTATGTGTGCATACTATGTAGAACATGATTCTTACAAGCGTAATATCTGAGAAATAGTGGGTCTTAGAGAAAAAATCATAGAGATCATTTTTATAGAGAATTTTAAGATCTACAACTTTGCTCTGAGGTACTTTTTCGATAAAACTTACCGTTTTCGAGAAAAATCCAAAAAACCTAAAATTTTGACCTTGGGCCCCGAATAAGTCCCTAAGCTCACATGGGACTGATGGGGACTTTTGACACTTTATTCCTTGTGGTAAACCTAAGGTCTCTACGAAGATTTGGCTCTGTCGGAATTTTCTTTATTTCAATTGTCTAAAATGACCGGACTAATACGTGGCGTATGTGTGCATACTATGTAGAACATGATTCTTACAAGCGTAATATCTGGGAAATAGTGGGTCTTAGAGAAAAAACATAGATACCATTTTTATAGAGAATTTTAAGATCTACAACTTTGCTCTGAGGTACTTTTTCGATAAAACTTACCGTTTTCGAGAAAAATCCAAAAAACCTAAAATTTTGACCTTGGGCCCCGAATAAGTCTCTAAGCTCACATGGGACTGATGGGGACTTTTGACACTTTATTCCTTGTGGTAAACCTAAGGTCTCTACGAAGATTTGGCTCTGTCGGAATTTTCTTTATTTCAATTGTCTAAAATGACCGGACTAATACGTGGCGTATGTGTGCATACTATGTAGAACATGATTCTTACAAGCGTAATATCTGGGAAATAGTGGGTCTTAGAGAAAAAACATAGATACCATTTTTATAGAGAATTTTAAGATCTACAACTTTGCTCTGAGGTACTTTTTCGATAAAACTTACCGTTTTCGAGAAAAATCCAAAAAACCTAAAATTTTGACCTTGGGCCCCGAATAAGTCTCTAAGCTCACATGGGACTGATGGGGACTTTTGACACTTTATTCCTTGTGGTAAACCTAAGGTCTCTACGAAGATTTGGCTCTGTCGGAATTTTCTTTATTTCAATTGTCTAAAATGACCGGACTAATACGTGGCGTATGTGTGCATACTATGTAGAACATGATTCTTACAAGCGTAATATCTGGGAAATAGTGGGTCTTAGAGAAAAAACATAGATACCATTTTTATAGAGAATTTTAAGATCTACAACTTTGCTCTGAGGTACTTTTTCGATAAAACTTACCGTTTTCGAGAAAAATCCAAAAAACCTAAAATTTTGACCTTGGGCCCCGAATAAGTCCCTAAGCTCACATGGGACTGATGGGGACTTTTGACACTTTATTCCTTGTGGTAAACCTAAGGTCTCTACGAAGATTTGGCTCTGTCGGAATTTTCTTTATTTCAATTGTCTAAAATGACCGGACTAATACGTGGCGTATGTGTGCATACTATGTAGAACATGATTCTTACAAGCGTAATATCTGAGAAATAGTGGGTCTTAGAGAAAAAATCATAGAGATCATTTTTATAGAGAATTTTAAGATCTACAACTTTGCTCTGAGGTACTTTTTCGATAAAACTTACCGTTTTCGAGAAAAATCCAAAAAACCTAAAATTTTGACCTTGGGCCCCGAATAAGTCCCTAAGCTCACATGGGACTGATGGGGACTTTTGACACTTTATTCCTTGTGGTAAACCTAAGGTCTCTACGAAGATTTGGCTCTGTCGGAATTTTCTTTATTTCAATTGTCTAAAATGACCGGACTAATACGTGGCGTATGTGTGCATACTATGTAGAACATGATTCTTACAAGCGTAATATCTGGGAAATAGTGGGTCTTAGAGAAAAAACATAGATACCATTTTTATAGAGAATTTTAAGATCTACAACTTTGCTCTGAGGTACTTTTTCGATAAAACTTACCGTTTTCGAGAAAAATCCAAAAAACCTAAAATTTTGACCTTGGGCCCCGAATAAGTCTCTAAGCTCACATGGGACTGATGGGGACTTTTGACACTTTATTCCTTGTGGTAAACCTAAGGTCTCTACGAAGATTTGGCTCTGTCGGAATTTTCTTTATTTCAATTGTCTAAAATGACCGGACTAATACGTGGCGTATGTGTGCATACTATGTAGAACATGATTCTTACAAGCGTAATATCTGGGAAATAGTGGGTCTTAGAGAAAAAACATAGATACCATTTTTATAGAGAATTTTAAGATCTACAACTTTTCTCTGAGGTACTTTTTCGATAAAACTTACCGTTTTCGAGAAAAATCCAAAAAACCTAAAATTTTGACCTTGGGCCCCGAATAAGTCCCTAAGCTCACATGGGACTGATGGGGACTTTTGACACTTTATTCCTTGTGGTAAACCTAAGGTCTCTACGAAGATTTGGCTCTGTCGGAATTTTCTTTATTTCAATTGTCTAAAATGACCGGACTAATACGTGGCGTATGTGTGCATACTATGTAGAACATGATTCTTACAAGCGTAATATCTGAGAAATAGTGGGTCTTAGAGAAAAAATCATAGAGATCATTTTTATAGAGAATTTTAAGATCTACAACTTTGCTCTGAGGTACTTTTTCGATAAAACTTACCGTTTTCGAGAAAAATCCAAAAAACCTAAAATTTTGACCTTGGGCCCCGAATAAGTCCCTAAGCTCACATGGGACTGATGGGGACTTTTGACACTTTATTCCTTGTGGTAAACCTAAGGTCTTTACGAAGATTTGGCTCTGTCGGAATTTTCTTTATTTCAATTGTCTAAAATGACCGGACTAATACGTGGCGTATGTGTGCATACTATGTAGAACATGATTCTTACAAGCGTAATATCTGGGAAATAGTGGGTCTTAGAGAAAAAACATAGATACCATTTTTATAGAGAATTTTAAGATCTACAACTTTGCTCTGAGGTACTTTTTCGATAAAACTTACCGTTTTCGAGAAAAATCCAAAAAACCTAAAATTTTGACCTTGGGCCCCGAATAAGTCTCTAAGCTCACATGGGACTGATGGGGACTTTTGACACTTTATTCCTTGTGGTAAACCTAAGGTCTCTACGAAGATTTGGCTCTGTCGGAATTTTCTTTATTTCAATTGTCTAAAATGACCGGACTAATACGTGGCGTATGTGTGCATACTATGTAGAACATGATTCTTACAAGCGTAATATCTGGGAAATAGTGGGTCTTAGAGAAAAAACATAGATACCATTTTAATAGAGAATTTTAAGATCTACAACTTTGCTCTGAGGTACTTTTTCGATAAAACTTACCGTTTTCGAGAAAAATCCAAAAAACCTAAAATTTTGACCTTGGGCCCCGAATAAGTCCCTAAGCTCACATGGGACTGATGGGGACTTTTGACACTTTATTCCTTGTGGTAAACCTAAGGTCTCTACGAAGATTTGGCTCTGTCGGAATTTTCTTTATTTCAATTGTCTAAAATGACCGGACTAATACGTGGCGTATGTGTGCATACTATGTAGAACATGATTCTTACAAGCGTAATATCTGAGAAATAGTGGGTCTTAGAGAAAAAATCATAGAGATCATTTTTATAGAGAATTTTAAGATCTACAACTTTGCTCTGAGGTACTTTTTCGATAAAACTTACCGTTTTCGAGAAAAATCCAAAAAACCTAAAATTTTGACCTTGGGCCCCGAATAAGTCCCTAAGCTCACATGGGACTGATGGGGACTTTTGACACTTTATTCCTTGTGGTAAACCTAAGGTCTCTACGAAGATTTGGCTCTGTCGGAATTTTCTTTATTTCAATTGTCTAAAATGACCGGACTAATACGTGGCGTATGTGTGCATACTATGTAGAACATGATTCTTACAAGCGTAATATCTGGGAAATAGTGGGTCTTAGAGAAAAAACATAGATACCATTTTTATAGAGAATTTTAAGATCTACAACTTTGCTCTGAGGTACTTTTTCGATAAAACTTACCGTTTTCGAGAAAAATCCAAAAAACCTAAAATTTTGACCTTGGGCCCCGAATAAGTCTCTAAGCTCACATGGGACTGATGGGGACTTTTGACACTTTATTCCTTGTGGTAAACCTAAGGTCTCTACGAAGATTTGGCTCTGTCGGAATTTTCTTTATTTCAATTGTCTAAAATGACCGGACTAATACGTGGCGTATGTGTGCATACTATGTAGAACATGATTCTTACAAGCGTAATATCTGGGAAATAGTGGGTCTTAGAGAAAAAACATAGATACCATTTTTATAGAGAATTTTAAGATCTACAACTTTGCTCTGAGGTACTTTTTCGATAAAACTTACCGTTTTCGAGAAAAATCCAAAAAACCTAAAATTTTGACCTTGGGCCCCGAATAAGTCTCTAAGCTCACATGGGACTGATGGGGACTTTTGACACTTTATTCCTTGTGGTAAACCTAAGGTCTCTACGAAGATTTGGCTCTGTCGGAATTTTCTTTATTTCAATTGTCTAAAATGACCGGACTAATACGTGGCGTATGTGTGCATACTATGTAGAACATGATTCTTACAAGCGTAATATCTGAGAAATAGTGGGTCTTAGAGAAAAAATCATAGAGATCATTTTTATAGAGAATTTTAAGATCTACAACTTTGCTCTGAGGTACTTTTTCGATAAAACTTACCGTTTTCGAGAAAAATCCAAAAACCTAAAATTTTGACCTTGGGCCCCGAATAAGTCCCTAAGCTCACATGGGACTGATGGGGACTTTTGACACTTTATTCCTTGTGGTAAACCTAAGGTCTCTACGAAGATTTGGCTCTGTCGGAATTTTCTTTATTTCAATTGTCTAAAATGACCGGACTAATACGTGGCGTATGTGTGCATACTATGTAGAACATGATTCTTACAAGCGTAATATCTGGGAAATAGTGGGTCTTAGAGAAAAAACATAGATACCATTTTTATAGAGAATTTTAAGATCTACAACTTTGCTCTGAGGTACTTTTTCGATAAAACTTACCGTTTTCGAGAAAAATCCAAAAAACCTAAAATTTTGACCTTGGGCCCCGAATAAGTCTCTAAGCTCACATGGGACTGATGGGGACTTTTGACACTTTATTCCTTGTGGTAAACCTAAGGTCTCTACGAAGATTTGGCTCTGTCGGAATTTTCTTTATTTCAATTGTCTAAAATGACCGGACTAATACGTGGCGTATGTGTGCATACTATGTAGAACATGATTCTTACAAGCGTAATATCTGGGAAATAGTGGGTCTTAGAGAAAAAACATAGATACCATTTTTATAGAGAATTTTAAGATCTACAACTTTGCTCTGAGGTACTTTTTCGATAAAACTTACCGTTTTCGAGAAAAATCCAAAAAACCTAAAATTTTGACCTTGGGCCCCGAATAAGTCTCTAAGCTCACATGGGACTGATGGGGACTTTTGACACTTTATTCCTTGTGGTAAACCTAAGGTCTCTACGAAGATTTGGCTCTGTCGGAATTTTCTTTATTTCAATTGTCTAAAATGACCGGACTAATACGTGGCGTATGTGTGCATACTATGTAGAACATGATTCTTACAAGCGTAATATCTGAGAAATAGTGGGTCTTAGAGAAAAAATCATAGAGATCATTTTTATAGAGAATTTTAAGATCTACAACTTTGCTCTGAGGTACTTTTTCGATAAAACTTACCGTTTTCGAGAAAAATCCAAAAAACCTAAAATTTTGACCTTGGGCCCCGAATAAGTCCCTAAGCTCACATGGGACTGATGGGGACTTTTGACACTTTATTCCTTGTGGTAAACCTAAGGTCTCTACGAAGATTTGGCTCTGTCGGAATTTTCTTTATTTCAATTGTCTAAAATGACCGGACTAATACGTGGCGTATGTGTGCATACTATGTAGAACATGATTCTTACAAGCGTAATATCTGGGAAATAGTGGGTCTTAGAGAAAAAACATAGATACCATTTTTATAGAGAATTTTAAGATCTACAACTTTGCTCTGAGGTACTTTTTCGATAAAACTTACCGTTTTCGAGAAAAATCCAAAAAACCTAAAATTTTGACCTTGGGCCCCGAATAAGTCTCTAAGCTCACATGGGACTGATGGGGACTTTTGACACTTTATTCCTTGTGGTAAACCTAAGGTCTCTACGAAGATTTGGCTCTGTCGGAATTTTCTTTATTTCAATTGTCTAAAATGACCGGACTAATACGTGGCGTATGTGTGCATACTATGTAGAACATGATTCTTACAAGCGTAATATCTGGGAAATAGTGGGTCTTAGAGAAAAAACATAGATACCATTTTTATAGAGAATTTTAAGATCTACAACTTTGCTCTGAGGTACTTTTTCGATAAAACTTACCGTTTTCGAGAAAAATCCAAAAAACCTAAAATTTTGACCTTGGGCCCCGAATAAGTCTCTAAGCTCACATGGGACTGATGGGGACTTTTGACACTTTATTCCTTGTGGTAAACCTAAGGTCTCTACGAAGATTTGGCTCTGTCGGAATTTTCTTTATTTCAATTGTCTAAAATGACCGGACTAATACGTGGCGTATGTGTGCATACTATGTAGAACATGATTCTTACAAGCGTAATATCTGAGAAATAGTGGGTCTTAGAGAAAAAATCATAGAGATCATTTTTATAGAGAATTTTAAGATCTACAACTTTGCTCTGAGGTACTTTTTCGATAAAACTTACCGTTTTCGAGAAAAATCCAAAAAACCTAAAATTTTGACCTTGGGCCCCGAATAAGTCCCTAAGCTCACATGGGACTGATGGGGACTTTTGACACTTTATTCCTTGTGGTAAACCTAAGGTCTCTACGAAGATTTGGCTCTGTCGGAATTTTCTTTATTTCAATTGTCTAAAATGACCGGACTAATACGTGGCGTATGTGTGCATACTATGTAGAACATGATTCTTACAAGCGTAATATCTGGGAAATAGTGGGTCTTAGAGAAAAAACATAGATACCATTTTTATAGAGAATTTTAAGATCTACAACTTTGCTCTGAGGTACTTTTTCGATAAAACTTACCGTTTTCGAGAAAAATCCAAAAAACCTAAAATTTTGACCTTGGGCCCCGAATAAGTCTCTAAGCTCACATGGGACTGATGGGGACTTTTGACACTTTATTCCTTGTGGTAAACCTAAGGTCTCTACGAAGATTTGGCTCTGTCGGAATTTTCTTTATTTCAATTGTCTAAAATGACCGGACTAATACGTGGCGTATGTGTGCATACTATGTAGAACATGATTCTTACAAGCGTAATATCTGAGAAATAGTGGGTCTTAGAGAAAAAATCATAGAGATCATTTTTATAGAGAATTTTAAGATCTACAACTTTGCTCTGAGGTACTTTTTCGATAAAACTTACCGTTTTCGAGAAAAATCCAAAAAACCTAAAATTTTGACCTTGGGCCCCGAATAAGTCCCTAAGCTCACATGGGACTGATGGGGACTTTTGACACTTTATTCCTTGTGGTAAACCTAAGGTCTCTACGAAGATTTGGCTCTGTCGGAATTTTCTTTATTTCAATTGTCTAAAATGACCGGACTAATACGTGGCGCATGTGTGCATACTATGTAGAACATGATTCTTACAAGCGTAATATCTGGGAAATAGTGGGTCTTAGAGAAAAAACATAGATACCATTTTTATAGAGAATTTTAAGATCTACAACTTTGCTCTGAGGTACTTTTTCGATAAAACTTACCGTTTTCGAGAAAAATCCAAAAAACCTAAAATTTTGACCTTGGGCCCCGAATAAGTCCCTAAGCTCACATGGGACTGATGGGGACTTTTGACACTTTATTCCTTGTGGTAAACCTAAGGTCTCTACGAAGATTTGGCTCTGTCGGAATTTTCTTTATTTCAATTGTCTAAAATGACCGGACTAATACGTGGCGTATGTGTGCATACTATGTAGAACATGATTCTTACAAGCGTAATATCTGGGAAATAGTGGGTCTTAGAGAAAAAACATAGATACCATTTTTATAGAGAATTTTAAGATCTACAACTTTGCTCTGAGGTACTTTTTCGATAAAACTTACCGTTTTCGAGAAAAATCCAAAAAACCTAAAATTTTGACCTTGGGCCCCGAATAAGTCTCTAAGCTCACATGGGACTGATGGGGACTTTTGACACTTTATTCCTTGTGGTAAACCTAAGGTCTCTACGAAGATTTGGCTCTGTCGGAATTTTCTTTATTTCAATTGTCTAAAATGACCGGACTAATACGTGGCGTATGTGTGCATACTATGTAGAACATGATTCTTACAAGCGTAATATCTGAGAAATAGTGGGTCTTAGAGAAAAAATCATAGAGATCATTTTTATAGAGAATTTTAAGATCTACAACTTTGCTCTGAGGTACTTTTTCGATAAAACTTACCGTTTTCGAGAAAAATCCAAAAAACCTAAAATTTTGACCTTGGGCCCCGAATAAGTCCCTAAGCTCACATGGGACTGATGGGGACTTTTGACACTTTATTCCTTGTGGTAAACCTAAGGTCTCTACGAAGATTTGGCTCTGTCGGAATTTTCTTTATTTCAATTGTCTAAAATGACCGGACTAATACGTGGCGTATGTGTGCATACTATGTAGAACATGATTCTTACAAGCGTAATATCTGGGAAATAGTGGGTCTTAGAGAAAAAACATAGATACCATTTTTATAGAGAATTTTAAGATCTACAACTTTGCTCTGAGGTACTTTTTCGATAAAACTTACCGTTTTCGAGAAAAATCCAAAAAACCTAAAATTTTGACCTTGGGCCCCGAATAAGTCTCTAAGCTCACATGGGACTGATGGGGACTTTTGACACTTTATTCCTTGTGGTAAACCTAAGGTCTCTACGAAGATTTGGCTCTGTCGGAATTTTCTTTATTTCAATTGTCTAAAATGACCGGACTAATACGTGGCGTATGTGTGCATACTATGTAGAACATGATTCTTACAAGCGTAATATCTGAGAAATAGTGGGTCTTAGAGAAAAAATCATAGAGATCATTTTTATAGAGAATTTTAAGATCTACAACTTTGCTCTGAGGTACTTTTTCGATAAAACTTACCGTTTTCGAGAAAAATCCAAAAAACCTAAAATTTTGACCTTGGGCCCCGAATAAGTCCCTAAGCTCACATGGGACTGATGGGGACTTTTGACACTTTATTCCTTGTGGTAAACCTAAGGTCTCTACGAAGATTTGGCTCTGTCGGAATTTTCTTTATTTCAATTGTCTAAAATGACCGGACTAATACGTGGCGTATGTGTGCATACTATGTAGAACATGATTCTTACAAGCGTAATATCTGGGAAATAGTGGGTCTTAGAGAAAAAACATAGATACCATTTTTATAGAGAATTTTAAGATCTACAACTTTGCTCTGAGGTACTTTTTCGATAAAACTTACCGTTTTCGAGAAAAATCCAAAAAACCTAAAATTTTGACCTTGGGCCCCGAATAAGTCTCTAAGCTCACATGGGACTGATGGGGACTTTTGACACTTTATTCCTTGTGGTAAACCTAAGGTCTCTACGAAGATTTGGCTCTGTCGGAATTTTCTTTATTTCAATTGTCTAAAATGACCGGACTAATACGTGGCGTATGTGTGCATACTATGTAGAACATGATTCTTACAAGCGTAATATCTGGGAAATAGTGGGTCTTAGAGAAAAAACATAGATACCATTTTTATAGAGAATTTTAAGATCTACAACTTTGCTCTGAGGTACTTTTTCGATAAAACTTACCGTTTTCGAGAAAAATCCAAAAAACCTAAAATTTTGACCTTGGGCCCCGAATAAGTCTCTAAGCTCACATGGGACTGATGGGGACTTTTGACACTTTATTCCTTGTGGTAAACCTAAGGTCTCTACGAAGATTTGGCTCTGTCGGAATTTTCTTTATTTCAATTGTCTAAAATGACCGGACTAATACGTGGCGTATGTGTGCATACTATGTAGAACATGATTCTTACAAGCGTAATATCTGAGAAATAGTGGGTCTTAGAGAAAAAATCATAGAGATCATTTTTATAGAGAATTTTAAGATCTACAACTTTGCTCTGAGGTACTTTTTCGATAAAACTTACCGTTTTCGAGAAAAATCCAAAAAACCTAAAATTTTGACCTTGGGCCCCGAATAAGTCCCTAAGCTCACATGGGACTGATGGGGACTTTTGACACTTTATTCCTTGTGGTAAACCTAAGGTCTCTACGAAGATTTGGCTCTGTCGGAATTTTCTTTATTTCAATTGTCTAAAATGACCGGACTAATACGTGGCGTATGTGTGCATACTATGTAGAACATGATTCTTACAAGCGTAATATCTGGGAAATAGTGGGTCTTAGAGAAAAAACATAGATACCATTTTTATAGAGAATTTTAAGATCTACAACTTTGCTCTGAGGTACTTTTTCGATAAAACTTACCGTTTTCGAGAAAAATCCAAAAAACCTAAAATTTTGACCTTGGGCCCCGAATAAGTCTCTAAGCTCACATGGGACTGATGGGGACTTTTGACACTTTATTCCTTGTGGTAAACCTAAGGTCTCTACGAAGATTTGGCTCTGTCGGAATTTTCTTTATTTCAATTGTCTAAAATGACCGGACTAATACGTGGCGTATGTGTGCATACTATGTAGAACATGATTCTTACAAGCGTAATATCTGGGAAATAGTGGGTCTTAGAGAAAAAACATAGATACCATTTTTATAGAGAATTTTAAGATCTACAACTTTGCTCTGAGGTACTTTTTCGATAAAACTTACCGTTTTCGAGAAAAATCCAAAAAACCTAAAATTTTGACCTTGGGCCCCGAATAAGTCTCTAAGCTCACATGGGACTGATGGGGACTTTTGACACTTTATTCCTTGTGGTAAACCTAAGGTCTCTACGAAGATTTGGCTCTGTCGGAATTTTCTTTATTTCAATTGTCTAAAATGACCGGACTAATACGTGGCGTATGTGTGCATACTATGTAGAACATGATTCTTACAAGCGTAATATCTGAGAAATAGTGGGTCTTAGAGAAAAAATCATAGAGATCATTTTTATAGAGAATTTTAAGATCTACAACTTTGCTCTGAGGTACTTTTTCGATAAAACTTACCGTTTTCGAGAAAAATCCAAAAAACCTAAAATTTTGACCTTGGGCCCCGAATAAGTCCCTAAGCTCACATGGGACTGATGGGGACTTTTGACACTTTATTCCTTGTGGTAAACCTAAGGTCTCTACGAAGATTTGGCTCTGTCGGAATTTTCTTTATTTCAATTGTCTAAAATGACCGGACTAATACGTGGCGTATGTGTGCATACTATGTAGAACATGATTCTTACAAGCGTAATATCTGGGAAATAGTGGGTCTTAGAGAAAAAACATAGATACCATTTTTATAGAGAATTTTAAGATCTACAACTTTGCTCTGAGGTACTTTTTCGATAAAACTTACCGTTTTCGAGAAAAATCCAAAAAACCTAAAATTTTGACCTTGGGCCCCGAATAAGTCTCTAAGCTCACATGGGACTGATGGGGACTTTTGACACTTTATTCCTTGTGGTAAACCTAAGGTCTCTACGAAGATTTGGCTCTGTCGGAATTTTCTTTATTTCAATTGTCTAAAATGACCGGACTAATACGTGGCGTATGTGTGCATACTATGTAGAACATGATTCTTACAAGCGTAATATCTGGGAAATAGTGGGTCTTAGAGAAAAAACATAGATACCATTTTTATAGAGAATTTTAAGATCTACAACTTTGCTCTGAGGTACTTTTTCGATAAAACTTACCGTTTTCGAGAAAAATCCAAAAAACCTAAAATTTTGACCTTGGGCCCCGAATAAGTCTCTAAGCTCACATGGGACTGATGGGGACTTTTGACACTTTATTCCTTGTGGTAAACCTAAGGTCTCTACGAAGATTTGGCTCTGTCGGAATTTTCTTTATTTCAATTGTCTAAAATGACCGGACTAATACGTGGCGTATGTGTGCATACTATGTAGAACATGATTCTTACAAGCGTAATATCTGGGAAATAGTGGGTCTTAGAGAAAAAACATAGATACCATTTTTATAGAGAATTTTAAGATCTACAACTTTGCTCTGAGGTACTTTTTCGATAAAACTTACCGTTTTCGAGAAAAATCCAAAAAACCTAAAATTTTGACCTTGGGCCCCGAATAAGTCTCTAAGCTCACATGGGACTGATGGGGACTTTTGACACTTTATTCCTTGTGGTAAACCTAAGGTCTCTACGAAGATTTGGCTCTGTCGGAATTTTCTTTATTTCAATTGTCTAAAATGACCGGACTAATACGTGGCGTATGTGTGCATACTATGTAGAACATGATTCTTACAAGCGTAATATCTGAGAAATAGTGGGTCTTAGAGAAAAAATCATAGAGATCATTTTTATAGAGAATTTTAAGATCTACAACTTTGCTCTGAGGTACTTTTTCGATAAAACTTACCGTTTTCGAGAAAAATCCAAAAAACCTAAAATTTTGACCTTGGGCCCCGAATAAGTCCCTAAGCTCACATGGGACTGATGGGGACTTTTGACACTTTATTCCTTGTGGTAAACCTAAGGTCTCTACGAAGATTTGGCTCTGTCGGAATTTTCTTTATTTCAATTGTCTAAAATGACCGGACTAATACGTGGCGTATGTGTGCATACTATGTAGAACATGATTCTTACAAGCGTAATATCTGGGAAATAGTGGGTCTTAGAGAAAAAACATAGATACCATTTTTATAGAGAATTTTAAGATCTACAACTTTGCTCTGAGGTACTTTTTCGATAAAACTTACCGTTTTCGAGAAAAATCCAAAAAACCTAAAATTTTGACCTTGGGCCCCGAATAAGTCTCTAAGCTCACATGGGACTGATGGGGACTTTTGACACTTTATTCCTTGTGGTAAACCTAAGGTCTCTACGAAGATTTGGCTCTGTCGGAATTTTCTTTATTTCAATTGTCTAAAATGACCGGACTAATACGTGGCGTATGTGTGCATACTATGTAGAACATGATTCTTACAAGCGTAATATCTGGGAAATAGTGGGTCTTAGAGAAAAAACATAGATACCATTTTTATAGAGAATTTTAAGATCTACAACTTTGCTCTGAGGTACTTTTTCGATAAAACTTACCGTTTTCGAGAAAAATCCAAAAAACCTAAAATTTTGACCTTGGGCCCCGAATAAGTCTCTAAGCTCACATGGGACTGATGGGGACTTTTGACACTTTATTCCTTGTGGTAAACCTAAGGTCTCTACGAAGATTTGGCTCTGTCGGAATTTTCTTTATTTCAATTGTCTAAAATGACCGGACTAATACGTGGCGTATGTGTGCATACTATGTAGAACATGATTCTTACAAGCGTAATATCTGGGAAATAGTGGGTCTTAGAGAAAAAACATAGATACCATTTTTATAGAGAATTTTAAGATCTACAACTTTGCTCTGAGGTACTTTTTCGATAAAACTTACCGTTTTCGAGAAAAATCCAAAAAACCTAAAATTTTGACCTTGGGCCCCGAATAAGTCCCTAAGCTCACATGGGACTGATGGGGACTTTTGACACTTTATTCCTTGTGGTAAACCTAAGGTCTCTACGAAGATTTGGCTCTGTCGGAATTTTCTTTATTTCAATTGTCTAAAATGACCGGACTAATACGTGGCGTATGTGTGCATACTATGTAGAACATGATTCTTACAAGCGTAATATCTGAGAAATAGTGGGTCTTAGAGAAAAAATCATAGAGATCATTTTTATAGAGAATTTTAAGATCTACAACTTTGCTCTGAGGTACTTTTTCGATAAAACTTACCGTTTTCGAGAAAAATCCAAAAAACCTAAAATTTTGACCTTGGGCCCCGAATAAGTCCCTAAGCTCACATGGGACTGATGGGGACTTTTGACACTTTATTCCTTGTGGTAAACCTAAGGTCTCTACGAAGATTTGGCTCTGTCGGAATTTTCTTTATTTCAATTGTCTAAAATGACCGGACTAATACGTGGCGTATGTGTGCATACTATGTAGAACATGATTCTTACAAGCGTAATATCTGGGAAATAGTGGGTCTTAGAGAAAAAACATAGATACCATTTTTATAGAGAATTTTAAGATCTACAACTTTGCTCTGAGGTACTTTTTCGATAAAACTTACCGTTTTCGAGAAAAATCCAAAAAACCTAAAATTTTGACCTTGGGCCCCGAATAAGTCTCTAAGCTCACATGGGACTGATGGGGACTTTTGACACTTTATTCCTTGTGGTAAACCTAAGGTCTCTACGAAGATTTGGCTCTGTCGGAATTTTCTTTATTTCAATTGTCTAAAATGACCGGACTAATACGTGGCGTATGTGTGCATACTATGTAGAACATGATTCTTACAAGCGTAATATCTGGGAAATAGTGGGTCTTAGAGAAAAAACATAGATACCATTTTTATAGAGAATTTTAAGATCTACAACTTTTCTCTGAGGTACTTTTTCGATAAAACTTACCGTTTTCGAGAAAAATCCAAAAAACCTAAAATTTTGACCTTGGGCCCCGAATAAGTCCCTAAGCTCACATGGGACTGATGGGGACTTTTGACACTTTATTCCTTGTGGTAAACCTAAGGTCTCTACGAAGATTTGGCTCTGTCGGAATTTTCTTTATTTCAATTGTCTAAAATGACCGGACTAATACGTGGCGTATGTGTGCATACTATGTAGAACATGATTCTTACAAGCGTAATATCTGAGAAATAGTGGGTCTTAGAGAAAAAATCATAGAGATCATTTTTATAGAGAATTTTAAGATCTACAACTTTGCTCTGAGGTACTTTTTCGATAAAACTTACCGTTTTCGAGAAAAATCCAAAAAACCTAAAATTTTGACCTTGGGCCCCGAATAAGTCCCTAAGCTCACATGGGACTGATGGGGACTTTTGACACTTTATTCCTTGTGGTAAACCTAAGGTCTTTACGAAGATTTGGCTCTGTCGGAATTTTCTTTATTTCAATTGTCTAAAATGACCGGACTAATACGTGGCGTATGTGTGCATACTATGTAGAACATGATTCTTACAAGCGTAATATCTGGGAAATAGTGGGTCTTAGAGAAAAAACATAGATACCATTTTTATAGAGAATTTTAAGATCTACAACTTTGCTCTGAGGTACTTTTTCGATAAAACTTACCGTTTTCGAGAAAAATCCAAAAAACCTAAAATTTTGACCTTGGGCCCCGAATAAGTCTCTAAGCTCACATGGGACTGATGGGGACTTTTGACACTTTATTCCTTGTGGTAAACCTAAGGTCTCTACGAAGATTTGGCTCTGTCGGAATTTTCTTTATTTCAATTGTCTAAAATGACCGGACTAATACGTGGCGTATGTGTGCATACTATGTAGAACATGATTCTTACAAGCGTAATATCTGGGAAATAGTGGGTCTTAGAGAAAAAACATAGATACCATTTTAATAGAGAATTTTAAGATCTACAACTTTGCTCTGAGGTACTTTTTCGATAAAACTTACCGTTTTCGAGAAAAATCCAAAAAACCTAAAATTTTGACCTTGGGCCCCGAATAAGTCCCTAAGCTCACATGGGACTGATGGGGACTTTTGACACTTTATTCCTTGTGGTAAACCTAAGGTCTCTACGAAGATTTGGCTCTGTCGGAATTTTCTTTATTTCAATTGTCTAAAATGACCGGACTAATACGTGGCGTATGTGTGCATACTATGTAGAACATGATTCTTACAAGCGTAATATCTGAGAAATAGTGGGTCTTAGAGAAAAAATCATAGAGATCATTTTTATAGAGAATTTTAAGATCTACAACTTTGCTCTGAGGTACTTTTTCGATAAAACTTACCGTTTTCGAGAAAAATCCAAAAAACCTAAAATTTTGACCTTGGGCCCCGAATAAGTCCCTAAGCTCACATGGGACTGATGGGGACTTTTGACACTTTATTCCTTGTGGTAAACCTAAGGTCTCTACGAAGATTTGGCTCTGTCGGAATTTTCTTTATTTCAATTGTCTAAAATGACCGGACTAATACGTGGCGTATGTGTGCATACTATGTAGAACATGATTCTTACAAGCGTAATATCTGGGAAATAGTGGGTCTTAGAGAAAAAACATAGATACCATTTTTATAGAGAATTTTAAGATCTACAACTTTGCTCTGAGGTACTTTTTCGATAAAACTTACCGTTTTCGAGAAAAATCCAAAAAACCTAAAATTTTGACCTTGGGCCCCGAATAAGTCTCTAAGCTCACATGGGACTGATGGGGACTTTTGACACTTTATTCCTTGTGGTAAACCTAAGGTCTCTACGAAGATTTGGCTCTGTCGGAATTTTCTTTATTTCAATTGTCTAAAATGACCGGACTAATACGTGGCGTATGTGTGCATACTATGTAGAACATGATTCTTACAAGCGTAATATCTGGGAAATAGTGGGTCTTAGAGCAAAAACATAGATACCATTTTTATAGAGAAGTTTAAGATCTACAACTTTGCTCTGAGGTACTTTTTCGATAAAACTTACCGTTTTCGAGAAAAATCCAAAAAACCTAAAATTTTGACCTTGGGCCCCGAATAAGTCTCTAAGCTCACATGGGACTGATGGGGACTTTTGACACTTTATTCCTTGTGGTAAACCTAAGGTCTCTACGAAGATTTGGCTCTGTCGGAATTTTCTTTATTTCAATTGTCTAAAATGACCGGACTAATACGTGGCGTATGTGTGCATACTATGTAGAACATGATTCTTACAAGCGTAATATCTGAGAAATAGTGGGTCTTAGAGAAAAAATCATAGAGATCATTTTTATAGAGAATTTTAAGATCTACAACTTTGCTCTGAGGTACTTTTTCGATAAAACTTACCGTTTTCGAGAAAAATCCAAAAACCTAAAATTTTGACCTTGGGCCCCGAATAAGTCCCTAAGCTCACATGGGACTGATGGGGACTTTTGACACTTTATTCCTTGTGGTAAACCTAAGGTCTCTACGAAGATTTGGCTCTGTCGGAATTTTCTTTATTTCAATTGTCTAAAATGACCGGACTAATACGTGGCGTATGTGTGCATACTATGTAGAACATGATTCTTACAAGCGTAATATCTGGGAAATAGTGGGTCTTAGAGAAAAAACATAGATACCATTTTTATAGAGAATTTTAAGATCTACAACTTTGCTCTGAGGTACTTTTTCGATAAAACTTACCGTTTTCGAGAAAAATCCAAAAAACCTAAAATTTTGACCTTGGGCCCCGAATAAGTCTCTAAGCTCACATGGGACTGATGGGGACTTTTGACACTTTATTCCTTGTGGTAAACCTAAGGTCTCTACGAAGATTTGGCTCTGTCGGAATTTTCTTTATTTCAATTGTCTAAAATGACCGGACTAATACGTGGCGTATGTGTGCATACTATGTAGAACATGATTCTTACAAGCGTAATATCTGGGAAATAGTGGGTCTTAGAGAAAAAACATAGATACCATTTTTATAGAGAATTTTAAGATCTACAACTTTGCTCTGAGGTACTTTTTCGATAAAACTTACCGTTTTCGAGAAAAATCCAAAAAACCTAAAATTTTGACCTTGGGCCCCGAATAAGTCTCTAAGCTCACATGGGACTGATGGGGACTTTTGACACTTTATTCCTTGTGGTAAACCTAAGGTCTCTACGAAGATTTGGCTCTGTCGGAATTTTCTTTATTTCAATTGTCTAAAATGACCGGACTAATACGTGGCGTATGTGTGCATACTATGTAGAACATGATTCTTACAAGCGTAATATCTGAGAAATAGTGGGTCTTAGAGAAAAAATCATAGAGATCATTTTTATAGAGAATTTTAAGATCTACAACTTTGCTCTGAGGTACTTTTTCGATAAAACTTACCGTTTTCGAGAAAAATCCAAAAAACCTAAAATTTTGACCTTGGGCCCCGAATAAGTCCCTAAGCTCACATGGGACTGATGGGGACTTTTGACACTTTATTCCTTGTGGTAAACCTAAGGTCTCTACGAAGATTTGGCTCTGTCGGAATTTTCTTTATTTCAATTGTCTAAAATGACCGGACTAATACGTGGCGTATGTGTGCATACTATGTAGAACATGATTCTTACAAGCGTAATATCTGGGAAATAGTGGGTCTTAGAGAAAAAACATAGATACCATTTTTATAGAGAATTTTAAGATCTACAACTTTGCTCTGAGGTACTTTTTCGATAAAACTTACCGTTTTCGAGAAAAATCCAAAAAACCTAAAATTTTGACCTTGGGCCCCGAATAAGTCTCTAAGCTCACATGGGACTGATGGGGACTTTTGACACTTTATTCCTTGTGGTAAACCTAAGGTCTCTACGAAGATTTGGCTCTGTCGGAATTTTCTTTATTTCAATTGTCTAAAATGACCGGACTAATACGTGGCGTATGTGTGCATACTATGTAGAACATGATTCTTACAAGCGTAATATCTGGGAAATAGTGGGTCTTAGAGAAAAAACATAGATACCATTTTTATAGAGAATTTTAAGATCTACAACTTTGCTCTGAGGTACTTTTTCGATAAAACTTACCGTTTTCGAGAAAAATCCAAAAAACCTAAAATTTTGACCTTGGGCCCCGAATAAGTCTCTAAGCTCACATGGGACTGATGGGGACTTTTGACACTTTATTCCTTGTGGTAAACCTAAGGTCTCTACGAAGATTTGGCTCTGTCGGAATTTTCTTTATTTCAATTGTCTAAAATGACCGGACTAATACGTGGCGTATGTGTGCATACTATGTAGAACATGATTCTTACAAGCGTAATATCTGAGAAATAGTGGGTCTTAGAGAAAAAATCATAGAGATCATTTTTATAGAGAATTTTAAGATCTACAACTTTGCTCTGAGGTACTTTTTCGATAAAACTTACCGTTTTCGAGAAAAATCCAAAAAACCTAAAATTTTGACCTTGGGCCCCGAATAAGTCCCTAAGCTCACATGGGACTGATGGGGACTTTTGACACTTTATTCCTTGTGGTAAACCTAAGGTCTCTACGAAGATTTGGCTCTGTCGGAATTTTCTTTATTTCAATTGTCTAAAATGACCGGACTAATACGTGGCGTATGTGTGCATACTATGTAGAACATGATTCTTACAAGCGTAATATCTGGGAAATAGTGGGTCTTAGAGAAAAAACATAGATACCATTTTTATAGAGAATTTTAAGATCTACAACTTTGCTCTGAGGTACTTTTTCGATAAAACTTACCGTTTTCGAGAAAAATCCAAAAAACCTAAAATTTTGACCTTGGGCCCCGAATAAGTCTCTAAGCTCACATGGGACTGATGGGGACTTTTGACACTTTATTCCTTGTGGTAAACCTAAGGTCTCTACGAAGATTTGGCTCTGTCGGAATTTTCTTTATTTCAATTGTCTAAAATGACCGGACTAATACGTGGCGTATGTGTGCATACTATGTAGAACATGATTCTTACAAGCGTAATATCTGGGAAATAGTGGGTCTTAGAGAAAAAACATAGATACCATTTTTATAGAGAATTTTAAGATCTACAACTTTGCTCTGAGGTACTTTTTCGATAAAACTTACCGTTTTCGAGAAAAATCCAAAAAACCTAAAATTTTGACCTTGGGCCCCGAATAAGTCTCTAAGCTCACATGGGACTGATGGGGACTTTTGACACTTTATTCCTTGTGGTAAACCTAAGGTCTCTACGAAGATTTGGCTCTGTCGGAATTTTCTTTATTTCAATTGTCTAAAATGACCGGACTAATACGTGGCGTATGTGTGCATACTATGTAGAACATGATTCTTACAAGCGTAATATCTGAGAAATAGTGGGTCTTAGAGAAAAAATCATAGAGATCATTTTTATAGAGAATTTTAAGATCTACAACTTTGCTCTGAGGTACTTTTTCGATAAAACTTACCGTTTTCGAGAAAAATCCAAAAACCTAAAATTTTGACCTTGGGCCCCGAATAAGTCCCTAAGCTCACATGGGACTGATGGGGACTTTTGACACTTTATTCCTTGTGGTAAACCTAAGGTCTCTACGAAGATTTGGCTCTGTCGGAATTTTCTTTATTTCAATTGTCTAAAATGACCGGACTAATACGTGGCGTATGTGTGCATACTATGTAGAACATGATTCTTACAAGCGTAATATCTGGGAAATAGTGGGTCTTAGAGAAAAAACATAGATACCATTTTTATAGAGAATTTTAAGATCTACAACTTTGCTCTGAGGTACTTTTTCGATAAAACTTACCGTTTTCGAGAAAAATCCAAAAAACCTAAAATTTTGACCTTGGGCCCCGAATAAGTCTCTAAGCTCACATGGGACTGATGGGGACTTTTGACACTTTATTCCTTGTGGTAAACCTAAGGTCTCTACGAAGATTTGGCTCTGTCGGAATTTTCTTTATTTCAATTGTCTAAAATGACCGGACTAATACGTGGCGTATGTGTGCATACTATGTAGAACATGATTCTTACAAGCGTAATATCTGGGAAATAGTGGGTCTTAGAGAAAAAACATAGATACCATTTTTATAGAGAATTTTAAGATCTACAACTTTGCTCTGAGGTACTTTTTCGATAAAACTTACCGTTTTCGAGAAAAATCCAAAAAACCTAAAATTTTGACCTTGGGCCCCGAATAAGTCTCTAAGCTCACATGGGACTGATGGGGACTTTTGACACTTTATTCCTTGTGGTAAACCTAAGGTCTCTACGAAGATTTGGCTCTGTCGGAATTTTCTTTATTTCAATTGTCTAAAATGACCGGACTAATACGTGGCGTATGTGTGCATACTATGTAGAACATGATTCTTACAAGCGTAATATCTGAGAAATAGTGGGTCTTAGAGAAAAAATCATAGAGATCATTTTTATAGAGAATTTTAAGATCTACAACTTTGCTCTGAGGTACTTTTTCGATAAAACTTACCGTTTTCGAGAAAAATCCAAAAAACCTAAAATTTTGACCTTGGGCCCCGAATAAGTCCCTAAGCTCACATGGGACTGATGGGGACTTTTGACACTTTATTCCTTGTGGTAAACCTAAGGTCTCTACGAAGATTTGGCTCTGTCGGAATTTTCTTTATTTCAATTGTCTAAAATGACCGGACTAATACGTGGCGTATGTGTGCATACTATGTAGAACATGATTCTTACAAGCGTAATATCTGGGAAATAGTGGGTCTTAGAGAAAAAACATAGATACCATTTTTATAGAGAATTTTAAGATCTACAACTTTGCTCTGAGGTACTTTTTCGATAAAACTTACCGTTTTCGAGAAAAATCCAAAAAACCTAAAATTTTGACCTTGGGCCCCGAATAAGTCTCTAAGCTCACATGGGACTGATGGGGACTTTTGACACTTTATTCCTTGTGGTAAACCTAAGGTCTCTACGAAGATTTGGCTCTGTCGGAATTTTCTTTATTTCAATTGTCTAAAATGACCGGACTAATACGTGGCGTATGTGTGCATACTATGTAGAACATGATTCTTACAAGCGTAATATCTGGGAAATAGTGGGTCTTAGAGAAAAAACATAGATACCATTTTTATAGAGAATTTTAAGATCTACAACTTTGCTCTGAGGTACTTTTTCGATAAAACTTACCGTTTTCGAGAAAAATCCAAAAAACCTAAAATTTTGACCTTGGGCCCCGAATAAGTCTCTAAGCTCACATGGGACTGATGGGGACTTTTGACACTTTATTCCTTGTGGTAAACCTAAGGTCTCTACGAAGATTTGGCTCTGTCGGAATTTTCTTTATTTCAATTGTCTAAAATGACCGGACTAATACGTGGCGTATGTGTGCATACTATGTAGAACATGATTCTTACAAGCGTAATATCTGAGAAATAGTGGGTCTTAGAGAAAAAATCATAGAGATCATTTTTATAGAGAATTTTAAGATCTACAACTTTGCTCTGAGGTACTTTTTCGATAAAACTTACCGTTTTCGAGAAAAATCCAAAAAACCTAAAATTTTGACCTTGGGCCCCGAATAAGTCCCTAAGCTCACATGGGACTGATGGGGACTTTTGACACTTTATTCCTTGTGGTAAACCTAAGGTCTCTACGAAGATTTGGCTCTGTCGGAATTTTCTTTATTTCAATTGTCTAAAATGACCGGACTAATACGTGGCGTATGTGTGCATACTATGTAGAACATGATTCTTACAAGCGTAATATCTGGGAAATAGTGGGTCTTAGAGAAAAAACATAGATACCATTTTTATAGAGAATTTTAAGATCTACAACTTTGCTCTGAGGTACTTTTTCGATAAAACTTACCGTTTTCGAGAAAAATCCAAAAAACCTAAAATTTTGACCTTGGGCCCCGAATAAGTCTCTAAGCTCACATGGGACTGATGGGGACTTTTGACACTTTATTCCTTGTGGTAAACCTAAGGTCTCTACGAAGATTTGGCTCTGTCGGAATTTTCTTTATTTCAATTGTCTAAAATGACCGGACTAATACGTGGCGTATGTGTGCATACTATGTAGAACATGATTCTTACAAGCGTAATATCTGAGAAATAGTGGGTCTTAGAGAAAAAATCATAGAGATCATTTTTATAGAGAATTTTAAGATCTACAACTTTGCTCTGAGGTACTTTTTCGATAAAACTTACCGTTTTCGAGAAAAATCCAAAAAACCTAAAATTTTGACCTTGGGCCCCGAATAAGTCCCTAAGCTCACATGGGACTGATGGGGACTTTTGACACTTTATTCCTTGTGGTAAACCTAAGGTCTCTACGAAGATTTGGCTCTGTCGGAATTTTCTTTATTTCAATTGTCTAAAATGACCGGACTAATACGTGGCGTATGTGTGCATACTATGTAGAACATGATTCTTACAAGCGTAATATCTGGGAAATAGTGGGTCTTAGAGAAAAAACATAGATACCATTTTTATAGAGAATTTTAAGATCTACAACTTTGCTCTGAGGTACTTTTTCGATAAAACTTACCGTTTTCGAGAAAAATCCAAAAAACCTAAAATTTTGACCTTGGGCCCCGAATAAGTCTCTAAGCTCACATGGGACTGATGGGGACTTTTGACACTTTATTCCTTGTGGTAAACCTAAGGTCTCTACGAAGATTTGGCTCTGTCGGAATTTTCTTTATTTCAATTGTCTAAAATGACCGGACTAATACGTGGCGTATGTGTGCATACTATGTAGAACATGATTCTTACAAGCGTAATATCTGGGAAATAGTGGGTCTTAGAGAAAAAACATAGATACCATTTTTATAGAGAATTTTAAGATCTACAACTTTGCTCTGAGGTACTTTTTCGATAAAACTTACCGTTTTCGAGAAAAATCCAAAAAACCTAAAATTTTGACCTTGGGCCCCGAATAAGTCTCTAAGCTCACATGGGACTGATGGGGACTTTTGACACTTTATTCCTTGTGGTAAACCTAAGGTCTCTACGAAGATTTGGCTCTGTCGGAATTTTCTTTATTTCAATTGTCTAAAATGACCGGACTAATACGTGGCGTATGTGTGCATACTATGTAGAACATGATTCTTACAAGCGTAATATCTGAGAAATAGTGGGTCTTAGAGAAAAAATCATAGAGATCATTTTTATAGAGAATTTTAAGATCTACAACTTTGCTCTGAGGTACTTTTTCGATAAAACTTACCGTTTTCGAGAAAAATCCAAAAAACCTAAAATTTTGACCTTGGGCCCCGAATAAGTCCCTAAGCTCACATGGGACTGATGGGGACTTTTGACACTTTATTCCTTGTGGTAAACCTAAGGTCTCTACGAAGATTTGGCTCTGTCGGAATTTTCTTTATTTCAATTGTCTAAAATGACCGGACTAATACGTGGCGTATGTGTGCATACTATGTAGAACATGATTCTTACAAGCGTAATATCTGGGAAATAGTGGGTCTTAGAGAAAAAACATAGATACCATTTTTATAGAGAATTTTAAGATCTACAACTTTGCTCTGAGGTACTTTTTCGATAAAACTTACCGTTTTCGAGAAAAATCCAAAAAACCTAAAATTTTGACCTTGGGCCCCGAATAAGTCTCTAAGCTCACATGGGACTGATGGGGACTTTTGACACTTTATTCCTTGTGGTAAACCTAAGGTCTCTACGAAGATTTGGCTCTGTCGGAATTTTCTTTATTTCAATTGTCTAAAATGACCGGACTAATACGTGGCGTATGTGTGCATACTATGTAGAACATGATTCTTACAAGCGTAATATCTGGGAAATAGTGGGTCTTAGAGAAAAAACATAGATACCATTTTTATAGAGAATTTTAAGATCTACAACTTTGCTCTGAGGTACTTTTTCGATAAAACTTACCGTTTTCGAGAAAAATCCAAAAAACCTAAAATTTTGACCTTGGGCCCCGAATAAGTCTCTAAGCTCACATGGGACTGATGGGGACTTTTGACACTTTATTCCTTGTGGTAAACCTAAGGTCTCTACGAAGATTTGGCTCTGTCGGAATTTTCTTTATTTCAATTGTCTAAAATGACCGGACTAATACGTGGCGTATGTGTGCATACTATGTAGAACATGATTCTTACAAGCGTAATATCTGGGAAATAGTGGGTCTTAGAGAAAAAACATAGATACCATTTTTATAGAGAATTTTAAGATCTACAACTTTGCTCTGAGGTACTTTTTCGATAAAACTTACCGTTTTCGAGAAAAATCCAAAAAACCTAAAATTTTGACCTTGGGCCCCGAATAAGTCCCTAAGCTCACATGGGACTGATGGGGACTTTTGACACTTTATTCCTTGTGGTAAACCTAAGGTCTCTACGAAGATTTGGCTCTGTCGGAATTTTCTTTATTTCAATTGTCTAAAATGACCGGACTAATACGTGGCGTATGTGTGCATACTATGTAGAACATGATTCTTACAAGCGTAATATCTGAGAAATAGTGGGTCTTAGAGAAAAAATCATAGAGATCATTTTTATAGAGAATTTTAAGATCTACAACTTTGCTCTGAGGTACTTTTTCGATAAAACTTACCGTTTTCGAGAAAAATCCAAAAAACCTAAAATTTTGACCTTGGGCCCCGAATAAGTCCCTAAGCTCACATGGGACTGATGGGGACTTTTGACACTTTATTCCTTGTGGTAAACCTAAGGTCTCTACGAAGATTTGGCTCTGTCGGAATTTTCTTTATTTCAATTGTCTAAAATGACCGGACTAATACGTGGCGTATGTGTGCATACTATGTAGAACATGATTCTTACAAGCGTAATATCTGGGAAATAGTGGGTCTTAGAGAAAAAACATAGATACCATTTTTATAGAGAATTTTAAGATCTACAACTTTGCTCTGAGGTACTTTTTCGATAAAACTTACCGTTTTCGAGAAAAATCCAAAAAACCTAAAATTTTGACCTTGGGCCCCGAATAAGTCTCTAAGCTCACATGGGACTGATGGGGACTTTTGACACTTTATTCCTTGTGGTAAACCTAAGGTCTCTACGAAGATTTGGCTCTGTCGGAATTTTCTTTATTTCAATTGTCTAAAATGACCGGACTAATACGTGGCGTATGTGTGCATACTATGTAGAACATGATTCTTACAAGCGTAATATCTGGGAAATAGTGGGTCTTAGAGAAAAAACATAGATACCATTTTTATAGAGAATTTTAAGATCTACAACTTTTCTCTGAGGTACTTTTTCGATAAAACTTACCGTTTTCGAGAAAAATCCAAAAAACCTAAAATTTTGACCTTGGGCCCCGAATAAGTCCCTAAGCTCACATGGGACTGATGGGGACTTTTGACACTTTATTCCTTGTGGTAAACCTAAGGTCTCTACGAAGATTTGGCTCTGTCGGAATTTTCTTTATTTCAATTGTCTAAAATGACCGGACTAATACGTGGCGTATGTGTGCATACTATGTAGAACATGATTCTTACAAGCGTAATATCTGAGAAATAGTGGGTCTTAGAGAAAAAATCATAGAGATCATTTTTATAGAGAATTTTAAGATCTACAACTTTGCTCTGAGGTACTTTTTCGATAAAACTTACCGTTTTCGAGAAAAATCCAAAAAACCTAAAATTTTGACCTTGGGCCCCGAATAAGTCCCTAAGCTCACATGGGACTGATGGGGACTTTTGACACTTTATTCCTTGTGGTAAACCTAAGGTCTCTACGAAGATTTGGCTCTGTCGGAATTTTCTTTATTTCAATTGTCTAAAATGACCGGACTAATACGTGGCGTATGTGTGCATACTATGTAGAACATGATTCTTACAAGCGTAATATCTGGGAAATAGTGGGTCTTAGAGAAAAAACATAGATACCATTTTTATAGAGAATTTTAAGATCTACAACTTTGCTCTGAGGTACTTTTTCGATAAAACTTACCGTTTTCGAGAAAAATCCAAAAAACCTAAAATTTTGACCTTGGGCCCCGAATAAGTCTCTAAGCTCACATGGGACTGATGGGGACTTTTGACACTTTATTCCTTGTGGTAAACCTAAGGTCTCTACGAAGATTTGGCTCTGTCGGAATTTTCTTTATTTCAATTGTCTAAAATGACCGGACTAATACGTGGCGTATGTGTGCATACTATGTAGAACATGATTCTTACAAGCGTAATATCTGGGAAATAGTGGGTCTTAGAGAAAAAACATAGATACCATTTTTATAGAGAATTTTAAGATCTACAACTTTGCTCTGAGGTACTTTTTCGATAAAACTTACCGTTTTCGAGAAAAATCCAAAAAACCTAAAATTTTGACCTTGGGCCCCGAATAAGTCTCTAAGCTCACATGGGACTGATGGGGACTTTTGACACTTTATTCCTTGTGGTAAACCTAAGGTCTCTACGAAGATTTGGCTCTGTCGGAATTTTCTTTATTTCAATTGTCTAAAATGACCGGACTAATACGTGGCGTATGTGTGCATACTATGTAGAACATGATTCTTACAAGCGTAATATCTGGGAAATAGTGGGTCTTAGAGAAAAAACATAGATACCATTTTTATAGAGAATTTTAAGATCTACAACTTTGCTCTGAGGTACTTTTTCGATAAAACTTACCGTTTTCGAGAAAAATCCAAAAAACCTAAAATTTTGACCTTGGGCCCCGAATAAGTCCCTAAGCTCACATGGGACTGATGGGGACTTTTGACACTTTATTCCTTGTGGTAAACCTAAGGTCTCTACGAAGATTTGGCTCTGTCGGAATTTTCTTTATTTCAATTGTCTAAAATGACCGGACTAATACGTGGCGTATGTGTGCATACTATGTAGAACATGATTCTTACAAGCGTAATATCTGAGAAATAGTGGGTCTTAGAGAAAAAATCATAGAGATCATTTTTATAGAGAATTTTAAGATCTACAACTTTGCTCTGAGGTACTTTTTCGATAAAACTTACCGTTTTCGAGAAAAATCCAAAAAACCTAAAATTTTGACCTTGGGCCCCGAATAAGTCCCTAAGCTCACATGGGACTGATGGGGACTTTTGACACTTTATTCCTTGTGGTAAACCTAAGGTCTCTACGAAGATTTGGCTCTGTCGGAATTTTCTTTATTTCAATTGTCTAAAATGACCGGACTAATACGTGGCGTATGTGTGCATACTATGTAGAACATGATTCTTACAAGCGTAATATCTGGGAAATAGTGGGTCTTAGAGAAAAAACATAGATACCATTTTTATAGAGAATTTTAAGATCTACAACTTTGCTCTGAGGTACTTTTTCGATAAAACTTACCGTTTTCGAGAAAAATCCAAAAAACCTAAAATTTTGACCTTGGGCCCCGAATAAGTCTCTAAGCTCACATGGGACTGATGGGGACTTTTGACACTTTATTCCTTGTGGTAAACCTAAGGTCTCTACGAAGATTTGGCTCTGTCGGAATTTTCTTTATTTCAATTGTCTAAAATGACCGGACTAATACGTGGCGTATGTGTGCATACTATGTAGAACATGATTCTTACAAGCGTAATATCTGGGAAATAGTGGGTCTTAGAGAAAAAACATAGATACCATTTTTATAGAGAATTTTAAGATCTACAACTTTTCTCTGAGGTACTTTTTCGATAAAACTTACCGTTTTCGAGAAAAATCCAAAAAACCTAAAATTTTGACCTTGGGCCCCGAATAAGTCCCTAAGCTCACATGGGACTGATGGGGACTTTTGACACTTTATTCCTTGTGGTAAACCTAAGGTCTCTACGAAGATTTGGCTCTGTCGGAATTTTCTTTATTTCAATTGTCTAAAATGACCGGACTAATACGTGGCGTATGTGTGCATACTATGTAGAACATGATTCTTACAAGCGTAATATCTGAGAAATAGTGGGTCTTAGAGAAAAAATCATAGAGATCATTTTTATAGAGAATTTTAAGATCTACAACTTTGCTCTGAGGTACTTTTTCGATAAAACTTACCGTTTTCGAGAAAAATCCAAAAAACCTAAAATTTTGACCTTGGGCCCCGAATAAGTCCCTAAGCTCACATGGGACTGATGGGGACTTTTGACACTTTATTCCTTGTGGTAAACCTAAGGTCTTTACGAAGATTTGGCTCTGTCGGAATTTTCTTTATTTCAATTGTCTAAAATGACCGGACTAATACGTGGCGTATGTGTGCATACTATGTAGAACATGATTCTTACAAGCGTAATATCTGGGAAATAGTGGGTCTTAGAGAAAAAACATAGATACCATTTTTATAGAGAATTTTAAGATCTACAACTTTGCTCTGAGGTACTTTTTCGATAAAACTTACCGTTTTCGAGAAAAATCCAAAAAACCTAAAATTTTGACCTTGGGCCCCGAATAAGTCTCTAAGCTCACATGGGACTGATGGGGACTTTTGACACTTTATTCCTTGTGGTAAACCTAAGGTCTCTACGAAGATTTGGCTCTGTCGGAATTTTCTTTATTTCAATTGTCTAAAATGACCGGACTAATACGTGGCGTATGTGTGCATACTATGTAGAACATGATTCTTACAAGCGTAATATCTGGGAAATAGTGGGTCTTAGAGAAAAAACATAGATACCATTTTAATAGAGAATTTTAAGATCTACAACTTTGCTCTGAGGTACTTTTTCGATAAAACTTACCGTTTTCGAGAAAAATCCAAAAAACCTAAAATTTTGACCTTGGGCCCCGAATAAGTCCCTAAGCTCACATGGGACTGATGGGGACTTTTGACACTTTATTCCTTGTGGTAAACCTAAGGTCTCTACGAAGATTTGGCTCTGTCGGAATTTTCTTTATTTCAATTGTCTAAAATGACCGGACTAATACGTGGCGTATGTGTGCATACTATGTAGAACATGATTCTTACAAGCGTAATATCTGAGAAATAGTGGGTCTTAGAGAAAAAATCATAGAGATCATTTTTATAGAGAATTTTAAGATCTACAACTTTGCTCTGAGGTACTTTTTCGATAAAACTTACCGTTTTCGAGAAAAATCCAAAAAACCTAAAATTTTGACCTTGGGCCCCGAATAAGTCCCTAAGCTCACATGGGACTGATGGGGACTTTTGACACTTTATTCCTTGTGGTAAACCTAAGGTCTCTACGAAGATTTGGCTCTGTCGGAATTTTCTTTATTTCAATTGTCTAAAATGACCGGACTAATACGTGGCGTATGTGTGCATACTATGTAGAACATGATTCTTACAAGCGTAATATCTGGGAAATAGTGGGTCTTAGAGAAAAAACATAGATACCATTTTTATAGAGAATTTTAAGATCTACAACTTTGCTCTGAGGTACTTTTTCGATAAAACTTACCGTTTTCGAGAAAAATCCAAAAAACCTAAAATTTTGACCTTGGGCCCCGAATAAGTCTCTAAGCTCACATGGGACTGATGGGGACTTTTGACACTTTATTCCTTGTGGTAAACCTAAGGTCTCTACGAAGATTTGGCTCTGTCGGAATTTTCTTTATTTCAATTGTCTAAAATGACCGGACTAATACTGGCGTATGTGTGCATACTATGTAGAACATGATTCTTACAAGCGTAATATCTGAGAAATAGTGGGTCTTAGAGAAAAAATCATAGAGATCATTTTTATAGAGAATTTTAAGATCTACAACTTTGCTCTGAGGTACTTTTTCGATAAAACTTACCGTTTTCGAGAAAAATCCAAAAAACCTAAAATTTTGACCTTGGGCCCCGAATAAGTCCCTAAGCTCACATGGGACTGATGGGGACTTTTGACACTTTATTCCTTGTGGTAAACCTAAGGTCTCTACGAAGATTTGGCTCTGTCGGAATTTTCTTTATTTCAATTGTCTAAAATGACCGGACTAATACGTGGCGTATGTGTGCATACTATGTAGAACATGATTCTTACAAGCGTAATATCTGGGAAATAGTGGGTCTTAGAGAAAAAACATAGATACCATTTTTATAGAGAATTTTAAGATCTACAACTTTGCTCTGAGGTACTTTTTCGATAAAACTTACCGTTTTCGAGAAAAATCCAAAAAACCTAAAATTTTGACCTTGGGCCCCGAATAAGTCTCTAAGCTCACATGGGACTGATGGGGACTTTTGACACTTTATTCCTTGTGGTAAACCTAAGGTCTCTACGAAGATTTGGCTCTGTCGGAATTTTCTTTATTTCAATTGTCTAAAATGACCGGACTAATACGTGGCGTATGTGTGCATACTATGTAGAACATGATTCTTACAAGCGTAATATCTGGGAAATAGTGGGTCTTAGAGAAAAAACATAGATACCATTTTTATAGAGAATTTTAAGATCTACAACTTTTCTCTGAGGTACTTTTTCGATAAAACTTACCGTTTTCGAGAAAAATCCAAAAAACCTAAAATTTTGACCTTGGGCCCCGAATAAGTCCCTAAGCTCACATGGGACTGATGGGGACTTTTGACACTTTATTCCTTGTGGTAAACCTAAGGTCTCTACGAAGATTTGGCTCTGTCGGAATTTTCTTTATTTCAATTGTCTAAAATGACCGGACTAATACGTGGCGTATGTGTGCATACTATGTAGAACATGATTCTTACAAGCGTAATATCTGAGAAATAGTGGGTCTTAGAGAAAAAATCATAGAGATCATTTTTATAGAGAATTTTAAGATCTACAACTTTGCTCTGAGGTACTTTTTCGATAAAACTTACCGTTTTCGAGAAAAATCCAAAAAACCTAAAATTTTGACCTTGGGCCCCGAATAAGTCCCTAAGCTCACATGGGACTGATGGGGACTTTTGACACTTTATTCCTTGTGGTAAACCTAAGGTCTTTACGAAGATTTGGCTCTGTCGGAATTTTCTTTATTTCAATTGTCTAAAATGACCGGACTAATACGTGGCGTATGTGTGCATACTATGTAGAACATGATTCTTACAAGCGTAATATCTGGGAAATAGTGGGTCTTAGAGAAAAAACATAGATACCATTTTTATAGAGAATTTTAAGATCTACAACTTTGCTCTGAGGTACTTTTTCGATAAAACTTACCGTTTTCGAGAAAAATCCAAAAAACCTAAAATTTTGACCTTGGGCCCCGAATAAGTCTCTAAGCTCACATGGGACTGATGGGGACTTTTGACACTTTATTCCTTGTGGTAAACCTAAGGTCTCTACGAAGATTTGGCTCTGTCGGAATTTTCTTTATTTCAATTGTCTAAAATGACCGGACTAATACGTGGCGTATGTGTGCATACTATGTAGAACATGATTCTTACAAGCGTAATATCTGGGAAATAGTGGGTCTTAGAGAAAAAACATAGATACCATTTTAATAGAGAATTTTAAGATCTACAACTTTGCTCTGAGGTACTTTTTCGATAAAACTTACCGTTTTCGAGAAAAATCCAAAAAACCTAAAATTTTGACCTTGGGCCCCGAATAAGTCCCTAAGCTCACATGGGACTGATGGGGACTTTTGACACTTTATTCCTTGTGGTAAACCTAAGGTCTCTACGAAGATTTGGCTCTGTCGGAATTTTCTTTATTTCAATTGTCTAAAATGACCGGACTAATACGTGGCGTATGTGTGCATACTATGTAGAACATGATTCTTACAAGCGTAATATCTGAGAAATAGTGGGTCTTAGAGAAAAAATCATAGAGATCATTTTTATAGAGAATTTTAAGATCTACAACTTTGCTCTGAAGTACTTTTTCGATAAAACTTACCGTTTTCGAGAAAAATCCAAAAAACCTAAAATTTTGACCTTGGGCCCCGAATAAGTCCCTAAGCTCACATGGGACTGATGGGGACTTTTGACACTTTATTCCTTGTGGTAAACCTAAGGTCTCTACGAAGATTTGGCTCTGTCGGAATTTTCTTTATTTCAATTGTCTAGAATGACCGGACTAATACGTGGCGTATGTGTGCATACTATGTAGAACATGATTCTTACAAGCGTAATATCTGGGAAATAGTGGGTCTTAGAGAAAAAACATAGATACCATTTTTATAGAGAATTTTAAGATCTACAACTTTGCTCTGAGGTACTTTTTCGATAAAACTTACCGTTTTCGAGAAAAATCCAAAAAACCTAAAATTTTGACCTTGGGCCCCGAATAAGTCCCTAAGCTCACATGGGACTGATGGGGACTTTTGACACTTTATTCCTTGTGGTAAACCTAAGGTCTCTACGAAGATTTGGCTCTGTCGGAATTTTCTTTATTTCAATTGTCTAAAATGACCGGACTAATACGTGGCGTATGTGTGCATACTATGTAGAACATGATTCTTACAAGCGTAATATCTGAGAAATAGTGGGTCTTAGAGAAAAAATCATAGAGATCATTTTTATAGAGAATTTTAAGATCTACAACTTTGCTCTGAAGTACTTTTTCGATAAAACTTACCGTTTTCGAGAAAAATCCAAAAAACCTAAAATTTTGACCTTGGGCCCCGAATAAGTCCCTAAGCTCACATGGGACTGATGGGGACTTTTGACACTTTATTCCTTGTGGTAAACCTAAGGTCTCTACGAAGATTTGGCTCTGTCGGAATTTTCTTTATTTCAATTGTCTAGAATGACCGGACTAATACGTGGCGTATGTGTGCATACTATGTAGAACATGATTCTTACAAGCGTAATATCTGGGAAATAGTGGGTCTTAGAGAAAAAACATAGATACCATTTTTATAGAGAATTTTAAGATCTACAACTTTGCTCTGAGGTACTTTTTCGATAAAACTTACCGTTTTCGAGAAAAATCCAAAAAACCTAAAATTTTGACCTTGGGCCCCGAATAAGTCTCTAAGCTCACATGGGACTGATGGGGACTTTTGACACTTTATTCCTTGTGGTAAACCTAAGGTCTCTACGAAGATTTGGCTCTGTCGGAATTTTCTTTATTTCAATTGTCTAAAATGACCGGACTAATACGTGGCGTATGTGTGCATACTATGTAGAACATGATTCTTACAAGCGTAATATCTGGGAAATAGTGGGTCTTAGAGAAAAAACATAGATACCATTTTTATAGAGAATTTTAAGATCTACAACTTTGCTCTGAGGTACTTTTTCGATAAAACTTACCGTTTTCGAGAAAAATCCAAAAAACCTAAAATTTTGACCTTGGGCCCCGAATAAGTCTCTAAGCTCACATGGGACTGATGGGGACTTTTGACACTTTATTCCTTGTGGTAAACCTAAGGTCTCTACGAAGATTTGGCTCTGTCGGAATTTTCTTTATTTCAATTGTCTAAAATGACCGGACTAATACGTGGCGTATGTGTGCATACTATGTAGAACATGATTCTTACAAGCGTAATATCTGGGAAATAGTGGGTCTTAGAGAAAAAACATAGATACCATTTTTATAGAGAATTTTAAGATCTACAACTTTGCTCTGAGGTACTTTTTCGATAAAACTTACCGTTTTCGAGAAAAATCCAAAAAACCTAAAATTTTGACCTTGGGCCCCGAATAAGTCTCTAAGCTCACATGGGACTGATGGGGACTTTTGACACTTTATTCCTTGTGGTAAACCTAAGGTCTCTACGAAGATTTGGCTCTGTCGGAATTTTCTTTATTTCAATTGTCTCAAATGACCGGACTAATACGTGGCGTATGTGTGCATACTATGTAGAACATGATTCTTACAAGCGTAATATCTGAGAAATAGTGGGTCTTAGAGAAAAAATCATAGAGATCATTTTTATAGAGAATTTTAAGATCTACAACTTTGCTCTGAGGTACTTTTTCGATAAAACTTACCGTTTTCGAGAAAAATCCAAAAAACCTAAAATTTTGACCTTGGGCCCCGAATAAGTCCCTAAGCTCACATGGGACTGATGGGGACTTTTGACACTTTATTCCTTGTGGTAAACCTAAGGTCTTTACGAAGATTTGGCTCTGTCGGAATTTTCTTTATTTCAATTGTCTAAAATGACCGGACTAATACGTGGCGTATGTGTGCATACTATGTAGAACATGATTCTTACAAGCGTAATATCTGGGAAATAGTGGGTCTTAGAGAAAAAACATAGATACCATTTTTATAGAGAATTTTAAGATCTACAACTTTGCTCTGAGGTACTTTTTCGATAAAACTTACCGTTTTCGAGAAAAATCCAAAAAACCTAAAATTTTGACCTTGGGCCCCGAATAAGTCTCTAAGCTCACATGGGACTGATGGGGACTTTTGACACTTTATTCCTTGTGGTAAACCTAAGGTCTCTACGAAGATTTGGCTCTGTCGGAATTTTCTTTATTTCAATTGTCTAAAATGACCGGACTAATACGTGGCGTATGTGTGCATACTATGTAGAACATGATTCTTACAAGCGTAATATCTGGGAAATAGTGGGTCTTAGAGAAAAAACATAGATACCATTTTTATAGAGAATTTTAAGATCTACAACTTTGCTCTGAGGTACTTTTTCGATAAAACTTACCGTTTTCGAGAAAAATCCAAAAAACCTAAAATTTTGACCTTGGGCCCCGAATAAGTCCCTAAGCTCACATGGGACTGATGGGGACTTTTGACACTTTATTCCTTGTGGTAAACCTAAGGTCTCTACGAAGATTTGGCTCTGTCGGAATTTTCTTTATTTCAATTGTCTAAAATGACCGGACTAATACGTGGCGTATGTGTGCATACTATGTAGAACATGATTCTTACAAGCGTAATATCTGAGAAATAGTGGGTCTTAGAGAAAAAATCATAGAGATCATTTTTATAGAGAATTTTAAGATCTACAACTTTGCTCTGAGGTACTTTTTCGATAAAACTTACCGTTTTCGAGAAAAATCCAAAAAACCTAAAATTTTGACCTTGGGCCCCGAATAAGTCCCTAAGCTCACATGGGACTGATGGGGACTTTTGACACTTTATTCCTTGTGGTAAACCTAAGGTCTCTACGAAGATTTGGCTCTGTCGGAATTTTCTTTATTTCAATTGTCTAAAATGACCGGACTAATACGTGGCGTATGTGTGCATACTATGTAGAACATGATTCTTACAAGCGTAATATCTGGGAAATAGTGGGTCTTAGAGAAAAAACATAGATACCATTTTTATAGAGAATTTTAAGATCTACAACTTTGCTCTGAGGTACTTTTTCGATAAAACTTACCGTTTTCGAGAAAAATCCAAAAAACCTAAAATTTTGACCTTGGGCCCCGAATAAGTCTCTAAGCTCACATGGGACTGATGGGGACTTTTGACACTTTATTCCTTGTGGTAAACCTAAGGTCTCTACGAAGATTTGGCTCTGTCGGAATTTTCTTTATTTCAATTGTCTAAAATGACCGGACTAATACGTGGCGTATGTGTGCATACTATGTAGAACATGATTCTTACAAGCGTAATATCTGGGAAATAGTGGGTCTTAGAGAAAAAACATAGATACCATTTTTATAGAGAATTTTAAGATCTACAACTTTTCTCTGAGGTACTTTTTCGATAAAACTTACCGTTTTCGAGAAAAATCCAAAAAACCTAAAATTTTGACCTTGGGCCCCGAATAAGTCCCTAAGCTCACATGGGACTGATGGGGACTTTTGACACTTTATTCCTTGTGGTAAACCTAAGGTCTCTACGAAGATTTGGCTCTGTCGGAATTTTCTTTATTTCAATTGTCTAAAATGACCGGACTAATACGTGGCGTATGTGTGCATACTATGTAGAACATGATTCTTACAAGCGTAATATCTGAGAAATAGTGGGTCTTAGAGAAAAAATCATAGAGATCATTTTTATAGAGAATTTTAAGATCTACAACTTTGCTCTGAGGTACTTTTTCGATAAAACTTACCGTTTTCGAGAAAAATCCAAAAAACCTAAAATTTTGACCTTGGGCCCCGAATAAGTCCCTAAGCTCACATGGGACTGATGGGGACTTTTGACACTTTATTCCTTGTGGTAAACCTAAGGTCTTTACGAAGATTTGGCTCTGTCGGAATTTTCTTTATTTCAATTGTCTAAAATGACCGGACTAATACGTGGCGTATGTGTGCATACTATGTAGAACATGATTCTTACAAGCGTAATATCTGGGAAATAGTGGGTCTTAGAGAAAAAACATAGATACCATTTTTATAGAGAATTTTAAGATCTACAACTTTGCTCTGAGGTACTTTTTCGATAAAACTTACCGTTTTCGAGAAAAATCCAAAAAACCTAAAATTTTGACCTTGGGCCCCGAATAAGTCTCTAAGCTCACATGGGACTGATGGGGACTTTTGACACTTTATTCCTTGTGGTAAACCTAAGGTCTCTACGAAGATTTGGCTCTGTCGGAATTTTCTTTATTTCAATTGTCTAAAATGACCGGACTAATACGTGGCGTATGTGTGCATACTATGTAGAACATGATTCTTACAAGCGTAATATCTGGGAAATAGTGGGTCTTAGAGAAAAAACATAGATACCATTTTAATAGAGAATTTTAAGATCTACAACTTTGCTCTGAGGTACTTTTTCGATAAAACTTACCGTTTTCGAGAAAAATCCAAAAAACCTAAAATTTTGACCTTGGGCCCCGAATAAGTCCCTAAGCTCACATGGGACTGATGGGGACTTTTGACACTTTATTCCTTGTGGTAAACCTAAGGTCTCTACGAAGATTTGGCTCTGTCGGAATTTTCTTTATTTCAATTGTCTAAAATGACCGGACTAATACGTGGCGTATGTGTGCATACTATGTAGAACATGATTCTTACAAGCGTAATATCTGAGAAATAGTGGGTCTTAGAGAAAAAATCATAGAGATCATTTTTATAGAGAATTTTAAGATCTACAACTTTGCTCTGAAGTACTTTTTCGATAAAACTTACCGTTTTCGAGAAAAATCCAAAAAACCTAAAATTTTGACCTTGGGCCCCGAATAAGTCCCTAAGCTCACATGGGACTGATGGGGACTTTTGACACTTTATTCCTTGTGGTAAACCTAAGGTCTCTACGAAGATTTGGCTCTGTCGGAATTTTCTTTATTTCAATTGTCTAGAATGACCGGACTAATACGTGGCGTATGTGTGCATACTATGTAGAACATGATTCTTACAAGCGTAATATCTGGGAAATAGTGGGTCTTAGAGAAAAAACATAGATACCATTTTTATAGAGAATTTTAAGATCTACAACTTTGCTCTGAGGTACTTTTTCGATAAAACTTACCGTTTTCGAGAAAAATCTAAAAAACCTAAAATTTTGACCTTGGGCCCCGAATAAGTCCCTAAGCTCACATGGGACTGATGGGGACTTTTGACACTTTATTCCTTGTGGTAAACCTAAGGTCTCTACGAAGATTTGGCTCTGTCGGAATTTTCTTTATTTCAATTGTCTAAAATGACCGGACTAATACGTGGCGTATGTGTGCATACTATGTAGAACATGATTCTTACAAGCGTAATATCTGAGAAATAGTGGGTCTTAGAGAAAAAATCATAGAGATCATTTTTATAGAGAATTTTAAGATCTACAACTTTGCTCTGAAGTACTTTTTCGATAAAACTTACCGTTTTTGAGAAAAATCCAAAAAACCTAAAATTTTGACCTTGGGCCCCGAATAAGTCCCTAAGCTCACATGGGACTGATGGGGACTTTTGACACTTTATTCCTTGTGGTAAACCTAAGGTCTCTACGAAGATTTGGCTCTGTCGGAATTTTCTTTATTTCAATTGTCTAGAATGACCGGACTAATACGTGGCGTATGTGTGCATACTATGTAGAACATGATTCTTACAAGCGTAATATCTGGGAAATAGTGGGTCTTAGAGAAAAAACATAGATACCATTTTTATAGAGAATTTTAAGATCTACAACTTTGCTCTGAGGTACTTTTTCGATAAAACTTACCGTTTTCGAGAAAAATCCAAAAAACCTAAAATTTTGACCTTGGGCCCCGAATAAGTCTCTAAGCTCACATGGGACTGATGGGGACTTTTGACACTTTATTCCTTGTGGTAAACCTAAGGTCTCTACGAAGATTTGGCTCTGTCGGAATTTTCTTTATTTCAATTGTCTAAAATGACCGGACTAATACGTGGCGTATGTGTGCATACTATGTAGAACATGATTCTTACAAGCGTAATATCTGGGAAATAGTGGGTCTTAGAGAAAAAACATAGATACCATTTTTATAGAGAATTTTAAGATCTACAACTTTGCTCTGAGGTACTTTTTCGATAAAACTTACCGTTTTCGAGAAAAATCCAAAAAACCTAAAATTTTGACCTTGGGCCCCGAATAAGTCTCTAAGCTCACATGGGACTGATGGGGACTTTTGACACTTTATTCCTTGTGGTAAACCTAAGGTCTCTACGAAGATTTGGCTCTGTCGGAATTTTCTTTATTTCAATTGTCTAAAATGACCGGACTAATACGTGGCGTATGTGTGCATACTATGTAGAACATGATTCTTACAAGCGTAATATCTGAGAAATAGTGGGTCTTAGAGAAAAAATCATAGAGATCATTTTTATAGAGAATTTTAAGATCTACAACTTTGCTCTGAGGTACTTTTTCGATAAAACTTACCGTTTTCGAGAAAAATCCAAAAAACCTAAAATTTTGACCTTGGGCCCCGAATAAGTCCCTAAGCTCACATGGGACTGATGGGGACTTTTGACACTTTATTCCTTGTGGTAAACCTAAGGTCTCTACGAAGATTTGGCTCTGTCGGAATTTTCTTTATTTCAATTGTCTAAAATGACCGGACTAATACGTGGCGTATGTGTGCATACTATGTAGAACATGATTCTTACAAGCGTAATATCTGAGAAATAGTGGGTCTTAGAGAAAAAATCATAGAGATCATTTTTATAGAGAATTTTAAGATCTACAACTTTGCTCTGAGGTACTTTTTCGATAAAACTTACCGTTTTCGAGAAAAATCCAAAAAACCTAAAATTTTGACCTTGGGCCCCGAATAAGTCCCTAAGCTCACATGGGACTGATGGGGACTTTTGACACTTTATTCCTTGTGGTAAACCTAAGGTCTCTACGAAGATTTGGCTCTGTCGGAATTTTCTTTATTTCAATTGTCTAAAATGACCGGACTAATACGTGGCGTATGTGTGCATACTATGTAGAACATGATTCTTACAAGCGTAATATCTGGGAAATAGTGGGTCTTAGAGAAAAAACATAGATACCATTTTTATAGAGAATTTTAAGATCTACAACTTTGCTCTGAGGTACTTTTTCGATAAAACTTACCGTTTTCGAGAAAAATCCAAAAAACCTAAAATTTTGACCTTGGGCCCCGAATAAGTCTCTAAGCTCACATGGGACTGATGGGGACTTTTGACACTTTATTCCTTGTGGTAAACCTAAGGTCTCTACGAAGATTTGGCTCTGTCGGAATTTTCTTTATTTCAATTGTCTAAAATGACCGGACTAATACGTGGCGTATGTGTGCATACTATGTAGAACATGATTCTTACAAGCGTAATATCTGAGAAATAGTGGGTCTTAGAGAAAAAATCATAGAGATCATTTTTATAGAGAATTTTAAGATCTACAACTTTGCTCTGAGGTACTTTTTCGATAAAACTTACCGTTTTCGAGAAAAATCCAAAAAACCTAAAATTTTGACCTTGGGCCCCGAATAAGTCCCTAAGCTCACATGGGACTGATGGGGACTTTTGACACTTTATTCCTTGTGGTAAACCTAAGGTCTTTACGAAGATTTGGCTCTGTCGGAATTTTCTTTATTTCAATTGTCTAAAATGACCGGACTAATACGTGGCGTATGTGTGCATACTATGTAGAACATGATTCTTACAAGCGTAATATCTGGGAAATAGTGGGTCTTAGAGAAAAAACATAGATACCATTTTTATAGAGAATTTTAAGATCTACAACTTTGCTCTGAGGTACTTTTTCGATAAAACTTACCGTTTTCGAGAAAAATCCAAAAAACCTAAAATTTTGACCTTGGGCCCCGAATAAGTCTCTAAGCTCACATGGGACTGATGGGGACTTTTGACACTTTATTCCTTGTGGTAAACCTAAGGTCTCTACGAAGATTTGGCTCTGTCGGAATTTTCTTTATTTCAATTGTCTAAAATGACCGGACTAATACGTGGCGTATGTGTGCATACTATGTAGAACATGATTCTTACAAGCGTAATATCTGAGAAATAGTGGGTCTTAGAGAAAAAATCATAGAGATCATTTTTATAGAGAATTTTAAGATCTACAACTTTGCTCTGAGGTACTTTTTCGATAAAACTTACCGTTTTCGAGAAAAATCCAAAAAACCTAAAATTTTGACCTTGGGCCCCGAATAAGTCCCTAAGCTCACATGGGACTGATGGGGACTTTTGACACTTTATTCCTTGTGGTAAACCTAAGGTCTCTACGAAGATTTGGCTCTGTCGGAATTTTCTTTATTTCAATTGTCTAAAATGACCGGACTAATACGTGGCGTATGTGTGCATACTATGTAGAACATGATTCTTACAAGCGTAATATCTGAGAAATAGTGGGTCTTAGAGAAAAAATCATAGAGATCATTTTTATAGAGAATTTTAAGATCTACAACTTTGCTCTGAGGTACTTTTTCGATAAAACTTACCGTTTTCGAGAAAAATCCAAAAAACCTAAAATTTTGACCTTGGGCCCCGAATAAGTCCCTAAGCTCACATGGGACTGATGGGGACTTTTGACACTTTATTCCTTGTGGTAAACCTAAGGTCTCTACGAAGATTTGGCTCTGTCGGAATTTTCTTTATTTCAATTGTCTAAAATGACCGGACTAATACGTGGCGTATGTGTGCATACTATGTAGAACATGATTCTTACAAGCGTAATATCTGGGAAATAGTGGGTCTTAGAGAAAAAACATAGATACCATTTTTATAGAGAATTTTAAGATCTACAACTTTGCTCTGAGGTACTTTTTCGATAAAACTTACCGTTTTCGAGAAAAATCCAAAAAACCTAAAATTTTGACCTTGGGCCCCGAATAAGTCTCTAAGCTCACATGGGACTGATGGGGACTTTTGACACTTTATTCCTTGTGGTAAACCTAAGGTCTCTACGAAGATTTGGCTCTGTCGGAATTTTCTTTATTTCAATTGTCTAAAATGACCGGACTAATACGTGGCGTATGTGTGCATACTATGTAGAACATGATTCTTACAAGCGTAATATCTGAGAAATAGTGGGTCTTAGAGAAAAAATCATAGAGATCATTTTTATAGAGAATTTTAAGATCTACAACTTTGCTCTGAGGTACTTTTTCGATAAAACTTACCGTTTTCGAGAAAAATCCAAAAAACCTAAAATTTTGACCTTGGGCCCCGAATAAGTCCCTAAGCTCACATGGGACTGATGGGGACTTTTGACACTTTATTCCTTGTGGTAAACCTAAGGTCTTTACGAAGATTTGGCTCTGTCGGAATTTTCTTTATTTCAATTGTCTAAAATGACCGGACTAATACGTGGCGTATGTGTGCATACTATGTAGAACATGATTCTTACAAGCGTAATATCTGGGAAATAGTGGGTCTTAGAGAAAAAACATAGATACCATTTTTATAGAGAATTTTAAGATCTACAACTTTGCTCTGAGGTACTTTTTCGATAAAACTTACCGTTTTCGAGAAAAATCCAAAAAACCTAAAATTTTGACCTTGGGCCCCGAATAAGTCTCTAAGCTCACATGGGACTGATGGGGACTTTTGACACTTTATTCCTTGTGGTAAACCTAAGGTCTCTACGAAGATTTGGCTCTGTCGGAATTTTCTTTATTTCAATTGTCTAAAATGACCGGACTAATACGTGGCGTATGTGTGCATACTATGTAGAACATGATTCTTACAAGCGTAATATCTGAGAAATAGTGGGTCTTAGAGAAAAAATCATAGAGATCATTTTTATAGAGAATTTTAAGATCTACAACTTTGCTCTGAGGTACTTTTTCGATAAAACTTACCGTTTTCGAGAAAAATCCAAAAAACCTAAAATTTTGACCTTGGGCCCCGAATAAGTCCCTAAGCTCACATGGGACTGATGGGGACTTTTGACACTTTATTCCTTGTGGTAAACCTAAGGTCTTTACGAAGATTTGGCTCTGTCGGAATTTTCTTTATTTCAATTGTCTAAAATGACCGGACTAATACGTGGCGTATGTGTGCATACTATGTAGAACATGATTCTTACAAGCGTAATATCTGGGAAATAGTGGGTCTTAGAGAAAAAACATAGATACCATTTTTATAGAGAATTTTAAGATCTACAACTTTGCTCTGAGGTACTTTTTCGATAAAACTTACCGTTTTCGAGAAAAATCCAAAAAACCTAAAATTTTGACCTTGGGCCCCGAATAAGTCTCTAAGCTCACATGGGACTGATGGGGACTTTTGACACTTTATTCCTTGTGGTAAACCTAAGGTCTCTACGAAGATTTGGCTCTGTCGGAATTTTCTTTATTTCAATTGTCTAAAATGACCGGACTAATACGTGGCGTATGTGTGCATACTATGTAGAACATGATTCTTACAAGCGTAATATCTGGGAAATAGTGGGTCTTAGAGAAAAAACATAGATACCATTTTAATAGAGAATTTTAAGATCTACAACTTTGCTCTGAGGTACTTTTTCGATAAAACTTACCGTTTTCGAGAAAAATCCAAAAAACCTAAAATTTTGACCTTGGGCCCCGAATAAGTCCCTAAGCTCACATGGGACTGATGGGGACTTTTGACACTTTATTCCTTGTGGTAAACCTAAGGTCTCTACGAAGATTTGGCTCTGTCGGAATTTTCTTTATTTCAATTGTCTAAAATGACCGGACTAATACGTGGCGTATGTGTGCATACTATGTAGAACATGATTCTTACAAGCGTAATATCTGAGAAATAGTGGGTCTTAGAGAAAAAATCATAGAGATCATTTTTATAGAGAATTTTAAGATCTACAACTTTGCTCTGAAGTACTTTTTCGATAAAACTTACCGTTTTCGAGAAAAATCCAAAAAACCTAAAATTTTGACCTTGGGCCCCGAATAAGTCCCTAAGCTCACATGGGACTGATGGGGACTTTTGACACTTTATTCCTTGTGGTAAACCTAAGGTCTCTACGAAGATTTGGCTCTGTCGGAATTTTCTTTATTTCAATTGTCTAGAATGACCGGACTAATACGTGGCGTATGTGTGCATACTATGTAGAACATGATTCTTACAAGCGTAATATCTGGGAAATAGTGGGTCTTAGAGAAAAAACATAGATACCATTTTTATAGAGAATTTTAAGATCTACAACTTTGCTCTGAGGTACTTTTTCGATAAAACTTACCGTTTTCGAGAAAAATCCAAAAAACCTAAAATTTTGACCTTGGGCCCCGAATAAGTCCCTAAGCTCACATGGGACTGATGGGGACTTTTGACACTTTATTCCTTGTGGTAAACCTAAGGTCTCTACGAAGATTTGGCTCTGTCGGAATTTTCTTTATTTCAATTGTCTAAAATGACCGGACTAATACGTGGCGTATGTGTGCATACTATGTAGAACATGATTCTTACAAGCGTAATATCTGAGAAATAGTGGGTCTTAGAGAAAAAATCATAGAGATCATTTTTATAGAGAATTTTAAGATCTACAACTTTGCTCTGAAGTACTTTTTCGATAAAACTTACCGTTTTCGAGAAAAATCCAAAAAACCTAAAATTTTGACCTTGGGCCCCGAATAAGTCCCTAAGCTCACATGGGACTGATGGGGACTTTTGACACTTTATTCCTTGTGGTAAACCTAAGGTCTCTACGAAGATTTGGCTCTGTCGGAATTTTCTTTATTTCAATTGTCTAGAATGACCGGACTAATACGTGGCGTATGTGTGCATACTATGTAGAACATGATTCTTACAAGCGTAATATCTGGGAAATAGTGGGTCTTAGAGAAAAAACATAGATACCATTTTTATAGAGAATTTTAAGATCTACAACTTTGCTCTGAGGTACTTTTTCGATAAAACTTACCGTTTTCGAGAAAAATCCAAAAAACCTAAAATTTTGACCTTGGGCCCCGAATAAGTCTCTAAGCTCACATGGGACTGATGGGGACTTTTGACACTTTATTCCTTGTGGTAAACCTAAGGTCTCTACGAAGATTTGGCTCTGTCGGAATTTTCTTTATTTCAATTGTCTAAAATGACCGGACTAATACGTGGCGTATGTGTGCATACTATGTAGAACATGATTCTTACAAGCGTAATATCTGAGAAATAGTGGGTCTTAGAGAAAAAATCATAGAGATCATTTTTATAGAGAATTTTAAGATCTACAACTTTGCTCTGAGGTACTTTTTCGATAAAACTTACCGTTTTCGAGAAAAATCCAAAAAACCTAAAATTTTGACCTTGGGCCCCGAATAAGTCCCTAAGCTCACATGGGACTGATGGGGACTTTTGACACTTTATTCCTTGTGGTAAACCTAAGGTCTCTACGAAGATTTGGCTCTGTCGGAATTTTCTTTATTTCAATTGTCTAAAATGACCGGACTAATACGTGGCGTATGTGTGCATACTATGTAGAACATGATTCTTACAAGCGTAATATCTGAGAAATAGTGGGTCTTAGAGAAAAAATCATAGAGATCATTTTTATAGAGAATTTTAAGATCTACAACTTTGCTCTGAGGTACTTTTTCGATAAAACTTACCGTTTTCGAGAAAAATCCAAAAAACCTAAAATTTTGACCTTGGGCCCCGAATAAGTCCCTAAGCTCACATGGGACTGATGGGGACTTTTGACACTTTATTCCTTGTGGTAAACCTAAGGTCTCTACGAAGATTTGGCTCTGTCGGAATTTTCTTTATTTCAATTGTCTAAAATGACCGGACTAATACGTGGCGTATGTGTGCATACTATGTAGAACATGATTCTTACAAGCGTAATATCTGGGAAATAGTGGGTCTTAGAGAAAAAACATAGATACCATTTTTATAGAGAATTTTAAGATCTACAACTTTGCTCTGAGGTACTTTTTCGATAAAACTTACCGTTTTCGAGAAAAATCCAAAAAACCTAAAATTTTGACCTTGGGCCCCGAATAAGTCACTAAGCTCACATGGGACTGATGGGGACTTTTGACACTTTATTCCTTGTGGTAAACCTAAGGTCTCTACGAAGATTTGGCTCTGTCGGAATTTTCTTTATTTCAATTGTCTAAAATGACCGGACTAATACGTGGCGTATGTGTGCATACTATGTAGAACATGATTCTTACAAGCGTAATATCTGAGAAATAGTGGGTCTTAGAGAAAAAATCATAGAGATCATTTTTATAGAGAATTTTAAGATCTACAACTTTGCTCTGAGGTACTTTTTCGATAAAACTTACCGTTTTCGAGAAAAATCCAAAAAACCTAAAATTTTGACCTTGGGCCCCGAATAAGTCCCTAAGCTCACATGGGACTGATGGGGACTTTTGACACTTTATTCCTTGTGGTAAACCTAAGGTCTTTACGAAGATTTGGCTCTGTCGGAATTTTCTTTATTTCAATTGTCTAAAATGACCGGACTAATACGTGGCGTATGTGTGCATACTATGTAGAACATGATTCTTACAAGCGTAATATCTGGGAAATAGTGGGTCTTAGAGAAAAAACATAGATACCATTTTTATAGAGAATTTTAAGATCTACAACTTTGCTCTGAGGTACTTTTTCGATAAAACTTACCGTTTTCGAGAAAAATCCAAAAAACCTAAAATTTTGACCTTGGGCCCCGAATAAGTCTCTAAGCTCACATGGGACTGATGGGGACTTTTGACACTTTATTCCTTGTGGTAAACCTAAGGTCTCTACGAAGATTTGGCTCTGTCGGAATTTTCTTTATTTCAATTGTCTAAAATGACCGGACTAATACGTGGCGTATGTGTGCATACTATGTAGAACATGATTCTTACAAGCGTAATATCTGAGAAATAGTGGGTCTTAGAGAAAAAATCATAGAGATCATTTTTATAGAGAATTTTAAGATCTACAACTTTGCTCTGAGGTACTTTTTCGATAAAACTTACCGTTTTCGAGAAAAATCCAAAAAACCTAAAATTTTGACCTTGGGCCCCGAATAAGTCCCTAAGCTCACATGGGACTGATGGGGACTTTTGACACTTTATTCCTTGTGGTAAACCTAAGGTCTTTACGAAGATTTGGCTCTGTCGGAATTTTCTTTATTTCAATTGTCTAAAATGACCGGACTAATACGTGGCGTATGTGTGCATACTATGTAGAACATGATTCTTACAAGCGTAATATCTGGGAAATAGTGGGTCTTAGAGAAAAAACATAGATACCATTTTTATAGAGAATTTTAAGATCTACAACTTTGCTCTGAGGTACTTTTTCGATAAAACTTACCGTTTTCGAGAAAAATCCAAAAAACCTAAAATTTTGACCTTGGGCCCCGAATAAGTCTCTAAGCTCACATGGGACTGATGGGGACTTTTGACACTTTATTCCTTGTGGTAAACCTAAGGTCTCTACGAAGATTTGGCTCTGTCGGAATTTTCTTTATTTCAATTGTCTAAAATGACCGGACTAATACGTGGCGTATGTGTGCATACTATGTAGAACATGATTCTTACAAGCGTAATATCTGGGAAATAGTGGGTCTTAGAGAAAAAACATAGATACCATTTTTATAGAGAATTTTAAGATCTACAACTTTGCTCTGAGGTACTTTTTCGATAAAACTTACCGTTTTCGAGAAAAATCCAAAAAACCTAAAATTTTGACCTTGGGCCCCGAATAAGTCCCTAAGCTCACATGGGACTGATGGGGACTTTTGACACTTTATTCCTTGTGGTAAACCTAAGGTCTCTACGAGGATTTGGCTCTGTCGGAATTTTCTTTATTTCAATTGTCTAAAATGACCGGACTAATACGTGGCGTATGTGTGCATACTATGTAGAACATGATTCTTACAAGCGTAATATCTGAGAAATAGTGGGTCTTAGAGAAAAAATCATAGAGATCATTTTTATAGAGAATTTTAAGATCTACAACTTTGCTCTGAGGTACTTTTTCGATAAAACTTACCGTTTTCGAGAAAAATCCAAAAAACCTAAAATTTTGACCTTGGGCCCCGAATAAGTCCCTAAGCTCACATGGGACTGATGGGGACTTTTGACACTTTATTCCTTGTGGTAAACCTAAGGTCTCTACGAAGATTTGGCTCTGTCGGAATTTTCTTTATTTCAATTGTCTAAAATGACCGGACTAATACGTGGCGTATGTGTGCATACTATGTAGAACATGATTCTTACAAGCGTAATATCTGGGAAATAGTGGGTCTTAGAGAAAAAACATAGATACCATTTTTATAGAGAATTTTAAGATCTACAACTTTGCTCTGAGGTACTTTTTCGATAAAACTTACCGTTTTCGAGAAAAATCCAAAAAACCTAAAATTTTGACCTTGGGCCCCGAATAAGTCTCTAAGCTCACATGGGACTGATGGGGACTTTTGACACTTTATTCCTTGTGGTAAACCTAAGGTCTCTACGAAGATTTGGCTCTGTCGGAATTTTCTTTATTTCAATTGTCTAAAATGACCGGACTAATACGTGGCGTATGTGTGCATACTATGTAGAACATGATTCTTACAAGCGTAATATCTGGGAAATAGTGGGTCTTAGAGAAAAAACATAGATACCATTTTTATAGAGAATTTTAAGATCTACAACTTTTCTCTGAGGTACTTTTTCGATAAAACTTACCGTTTTCGAGAAAAATCCAAAAAACCTAAAATTTTGACCTTGGGCCCCGAATAAGTCCCTAAGCTCACATGGGACTGATGGGGACTTTTGACACTTTATTCCTTGTGGTAAACCTAAGGTCTCTACGAAGATTTGGCTCTGTCGGAATTTTCTTTATTTCAATTGTCTAAAATGACCGGACTAATACGTGGCGTATGTGTGCATACTATGTAGAACATGATTCTTACAAGCGTAATATCTGAGAAATAGTGGGTCTTAGAGAAAAAATCATAGAGATCATTTTTATAGAGAATTTTAAGATCTACAACTTTGCTCTGAGGTACTTTTTCGATAAAACTTACCGTTTTCGAGAAAAATCCAAAAAACCTAAAATTTTGACCTTGGGCCCCGAATAAGTCCCTAAGCTCACATGGGACTGATGGGGACTTTTGACACTTTATTCCTTGTGGTAAACCTAAGGTCTTTACGAAGATTTGGCTCTGTCGGAATTTTCTTTATTTCAATTGTCTAAAATGACCGGACTAATACGTGGCGTATGTGTGCATACTATGTAGAACATGATTCTTACAAGCGTAATATCTGGGAAATAGTGGGTCTTAGAGAAAAAACATAGATACCATTTTTATAGAGAATTTTAAGATCTACAACTTTGCTCTGAGGTACTTTTTCGATAAAACTTACCGTTTTCGAGAAAAATCCAAAAAACCTAAAATTTTGACCTTGGGCCCCGAATAAGTCTCTAAGCTCACATGGGACTGATGGGGACTTTTGACACTTTATTCCTTGTGGTAAACCTAAGGTCTCTACGAAGATTTGGCTCTGTCGGAATTTTCTTTATTTCAATTGTCTAAAATGACCGGACTAATACGTGGCGTATGTGTGCATACTATGTAGAACATGATTCTTACAAGCGTAATATCTGGGAAATAGTGGGTCTTAGAGAAAAAACATAGATACCATTTTAATAGAGAATTTTAAGATCTACAACTTTGCTCTGAGGTACTTTTTCGATAAAACTTACCGTTTTCGAGAAAAATCCAAAAAACCTAAAATTTTGACCTTGGGCCCCGAATAAGTCCCTAAGCTCACATGGGACTGATGGGGACTTTTGACACTTTATTCCTTGTGGTAAACCTAAGGTCTCTACGAAGATTTGGCTCTGTCGGAATTTTCTTTATTTCAATTGTCTAAAATGACCGGACTAATACGTGGCGTATGTGTGCATACTATGTAGAACATGATTCTTACAAGCGTAATATCTGAGAAATAGTGGGTCTTAGAGAAAAAATCATAGAGATCATTTTTATAGAGAATTTTAAGATCTACAACTTTGCTCTGAAGTACTTTTTCGATAAAACTTACCGTTTTCGAGAAAAATCCAAAAAACCTAAAATTTTGACCTTGGGCCCCGAATAAGTCCCTAAGCTCACATGGGACTGATGGGGACTTTTGACACTTTATTCCTTGTGGTAAACCTAAGGTCTCTACGAAGATTTGGCTCTGTCGGAATTTTCTTTATTTCAATTGTCTAGAATGACCGGACTAATACGTGGCGTATGTGTGCATACTATGTAGAACATGATTCTTACAAGCGTAATATCTGGGAAATAGTGGGTCTTAGAGAAAAAACATAGATACCATTTTTATAGAGAATTTTAAGATCTACAACTTTGCTCGGAGGTACTTTTTCGATAAAACTTACCGTTTTCGAGAAAAATCCAAAAAACCTAAAATTTTGACCTTGGGCCCCGAATAAGTCCCTAAGCTCACATGGGACTGATGGGGACTTTTGACACTTTATTCCTTGTGGTAAACCTAAGGTCTCTACGAAGATTTGGCTCTGTCGGAATTTTCTTTATTTCAATTGTCTAAAATGACCGGACTAATACGTGGCGTATGTGTGCATACTATGTAGAACATGATTCTTACAAGCGTAATATCTGAGAAATAGTGGGTCTTAGAGAAAAAATCATAGAGATCATTTTTATAGAGAATTTTAAGATCTACAACTTTGCTCTGAAGTACTTTTTCGATAAAACTTACCGTTTTCGAGAAAAATCCAAAAAACCTAAAATTTTGACCTTGGGCCCCGAATAAGTCCCTAAGCTCACATGGGACTGATGGGGACTTTTGACACTTTATTCCTTGTGGTAAACCTAAGGTCTCTACGAAGATTTGGCTCTGTCGGAATTTTCTTTATTTCAATTGTCTAGAATGACCGGACTAATACGTGGCGTATGTGTGCATACTATGTAGAACATGATTCTTACAAGCGTAATATCTGGGAAATAGTGGGTCTTAGAGAAAAAACATAGATACCATTTTTATAGAGAATTTTAAGATCTACAACTTTGCTCTGAGGTACTTTTTCGATAAAACTTACCGTTTTCGAGAAAAATCCAAAAAACCTAAAATTTTGACCTTGGGCCCCGAATAAGTCCCTAAGCTCACATGGGACTGATGGGGACTTTTGACACTTTATTCCTTGTGGTAAACCTAAGGTCTCTACGAAGATTTGGCTCTGTCGGAATTTTCTTTATTTCAATTGTCTAAAATGACCGGACTAATACGTGGCGTATGTGTGCATACTATGTAGAACATGATTCTTACAAGCGTAATATCTGAGAAATAGTGGGTCTTAGAGAAAAAATCATAGAGATCATTTTTATAGAGAATTTTAAGATCTACAACTTTGCTCTGAAGTACTTTTTCGATAAAACTTACCGTTTTCGAGAAAAATCCAAAAAACCTAAAATTTTGACCTTGGGCCCCGAATAAGTCCCTAAGCTCACATGGGACTGATGGGGACTTTTGACACTTTATTCCTTGTGGTAAACCTAAGGTCTCTACGAAGATTTGGCTCTGTCGGAATTTTCTTTATTTCAATTGTCTAGAATGACCGGACTAATACGTGGCGTATGTGTGCATACTATGTAGAACATGATTCTTACAAGCGTAATATCTGGGAAATAGTGGGTCTTAGAGAAAAAACATAGATACCATTTTTATAGAGAATTTTAAGATCTACAACTTTGCTCTGAGGTACTTTTTCGATAAAACTTACCGTTTTCGAGAAAAATCCAAAAAACCTAAAATTTTGACCTTGGGCCCCGAATAAGTCTCTAAGCTCACATGGGACTGATGGGGACTTTTGACACTTTATTCCTTGTGGTAAACCTAAGGTCTCTACGAAGATTTGGCTCTGTCGGAATTTTCTTTATTTCAATTGTCTAAAATGACCGGACTAATACGTGGCGTATGTGTGCATACTATGTAGAACATGATTCTTACAAGCGTAATATCTGGGAAATAGTGGGTCTTAGAGAAAAAACATAGATACCATTTTTATAGAGAATTTTAAGATCTACAACTTTGCTCTGAGGTACTTTTTCGATAAAACTTACCGTTTTCGAGAAAAATCCAAAAAACCTAAAATTTTGACCTTGGGCCCCGAATAAGTCTCTAAGCTCACATGGGACTGATGGGGACTTTTGACACTTTATTCCTTGTGGTAAACCTAAGGTCTCTACGAAGATTTGGCTCTGTCGGAATTTTCTTTATTTCAATTGTCTAAAATGACCGGACTAATACGTGGCGTATGTGTGCATACTATGTAGAACATGATTCTTACAAGCGTAATATCTGAGAAATAGTGGGTCTTAGAGAAAAAATCATAGAGATCATTTTTATAGAGAATTTTAAGATCTACAACTTTGCTCTGAGGTACTTTTTCGATAAAACTTACCGTTTTCGAGAAAAATCCAAAAAACCTAAAATTTTGACCTTGGGCCCCGAATAAGTCCCTAAGCTCACATGGGACTGATGGGGACTTTTGACACTTTATTCCTTGTGGTAAACCTAAGGTCTCTACGAAGATTTGGCTCTGTCGGAATTTTCTTTATTTCAATTGTCTAAAATGACCGGACTAATACGTGGCGTATGTGTGCATACTATGTAGAACATGATTCTTACAAGCGTAATATCTGGGAAATAGTGGGTCTTAGAGAAAAAACATAGATACCATTTTTATAGAGAATTTTAAGATCTACAACTTTGCTCTGAGGTACTTTTTCGATAAAACTTACCGTTTTCGAGAAAAATCCAAAAAACCTAAAATTTTGACCTTGGGCCCCGAATAAGTCCCTAAGCTCACATGGGACTGATGGGGACTTTTGACACTTTATTCCTTGTGGTAAACCTAAGGTCTCTACGAGGATTTGGCTCTGTCGGAATTTTCTTTATTTCAATTGTCTAAAATGACCGGACTAATACGTGGCGTATGTGTGCATACTATGTAGAACATGATTCTTACAAGCGTAATATCTGAGAAATAGTGGGTCTTAGAGAAAAAATCATAGAGATCATTTTTATAGAGAATTTTAAGATCTACAACTTTGCTCTGAGGTACTTTTTCGATAAAACTTACCGTTTTCGAGAAAAATCCAAAAAACCTAAAATTTTGACCTTGGGCCCCGAATAAGTCCCTAAGCTCACATGGGACTGATGGGGACTTTTGACACTTTATTCCTTGTGGTAAACCTAAGGTCTCTACGAAGATTTGGCTCTGTCGGAATTTTCTTTATTTCAATTGTCTAAAATGACCGGACTAATACGTGGCGTATGTGTGCATACTATGTAGAACATGATTCTTACAAGCGTAATATCTGGGAAATAGTGGGTCTTAGAGAAAAAACATAGATACCATTTTTATAGAGAATTTTAAGATCTACAACTTTGCTCTGAGGTACTTTTTCGATAAAACTTACCGTTTTCGAGAAAAATCCAAAAAACCTAAAATTTTGACCTTGGGCCCCGAATAAGTCTCTAAGCTCACATGGGACTGATGGGGACTTTTGACACTTTATTCCTTGTGGTAAACCTAAGGTCTCTACGAAGATTTGGCTCTGTCGGAATTTTCTTTATTTCAATTGTCTAAAATGACCGGACTAATACGTGGCGTATGTGTGCATACTATGTAGAACATGATTCTTACAAGCGTAATATCTGGGAAATAGTGGGTCTTAGAGAAAAAACATAGATACCATTTTTATAGAGAATTTTAAGATCTACAACTTTTCTCTGAGGTACTTTTTCGATAAAACTTACCGTTTTCGAGAAAAATCCAAAAAACCTAAAATTTTGACCTTGGGCCCCGAATAAGTCCCTAAGCTCACATGGGACTGATGGGGACTTTTGACACTTTATTCCTTGTGGTAAACCTAAGGTCTCTACGAAGATTTGGCTCTGTCGGAATTTTCTTTATTTCAATTGTCTAAAATGACCGGACTAATACGTGGCGTATGTGTGCATACTATGTAGAACATGATTTTTACAAGCGTAATATCTGAGAAATAGTGGGTCTTAGAGAAAAAATCATAGAGATCATTTTTATAGAGAATTTTAAGATCTACAACTTTGCTCTGAGGTACTTTTTCGATAAAACTTACCGTTTTCGAGAAAAATCCAAAAAACCTAAAATTTTGACCTTGGGCCCCGAATAAGTCCCTAAGCTCACATGGGACTGATGGGGACTTTTGACACTTTATTCCTTGTGGTAAACCTAAGGTCTTTACGAAGATTTGGCTCTGTCGGAATTTTCTTTATTTCAATTGTCTAAAATGACCGGACTAATACGTGGCGTATGTGTGCATACTATGTAGAACATGATTCTTACAAGCGTAATATCTGGGAAATAGTGGGTCTTAGAGAAAAAACATAGATACCATTTTTATAGAGAATTTTAAGATCTACAACTTTGCTCTGAGGTACTTTTTCGATAAAACTTACCGTTTTCGAGAAAAATCCAAAAAACCTAAAATTTTGACCTTGGGCCCCGAATAAGTCCCTAAGCTCACATGGGACTGATGGGGACTTTTGACACTTTATTCCTTGTGGTAAACCTAAGGTCTCTACGAGGATTTGGCTCTGTCGGAATTTTCTTTATTTCAATTGTCTAAAATGACCGGACTAATACGTGGCGTATGTGTGCATACTATGTAGAACATGATTCTTACAAGCGTAATATCTGAGAAATAGTGGGTCTTAGAGAAAAAATCATAGAGATCATTTTTATAGAGAATTTTAAGATCTACAACTTTGCTCTGAGGTACTTTTTCGATAAAACTTACCGTTTTCGAGAAAAATCCAAAAAACCTAAAATTTTGACCTTGGGCCCCGAATAAGTCCCTAAGCTCACATGGGACTGATGGGGACTTTTGACACTTTATTCCTTGTGGTAAACCTAAGGTCTCTACGAAGATTTGGCTCTGTCGGAATTTTCTTTATTTCAATTGTCTAAAATGACCGGACTAATACGTGGCGTATGTGTGCATACTATGTAGAACATGATTCTTACAAGCGTAATATCTGGGAAATAGTGGGTCTTAGAGAAAAAACATAGATACCATTTTTATAGAGAATTTTAAGATCTACAACTTTGCTCTGAGGTACTTTTTCGATAAAACTTACCGTTTTCGAGAAAAATCCAAAAAACCTAAAATTTTGACCTTGGGCCCCGAATAAGTCTCTAAGCTCACATGGGACTGATGGGGACTTTTGACACTTTATTCCTTGTGGTAAACCTAAGGTCTCTACGAAGATTTGGCTCTGTCGGAATTTTCTTTATTTCAATTGTCTAAAATGACCGGACTAATACGTGGCGTATGTGTGCATACTATGTAGAACATGATTCTTACAAGCGTAATATCTGGGAAATAGTGGGTCTTAGAGAAAAAACATAGATACCATTTTTATAGAGAATTTTAAGATCTACAACTTTTCTCTGAGGTACTTTTTCGATAAAACTTACCGTTTTCGAGAAAAATCCAAAAAACCTAAAATTTTGACCTTGGGCCCCGAATAAGTCCCTAAGCTCACATGGGACTGATGGGGACTTTTGACACTTTATTCCTTGTGGTAAACCTAAGGTCTCTACGAAGATTTGGCTCTGTCGGAATTTTCTTTATTTCAATTGTCTAAAATGACCGGACTAATACGTGGCGTATGTGTGCATACTATGTAGAACATGATTTTTACAAGCGTAATATCTGAGAAATAGTGGGTCTTAGAGAAAAAATCATAGAGATCATTTTTATAGAGAATTTTAAGATCTACAACTTTGCTCTGAGGTACTTTTTCGATAAAACTTACCGTTTTCGAGAAAAATCCAAAAAACCTAAAATTTTGACCTTGGGCCCCGAATAAGTCCCTAAGCTCACATGGGACTGATGGGGACTTTTGACACTTTATTCCTTGTGGTAAACCTAAGGTCTTTACGAAGATTTGGCTCTGTCGGAATTTTCTTTATTTCAATTGTCTAAAATGACCGGACTAATACGTGGCGTATGTGTGCATACTATGTAGAACATGATTCTTACAAGCGTAATATCTGGGAAATAGTGGGTCTTAGAGAAAAAACATAGATACCATTTTTATAGAGAATTTTAAGATCTACAACTTTGCTCTGAGGTACTTTTTCGATAAAACTTACCGTTTTCGAGAAAAATCCAAAAAACCTAAAATTTTGACCTTGGGCCCCGAATAAGTCTCTAAGCTCACATGGGACTGATGGGGACTTTTGACACTTTATTCCTTGTGGTAAACCTAAGGTCTCTACGAAGATTTGGCTCTGTCGGAATTTTCTTTATTTCAATTGTCTAAAATGACCGGACTAATACGTGGCGTATGTGTGCATACTATGTAGAACATGATTCTTACAAGCGTAATATCTGGGAAATAGTGGGTCTTAGAGAAAAAACATAGATACCATTTTAATAGAGAATTTTAAGATCTACAACTTTGCTCTGAGGTACTTTTTCGATAAAACTTACCGTTTTCGAGAAAAATCCAAAAAACCTAAAATTTTGACCTTGGGCCCCGAATAAGTCCCTAAGCTCACATGGGACTGATGGGGACTTTTGACACTTTATTCCTTGTGGTAAACCTAAGGTCTCTACGAAGATTTGGCTCTGTCGGAATTTTCTTTATTTCAATTGTCTAAAATGACCGGACTAATACGTGGCGTATGTGTGCATACTATGTAGAACATGATTCTTACAAGCGTAATATCTGAGAAATAGTGGGTCTTAGAGAAAAAATCATAGAGATCATTTTTATAGAGAATTTTAAGATCTACAACTTTGCTCTGAAGTACTTTTTCGATAAAACTTACCGTTTTCGAGAAAAATCCAAAAAACCTAAAATTTTGACCTTGGGCCCCGAATAAGTCCCTAAGCTCACATGGGACTGATGGGGACTTTTGACACTTTATTCCTTGTGGTAAACCTAAGGTCTCTACGAAGATTTGGCTCTGTCGGAATTTTCTTTATTTCAATTGTCTAGAATGACCGGACTAATACGTGGCGTATGTGTGCATACTATGTAGAACATGATTCTTACAAGCGTAATATCTGGGAAATAGTGGGTCTTAGAGAAAAAACATAGATACCATTTTTATAGAGAATTTTAAGATCTACAACTTTGCTCGGAGGTACTTTTTCGATAAAACTTACCGTTTTCGAGAAAAATCCAAAAAACCTAAAATTTTGACCTTGGGCCCCGAATAAGTCCCTAAGCTCACATGGGACTGATGGGGACTTTTGACACTTTATTCCTTGTGGTAAACCTAAGGTCTCTACGAAGATTTGGCTCTGTCGGAATTTTCTTTATTTCAATTGTCTAAAATGACCGGACTAATACGTGGCGTATGTGTGCATACTATGTAGAACATGATTCTTACAAGCGTAATATCTGAGAAATAGTGGGTCTTAGAGAAAAAATCATAGAGATCATTTTTATAGAGAATTTTAAGATCTACAACTTTGCTCTGAAGTACTTTTTCGATAAAACTTACCGTTTTCGAGAAAAATCCAAAAAACCTAAAATTTTGACCTTGGGCCCCGAATAAGTCCCTAAGCTCACATGGGACTGATGGGGACTTTTGACACTTTATTCCTTGTGGTAAACCTAAGGTCTCTACGAAGATTTGGCTCTGTCGGAATTTTCTTTATTTCAATTGTCTAGAATGACCGGACTAATACGTGGCGTATGTGTGCATACTATGTAGAACATGATTCTTACAAGCGTAATATCTGGGAAATAGTGGGTCTTAGAGAAAAAACATAGATACCATTTTTATAGAGAATTTTAAGGTCTACAACTTTGCTCTGAGGTACTTTTTCGATAAAACTTACCGTTTTCGAGAAAAATCCAAAAAACCTAAAATTTTGACCTTGGGCCCCGAATAAGTCCCTAAGCTCACATGGGACTGATGGGGACTTTTGACACTTTATTCCTTGTGGTAAACCTAAGGTCTCTACGAAGATTTGGCTCTGTCGGAATTTTCTTTATTTCAATTGTCTAAAATGACCGGACTAATACGTGGCGTATGTGTGCATACTATGTAGAACATGATTCTTACAAGCGTAATATCTGAGAAATAGTGGGTCTTAGAGAAAAAATCATAGAGATCATTTTTATAGAGAATTTTAAGATCTACAACTTTGCTCTGAAGTACTTTTTCGATAAAACTTACCGTTTTCGAGAAAAATCCAAAAAACCTAAAATTTTGACCTTGGGCCCCGAATAAGTCCCTAAGCTCACATGGGACTGATGGGGACTTTTGACACTTTATTCCTTGTGGTAAACCTAAGGTCTCTACGAAGATTTGGCTCTGTCGGAATTTTCTTTATTTCAATTGTCTAGAATGACCGGACTAATACGTGGCGTATGTGTGCATACTATGTAGAACATGATTCTTACAAGCGTAATATCTGGGAAATAGTGGGTCTTAGAGAAAAAACATAGATACCATTTTTATAGAGAATTTTAAGATCTACAACTTTGCTCTGAGGTACTTTTTCGATAAAACTTACCGTTTTCGAGAAAAATCCAAAAAACCTAAAATTTTGACCTTGGGCCCCGAATAAGTCTCTAAGCTCACATGGGACTGATGGGGACTTTTGACACTTTATTCCTTGTGGTAAACCTAAGGTCTCTACGAAGATTTGGCTCTGTCGGAATTTTCTTTATTTCAATTGTCTAAAATGACCGGACTAATACGTGGCGTATGTGTGCATACTATGTAGAACATGATTCTTACAAGCGTAATATCTGGGAAATAGTGGGTCTTAGAGAAAAAACATAGATACCATTTTTATAGAGAATTTTAAGATCTACAACTTTGCTCTGAGGTACTTTTTCGATAAAACTTACCGTTTTCGAGAAAAATCCAAAAAACCTAAAATTTTGACCTTGGGCCCCGAATAAGTCTCTAAGCTCACATGGGACTGATGGGGACTTTTGACACTTTATTCCTTGTGGTAAACCTAAGGTCTCTACGAAGATTTGGCTCTGTCGGAATTTTCTTTATTTCAATTGTCTAAAATGACCGGACTAATACGTGGCGTATGTGTGCATACTATGTAGAACATGATTCTTACAAGCGTAATATCTGAGAAATAGTGGGTCTTAGAGAAAAAATCATAGAGATCATTTTTATAGAGAATTTTAAGATCTACAACTTTGCTCTGAGGTACTTTTTCGATAAAACTTACCGTTTTCGAGAAAAATCCAAAAAACCTAAAATTTTGACCTTGGGCCCCGAATAAGTCCCTAAGCTCACATGGGACTGATGGGGACTTTTGACACTTTATTCCTTGTGGTAAACCTAAGGTCTCTACGAAGATTTGGCTCTGTCGGAATTTTCTTTATTTCAATTGTCTAAAATGACCGGACTAATACGTGGCGTATGTGTGCATACTATGTAGAACATGATTCTTACAAGCGTAATATCTGAGAAATAGTGGGTCTTAGAGAAAAAATCATAGAGATCATTTTTATAGAGAATTTTAAGATCTACAACTTTGCTCTGAAGTACTTTTTCGATAAAACTTACCGTTTTCGAGAAAAATCCAAAAAACCTAAAATTTTGACCTTGGGCCCCGAATAAGTCCCTAAGCTCACATGGGACTGATGGGGACTTTTGACACTTTATTCCTTGTGGTAAACCTAAGGTCTCTACGAAGATTTGGCTCTGTCGGAATTTTCTTTATTTCAATTGTCTAGAATGACCGGACTAATACGTGGCGTATGTGTGCATACTATGTAGAACATGATTCTTACAAGCGTAATATCTGGGAAATAGTGGGTCTTAGAGAAAAAACATAGATACCATTTTTATAGAGAATTTTAAGATCTACAACTTTGCTCTGAGGTACTTTTTCGATAAAACTTACCGTTTTCGAGAAAAATCCAAAAAACCTAAAATTTTGACCTTGGGCCCCGAATAAGTCCCTAAGCTCACATGGGACTGATGGGGACTTTTGACACTTTATTCCTTGTGGTAAACCTAAGGTCTCTACGAAGATTTGGCTCTGTCGGAATTTTCTTTATTTCAATTGTCTAAAATGACCGGACTAATACGTGGCGTATGTGTGCATACTATGTAGAACATGATTCTTACAAGCGTAATATCTGAGAAATAGTGGGTCTTAGAGAAAAAATCATAGAGATCATTTTTATAGAGAATTTTAAGATCTACAACTTTGCTCTGAAGTACTTTTTCGATAAAACTTACCGTTTTCGAGAAAAATCCAAAAAACCTAAAATTTTGACCTTGGGCCCCGAATAAGTCCCTAAGCTCACATGGGACTGATGGGGACTTTTGACACTTTATTCCTTGTGGTAAACCTAAGGTCTCTACGAAGATTTGGCTCTGTCGGAATTTTCTTTATTTCAATTGTCTAGAATGACCGGACTAATACGTGGCGTATGTGTGCATACTATGTAGAACATGATTCTTACAAGCGTAATATCTGGGAAATAGTGGGTCTTAGAGAAAAAACATAGATACCATTTTTATAGAGAATTTTAAGATCTACAACTTTGCTCTGAGGTACTTTTTCGATAAAACTTACCGTTTTCGAGAAAAATCCAAAAAACCTAAAATTTTGACCTTGGGCCCCGAATAAGTCTCTAAGCTCACATGGGACTGATGGGGACTTTTGACACTTTATTCCTTGTGGTAAACCTAAGGTCTCTACGAAGATTTGGCTCTGTCGGAATTTTCTTTATTTCAATTGTCTAAAATGACCGGACTAATACGTGGCGTATGTGTGCATACTATGTAGAACATGATTCTTACAAGCGTAATATCTGGGAAATAGTGGGTCTTAGAGAAAAAACATAGATACCATTTTTATAGAGAATTTTAAGATCTACAACTTTGCTCTGAGGTACTTTTTCGATAAAACTTACCGTTTTCGAGAAAAATCCAAAAAACCTAAAATTTTGACCTTGGGCCCCGAATAAGTCTCTAAGCTCACATGGGACTGATGGGGACTTTTGACACTTTATTCCTTGTGGTAAACCTAAGGTCTCTACGAAGATTTGGCTCTGTCGGAATTTTCTTTATTTCAATTGTCTAAAATGACCGGACTAATACGTGGCGTATGTGTGCATACTATGTAGAACATGATTCTTACAAGCGTAATATCTGAGAAATAGTGGGTCTTAGAGAAAAAATCATAGAGATCATTTTTATAGAGAATTTTAAGATCTACAACTTTGCTCTGAGGTACTTTTTCGATAAAACTTACCGTTTTCGAGAAAAATCCAAAAAACCTAAAATTTTGACCTTGGGCCCCGAATAAGTCCCTAAGCTCACATGGGACTGATGGGGACTTTTGACACTTTATTCCTTGTGGTAAACCTAAGGTCTCTACGAAGATTTGGCTCTGTCGGAATTTTCTTTATTTCAATTGTCTAAAATGACCGGACTAATACGTGGCGTATGTGTGCATACTATGTAGAACATGATTCTTACAAGCGTAATATCTGGGAAATAGTGGGTCTTAGAGAAAAAACATAGATACCATTTTTATAGAGAATTTTAAGATCTACAACTTTGCTCTGAGGTACTTTTTCGATAAAACTTACCGTTTTCGAGAAAAATCCAAAAAACCTAAAATTTTGACCTTGGGCCCCGAATAAGTCTCTAAGCTCACATGGGACTGATGGGGACTTTTGACACTTTATTCCTTGTGGTAAACCTAAGGTCTCTACGAAGATTTGGCTCTGTCGGAATTTTCTTTATTTCAATTGTCTAAAATGACCGGACTAATACGTGGCGTATGTGTGCATACTATGTAGAACATGATTCTTACAAGCGTAATATCTGGGAAATAGTGGGTCTTAGAGAAAAAACATAGATACCATTTTTATAGAGAATTTTAAGATCTACAACTTTGCTCTGAGGTACTTTTTCGATAAAACTTACCGTTTTCGAGAAAAATCCAAAAAACCTAAAATTTTGACCTTGGGCCCCGAATAAGTCTCTAAGCTCACATGGGACTGATGGGGACTTTTGACACTTTATTCCTTGTGGTAAACCTAAGGTCTCTACGAAGATTTGGCTCTGTCGGAATTTTCTTTATTTCAATTGTCTAAAATGACCGGACTAATACGTGGCGTATGTGTGCATACTATGTAGAACATGATTCTTACAAGCGTAATATCTGAGAAATAGTGGGTCTTAGAGAAAAAATCATAGAGATCATTTTTATAGAGAATTTTAAGATCTACAACTTTGCTCTGAGGTACTTTTTCGATAAAACTTACCGTTTTCGAGAAAAATCCAAAAAACCTAAAATTTTGACCTTGGGCCCCGAATAAGTCCCTAAGCTCACATGGGACTGATGGGGACTTTTGACACTTTATTCCTTGTGGTAAACCTAAGGTCTCTACGAAGATTTGGCTCTGTCGGAATTTTCTTTATTTCAATTGTCTAAAATGACCGGACTAATACGTGGCGTATGTGTGCATACTATGTAGAACATGATTCTTACAAGCGTAATATCTGGGAAATAGTGGGTCTTAGAGAAAAAACATAGATACCATTTTTATAGAGAATTTTAAGATCTACAACTTTGCTCTGAGGTACTTTTTCGATAAAACTTACCGTTTTCGAGAAAAATCCAAAAAACCTAAAATTTTGACCTTGGGCCCCGAATAAGTCTCTAAGCTCACATGGGACTGATGGGGACTTTTGACACTTTATTCCTTGTGGTAAACCTAAGGTCTCTACGAAGATTTGGCTCTGTCGGAATTTTCTTTATTTCAATTGTCTAAAATGACCGGACTAATACGTGGCGTATGTGTGCATACTATGTAGAACATGATTCTTACAAGCGTAATATCTGGGAAATAGTGGGTCTTAGAGAAAAAACATAGATACCATTTTTATAGAGAATTTTAAGATCTACAACTTTGCTCTGAGGTACTTTTTCGATAAAACTTACCGTTTTCGAGAAAAATCCAAAAAACCTAAAATTTTGACCTTGGGCCCCGAATAAGTCTCTAAGCTCACATGGGACTGATGGGGACTTTTGACACTTTATTCCTTGTGGTAAACCTAAGGTCTCTACGAAGATTTGGCTCTGTCGGAATTTTCTTTATTTCAATTGTCTAAAATGACCGGACTAATACGTGGCGTATGTGTGCATACTATGTAGAACATGATTCTTACAAGCGTAATATCTGAGAAATAGTGGGTCTTAGAGAAAAAATCATAGAGATCATTTTTATAGAGAATTTTAAGATCTACAACTTTGCTCTGAGGTACTTTTTCGATAAAACTTACCGTTTTCGAGAAAAATCCAAAAAACCTAAAATTTTGACCTTGGGCCCCGAATAAGTCCCTAAGCTCACATGGGACTGATGGGGACTTTTGACACTTTATTCCTTGTGGTAAACCTAAGGTCTCTACGAAGATTTGGCTCTGTCGGAATTTTCTTTATTTCAATTGTCTAAAATGACCGGACTAATACGTGGCGTATGTGTGCATACTATGTAGAACATGATTCTTACAAGCGTAATATCTGGGAAATAGTGGGTCTTAGAGAAAAAACATAGATACCATTTTTATAGAGAATTTTAAGATCTACAACTTTGCTCTGAGGTACTTTTTCGATAAAACTTACCGTTTTCGAGAAAAATCCAAAAAACCTAAAATTTTGACCTTGGGCCCCGAATAAGTCTCTAAGCTCACATGGGACTGATGGGGACTTTTGACACTTTATTCCTTGTGGTAAACCTAAGGTCTCTACGAAGATTTGGCTCTGTCGGAATTTTCTTTATTTCAATTGTCTAAAATGACCGGACTAATACGTGGCGTATGTGTGCATACTATGTAGAACATGATTCTTACAAGCGTAATATCTGGGAAATAGTGGGTCTTAGAGAAAAAACATAGATACCATTTTTATAGAGAATTTTAAGATCTACAACTTTGCTCTGAGGTACTTTTTCGATAAAACTTACCGTTTTCGAGAAAAATCCAAAAAACCTAAAATTTTGACCTTGGGCCCCGAATAAGTCTCTAAGCTCACATGGGACTGATGGGGACTTTTGACACTTTATTCCTTGTGGTAAACCTAAGGTCTCTACGAAGATTTGGCTCTGTCGGAATTTTCTTTATTTCAATTGTCTAAAATGACCGGACTAATACGTGGCGTATGTGTGCATACTATGTAGAACATGATTCTTACAAGCGTAATATCTGGGAAATAGTGGGTCTTAGAGAAAAAACATAGATACCATTTTTATAGAGAATTTTAAGATCTACAACTTTGCTCTGAGGTACTTTTTCGATAAAACTTACCGTTTTCGAGAAAAATCCAAAAAACCTAAAATTTTGACCTTGGGCCCCGAATAAGTCTCTAAGCTCACATGGGACTGATGGGGACTTTTGACACTTTATTCCTTGTGGTAAACCTAAGGTCTCTACGAAGATTTGGCTCTGTCGGAATTTTCTTTATTTCAATTGTCTAAAATGACCGGACTAATACGTGGCGTATGTGTGCATACTATGTAGAACATGATTCTTACAAGCGTAATATCTGGGAAATAGTGGGTCTTAGAGAAAAAACATAGATACCATTTTTATTGAGAATTTTAAGATCTACAACTTTGCTCTGAGGTACTTTTTCGATAAAACTTACCGTTTTCGAGAAAAATCCAAAAAACCTAAAATTTTGACCTTGGGCCCCGAATAAGTCCCTAAGCTCACATGGGACTGATGGGGACTTTTGACACTTTATTCCTTGTGGTAAACCTAAGGTCTCTACGAAGATTTGGCTCTGTCGGAATTTTCTTTATTTCAATTGTCTAAAATGACCGGACTAATACGTGGCGTATGTGTGCATACTATGTAGAACATGATTCTTACAAGCGTAATATCTGAGAAATAGTGGGTCTTAGAGAAAAAATCATAGAGACCATTTTTATAGAGAATTTTAAGATCTACAACTTTGCTCTGAGGTACTTTTTCGATAAAACTTACCGTTTTCGAGAAAAATCCAAAAAACCTAAAATTTTGACCTTGGGCCCCGAATAAGTCCCTAAGCTCACATGGGACTGATGGGGACTTTTGACACTTTATTCCTTGTGGTAAACCTAAGGTCTCTACGAAGATTTGGCTCTGTCGGAATTTTCTTTATTTCAATTGTCTAAAATGACCGGACTAATACGTGGCGTATGTGTGCATACTATGTAGAACATGATTCTTACAAGCGTAATATCTGGGAAATAGTGGGTCTTAGAGAAAAAACATAGATACCATTTTTATAGAGAATTTTAAGATCTACAACTTTGCTCTGAGGTACTTTTTCGATAAAACTTACCGTTTTCGAGAAAAATCCAAAAAACCTAAAATTTTGACCTTGGGCCCCGAATAAGTCTCTAAGCTCACATGGGACTGATGGGGACTTTTGACACTTTATTCCTTGTGGTAAACCTAAGGTCTCTACGAAGATTTGGCTCTGTCGGAATTTTCTTTATTTCAATTGTCTAAAATGACCGGACTAATACGTGGCGTATGTGTGCATACTATGTAGAACATGATTCTTACAAGCGTAATATCTGGGAAATAGTGGGTCTTAGAGAAAAAACATAGATACCATTTTTATAGAGAATTTTAAGATCTACAACTTTTCTCTGAGGTACTTTTTCGATAAAACTTACCGTTTTCGAGAAAAATCCAAAAAACCTAAAATTTTGACCTTGGGCCCCGAATAAGTCCCTAAGCTCACATGGGACTGATGGGGACTTTTGACACTTTATTCCTTGTGGTAAACCTAAGGTCTCTACGAAGATTTGGCTCTGTCGGAATTTTCTTTATTTCAATTGTCTAAAATGACCGGACTAATACGTGGCGTATGTGTGCATACTATGTAGAACATGATTCTTACAAGCGTAATATCTGAGAAATAGTGGGTCTTAGAGAAAAAATCATAGAGATCATTTTTATAGAGAATTTTAAGATCTACAACTTTGCTCTGAGGTACTTTTTCGATAAAACTTACCGTTTTCGAGAAAAATCCAAAAAACCTAAAATTTTGACCTTGGGCCCCGAATAAGTCCCTAAGCTCACATGGGACTGATGGGGACTTTTGACACTTTATTCCTTGTGGTAAACCTAAGGTCTTTACGAAGATTTGGCTCTGTCGGAATTTTCTTTATTTCAATTGTCTAAAATGACCGGACTAATACGTGGCGTATGTGTGCATACTATGTAGAACATGATTCTTACAAGCGTAATATCTGGGAAATAGTGGGTCTTAGAGAAAAAACATAGATACCATTTTTATAGAGAATTTTAAGATCTACAACTTTGCTCTGAGGTACTTTTTCGATAAAACTTACCGTTTTCGAGAAAAATCCAAAAAACCTAAAATTTTGACCTTGGGCCCCGAATAAGTCTCTAAGCTCACATGGGACTGATGGGGACTTTTGACACTTTATTCCTTGTGGTAAACCTAAGGTCTCTACGAAGATTTGGCTCTGTCGGAATTTTCTTTATTTCAATTGTCTAAAATGACCGGACTAATACGTGGCGTATGTGTGCATACTATGTAGAACATGATTCTTACAAGCGTAATATCTGGGAAATAGTGGGTCTTAGAGAAAAAACATAGATACCATTTTAATAGAGAATTTTAAGATCTACAACTTTGCTCTGAGGTACTTTTTCGATAAAACTTACCGTTTTCGAGAAAAATCCAAAAAACCTAAAATTTTGACCTTGGGCCCCGAATAAGTCCCTAAGCTCACATGGGACTGATGGGGACTTTTGACACTTTATTCCTTGTGGTAAACCTAAGGTCTCTACGAAGATTTGGCTCTGTCGGAATTTTCTTTATTTCAATTGTCTAAAATGACCGGACTAATACGTGGCGTATGTGTGCATACTATGTAGAACATGATTCTTACAAGCGTAATATCTGAGAAATAGTGGGTCTTAGAGAAAAAATCATAGAGATCATTTTTATAGAGAATTTTAAGATCTACAACTTTGCTCTGAAGTACTTTTTCGATAAAACTTACCGTTTTCGAGAAAAATCCAAAAAACCTAAAATTTTGACCTTGGGCCCCGAATAAGTCCCTAAGCTCACATGGGACTGATGGGGACTTTTGACACTTTATTCCTTGTGGTAAACCTAAGGTCTCTACGAAGATTTGGCTCTGTCGGAATTTTCTTTATTTCAATTGTCTAAAATGACCGGACTAATACGTGGCGTATGTGTGCATACTATGTAGAACATGATTCTTACAAGCGTAATATCTGGGAAATAGTGGGTCTTAGAGAAAAAACATAGATACCATTTTTATAGAGAATTTTAAGATCTACAACTTTGCTCGGAGGTACTTTTTCGATAAAACTTACCGTTTTCGAGAAAAATCCAAAAAACCTAAAATTTTGACCTTGGGCCCCGAATAAGTCCCTAAGCTCACATGGGACTGATGGGGACTTTTGACACTTTATTCCTTGTGGTAAACCTAAGGTCTCTACGAAGATTTGGCTCTGTCGGAATTTTCTTTATTTCAATTGTCTAAAATGACCGGACTAATACGTGGCGTATGTGTGCATACTATGTAGAACATGATTCTTACAAGCGTAATATCTGAGAAATAGTGGGTCTTAGAGAAAAAATCATAGAGATCATTTTTATAGAGAATTTTAAGATCTACAACTTTGCTCTGAAGTACTTTTTCGATAAAACTTACCGTTTTCGAGAAAAATCCAAAAAACCTAAAATTTTGACCTTGGGCCCCGAATAAGTCCCTAAGCTCACATGGGACTGATGGGGACTTTTGACACTTTATTCCTTGTGGTAAACCTAAGGTCTCTACGAAGATTTGGCTCTGTCGGAATTTTCTTTATTTCAATTGTCTAGAATGACCGGACTAATACGTGGCGTATGTGTGCATACTATGTAGAACATGATTCTTACAAGCGTAATATCTGGGAAATAGTGGGTCTTAGAGAAAAAACATAGATACCATTTTTATAGAGAATTTTAAGATCTACAACTTTGCTCTGAGGTACTTTTTCGATAAAACTTACCGTTTTCGAGAAAAATCCAAAAAACCTAAAATTTTGACCTTGGGCCCCGAATAAGTCTCTAAGCTCACATGGGACTGATGGGGACTTTTGACACTTTATTCCTTGTGGTAAACCTAAGGTCTCTACGAAGATTTGGCTCTGTCGGAATTTTCTTTATTTCAATTGTCTAAAATGACCGGACTAATACGTGGCGTATGTGTGCATACTATGTAGAACATGATTCTTACAAGCGTAATATCTGGGAAATAGTGGGTCTTAGAGAAAAAACATAGATACCATTTTTATAGAGAATTTTAAGATCTACAACTTTGCTCTGAGGTACTTTTTCGATAAAACTTACCGTTTTCGAGAAAAATCCAAAAAACCTAAAATTTTGACCTTGGGCCCCGAATAAGTCTCTAAGCTCACATGGGACTGATGGGGACTTTTGACACTTTATTCCTTGTGGTAAACCTAAGGTCTCTACGAAGATTTGGCTCTGTCGGAATTTTCTTTATTTCAATTGTCTAAAATGACCGGACTAATACGTGGCGTATGTGTGCATACTATGTAGAACATGATTCTTACAAGCGTAATATCTGAGAAATAGTGGGTCTTAGAGAAAAAATCATAGAGATCATTTTTATAGAGAATTTTAAGATCTACAACTTTGCTCTGAGGTACTTTTTCGATAAAACTTACCGTTTTCGAGAAAAATCCAAAAAACCTAAAATTTTGACCTTGGGCCCCGAATAAGTCCCTAAGCTCACATGGGACTGATGGGGACTTTTGACACTTTATTCCTTGTGGTAAACCTAAGGTCTCTACGAAGATTTGGCTCTGTCGGAATTTTCTTTATTTCAATTGTCTAAAATGACCGGACTAATACGTGGCGTATGTGTGCATACTATGTAGAACATGATTCTTACAAGCGTAATATCTGAGAAATAGTGGGTCTTAGAGAAAAAATCATAGAGATCATTTTTATAGAGAATTTTAAGATCTACAACTTTGCTCTGAAGTACTTTTTCGATAAAACTTACCGTTTTCGAGAAAAATCCAAAAAACCTAAAATTTTGACCTTGGGCCCCGAATAAGTCCCTAAGCTCACATGGGACTGATGGGGACTTTTGACACTTTATTCCTTGTGGTAAACCTAAGGTCTCTACGAAGATTTGGCTCTGTCGGAATTTTCTTTATTTCAATTGTCTAAAATGACCGGACTAATACGTGGCGTATGTGTGCATACTATGTAGAACATGATTCTTACAAGCGTAATATCTGGGAAATAGTGGGTCTTAGAGAAAAAACATAGATACCATTTTTATAGAGAATTTTAAGATCTACAACTTTGCTCTGAGGTACTTTTTCGATAAAACTTACCGTTTTCGAGAAAAATCCAAAAAACCTAAAATTTTGACCTTGGGCCCCGAATAAGTCTCTAAGCTCACATGGGACTGATGGGGACTTTTGACACTTTATTCCTTGTGGTAAACCTAAGGTCTCTACGAAGATTTGGCTCTGTCGGAATTTTCTTTATTTCAATTGTCTAAAATGACCGGACTAATACGTGGCGTATGTGTGCATACTATGTAGAACATGATTCTTACAAGCGTAATATCTGGGAAATAGTGGGTCTTAGAGAAAAAACATAGATACCATTTTTATAGAGAATTTTAAGATCTAGAACTTTGCTCTGAGGTACTTTTTCGATAAAACTTACCGTTTTCGAGAAAAATCCAAAAAACCTAAAATTTTGACCTTGGGCCCCGAATAAGTCCCTAAGCTCACATGGGACTGATGGGGACTTTTGACACTTTATTCCTTGTGGTAAACCTAAGGTCTCTACGAAGATTTGGCTCTGTCGGAATTTTCTTTATTTCAATTGTCTAAAATGACCGGACTAATACGTGGCGTATGTGTGCATACTATGTAGAACATGATTCTTACAAGCGTAATATCTGAGAAATAGTGGGTCTTAGAGAAAAAATCATAGAGACCATTTTTATAGAGAATTTTAAGATCTACAACTTTGCTCTGAGGTACTTTTTCGATAAAACTTACCGTTTTCGAGAAAAATCCAAAAAACCTAAAATTTTGACCTTGGGCCCCGAATAAGTCCCTAAGCTCACATGGGACTGATGGGGACTTTTGACACTTTATTCCTTGTGGTAAACCTAAGGTCTCTACGAAGATTTGGCTCTGTCGGAATTTTCTTTATTTCAATTGTCTAAAATGACCGGACTAATACGTGGCGTATGTGTGCATACTATGTAGAACATGATTCTTACAAGCGTAATATCTGGGAAATAGTGGGTCTTAGAGAAAAAACATAGATACCATTTTTATAGAGAATTTTAAGATCTACAACTTTGCTCTGAGGTACTTTTTCGATAAAACTTACCGTTTTCGAGAAAAATCCAAAAAACCTAAAATTTTGACCTTGGGCCCCGAATAAGTCCCTAAGCTCACATGGGACTGATGGGGACTTTTGACACTTTATTCCTTGTGGTAAACCTAAGGTCTCTACGAAGATTTGGCTCTGTCGGAATTTTCTTTATTTCAATTGTCTAAAATGACCGGACTAATACGTGGCGTATGTGTGCATACTATGTAGAACATGATTCTTACAAGCGTAATATCTGAGAAATAGTGGGTCTTAGAGAAAAAATCATAGAGATCATTTTTATAGAGAATTTTAAGATCTACAACTTTGCTTTGAGGTACTTTTTCGATAAAACTTACCGTTTTCGAGAAAAATCCAAAAAACCTAAAATTTTGACCTTGGGCCCCGAATAAGTCCCTAAGCTCACATGGGACTGATGGGGACTTTTGACACTTTATTCCTTGTGGTAAACCTAAGGTCTTTACGAAGATTTGGCTCTGTCGGAATTTTCTTTATTTCAATTGTCTAAAATGACCGGACTAATACGTGGCGTATGTGTGCATACTATGTAGAACATGATTCTTACAAGCGTAATATCTGGGAAATAGTGGGTCTTAGAGAAAAAACATAGATACCATTTTTATAGAGAATTTTAAGATCTACAACTTTGCTCTGAGGTACTTTTTCGATAAAACTTACCGTTTTCGAGAAAAATCCAAAAAACCTAAAATTTTGACCTTGGGCCCCGAATAAGTCCCTAAGCTCACATGGGACTGATGGGGACTTTTGACACTTTATTCCTTGTGGTAAACCTAAGGTCTCTACGAAGATTTGGCTCTGTCGGAATTTTCTTTATTTCAATTGTCTAAAATGACCGGACTAATACGTGGCGTATGTGTGCATACTATGTAGAACATGATTCTTACAAGCGTAATATCTGGGAAATAGTGGGTCTTAGAGAAAAAACATAGATACCATTTTAATAGAGAATTTTAAGATCTACAACTTTGCTCTGAGGTACTTTTTCGATAAAACTTACCGTTTTCGAGAAAAATCCAAAAAACCTAAAATTTTGACCTTGGGCCCCGAATAAGTCCCTAAGCTCACATGGGACTGATGGGGACTTTTGACACTTTATTCCTTGTGGTAAACCTAAGGTCTCTACGAAGATTTGGCTCTGTCGGAATTTTCTTTATTTCAATTGTCTAAAATGACCGGACTAATACGTGGCGTATGTGTGCATACTATGTAGAACATGATTCTTACAAGCGTAATATCTGAGAAATAGTGGGTCTTAGAGAAAAAATCATAGAGATCATTTTTATAGAGAATTTTAAGATCTACAACTTTGCTCTGAAGTACTTTTTCGATAAAACTTACCGTTTTCGAGAAAAATCCAAAAAACCTAAAATTTTGACCTTGGGCCCCGAATAAGTCCCTAAGCTCACATGGGACTGATGGGGACTTTTGACACTTTATTCCTTGTGGTAAACCTAAGGTCTCTACGAAGATTTGGCTCTGTCGGAATTTTCTTTATTTCAATTGTCTAGAATGACCGGACTAATACGTGGCGTATGTGTGCATACTATGTAGAACATGATTCTTACAAGCGTAATATCTGGGAAATAGTGGGTCTTAGAGAAAAAACATAGATACCATTTTTATAGAGAATTTTAAGATCTACAACTTTGCTCTGAGGTACTTTTTCGATAAAACTTACCGTTTTCGAGAAAAATCCAAAAAACCTAAAATTTTGACCTTGGGCCCCGAATAAGTCTCTAAGCTCACATGGGACTGATGGGGACTTTTGACACTTTATTCCTTGTGGTAAACCTAAGGTCTCTACGAAGATTTGGCTCTGTCGGAATTTTCTTTATTTCAATTGTCTAAAATGACCGGACTAATACGTGGCGTATGTGTGCATACTATGTAGAACATGATTCTTACAAGCGTAATATCTGGGAAATAGTGGGTCTTAGAGAAAAAACATAGATACCATTTTTATAGAGAATTTTAAGATCTACAACTTTGCTCTGAGGTACTTTTTCGATAAAACTTACCGTTTTCGAGAAAAATCCAAAAAACCTAAAATTTTGACCTTGGGCCCCGAATAAGTCTCTAAGCTCACATGGGACTGATGGGGACTTTTGACACTTTATTCCTTGTGGTAAACCTAAGGTCTCTACGAAGATTTGGCTCTGTCGGAATTTTCTTTATTTCAATTGTCTAAAATGACCGGACTAATACGTGGCGTATGTGTGCATACTATGTAGAACATGATTCTTACAAGCGTAATATCTGAGAAATAGTGGGTCTTAGAGAAAAAATCATAGAGATCATTTTTATAGAGAATTTTAAGATCTACAACTTTGCTCTGAGGTACTTTTTCGATAAAACTTACCGTTTTCGAGAAAAATCCAAAAAACCTAAAATTTTGACCTTGGGCCCCGAATAAGTCCCTAAGCTCACATGGGACTGATGGGGACTTTTGACACTTTATTCCTTGTGGTAAACCTAAGGTCTCTACGAAGATTTGGCTCTGTCGGAATTTTCTTTATTTCAATTGTCTAAAATGACCGGACTAATACGTGGCGTATGTGTGCATACTATGTAGAACATGATTCTTACAAGCGTAATATCTGAGAAATAGTGGGTCTTAGAGAAAAAATCATAGAGATCATTTTTATAGAGAATTTTAAGATCTACAACTTTGCTCTGAAGTACTTTTTCGATAAAACTTACCGTTTTCGAGAAAAATCCAAAAAACCTAAAATTTTGACCTTGGGCCCCGAATAAGTCCCTAAGCTCACATGGGACTGATGGGGACTTTTGACACTTTATTCCTTGTGGTAAACCTAAGGTCTCTACGAAGATTTGGCTCTGTCGGAATTTTCTTTATTTCAATTGTCTAGAATGACCGGACTAATACGTGGCGTATGTGTGCATACTATGTAGAACATGATTCTTACAAGCGTAATATCTGGGAAATAGTGGGTCTTAGAGAAAAAACATAGATACCATTTTTATAGAGAATTTTAAGATCTACAACTTTGCTCTGAGGTACTTTTTCGATAAAACTTACCGTTTTCGAGAAAAATCCAAAAAACCTAAAATTTTGACCTTGGGCCCCGAATAAGTCCCTAAGCTCACATGGGACTGATGGGGACTTTTGACACTTTATTCCTTGTGGTAAACCTAAGGTCTCTACGAAGATTTGGCTCTGTCGGAATTTTCTTTATTTCAATTGTCTAAAATGACCGGACTAATACGTGGCGTATGTGTGCATACTATGTAGAACATGATTCTTACAAGCGTAATATCTGAGAAATAGTGGGTCTTAGAGAAAAAATCATAGAGATCATTTTTATAGAGAATTTTAAGATCTACAACTTTGCTCTGAAGTACTTTTTCGATAAAACTTACCGTTTTCGAGAAAAATCCAAAAAACCTAAAATTTTGACCTTGGGCCCCGAATAAGTCCCTAAGCTCACATGGGACTGATGGGGACTTTTGACACTTTATTCCTTGTGGTAAACCTAAGGTCTCTACGAAGATTTGGCTCTGTCGGAATTTTCTTTATTTCAATTGTCTAGAATGACCGGACTAATACGTGGCGTATGTGTGCATACTATGTAGAACATGATTCTTACAAGCGTAATATCTGGGAAATAGTGGGTCTTAGAGAAAAAACATAGATACCATTTTTATAGAGAATTTTAAGATCTACAACTTTGCTCTGAGGTACTTTTTCGATAAAACTTACCGTTTTCGAGAAAAATCCAAAAAACCTAAAATTTTGACCTTGGGCCCCGAATAAGTCTCTAAGCTCACATGGGACTGATGGGGACTTTTGACACTTTATTCCTTGTGGTAAACCTAAGGTCTCTACGAAGATTTGGCTCTGTCGGAATTTTCTTTATTTCAATTGTCTAAAATGACCGGACTAATACGTGGCGTATGTGTGCATACTATGTAGAACATGATTCTTACAAGCGTAATATCTGAGAAATAGTGGGTCTTAGAGAAAAAATCATAGAGATCATTTTTATAGAGAATTTTAAGATCTACAACTTTGCTCTGAAGTACTTTTTCGATAAAACTTACCGTTTTCGAGAAAAATCCAAAAAACCTAAAATTTTGACCTTGGGCCCCGAATAAGTCCCTAAGCTCACATGGGACTGATGGGGACTTTTGACACTTTATTCCTTGTGGTAAACCTAAGGTCTCTACGAAGATTTGGCTCTGTCGGAATTTTCTTTATTTCAATTGTCTAGAATGACCGGACTAATACGTGGCGTATGTGTGCATACTATGTAGAACATGATTCTTACAAGCGTAATATCTGGGAAATAGTGGGTCTTAGAGAAAAAACATAGATACCATTTTTATAGAGAATTTTAAGATCTACAACTTTGCTCGGAGGTACTTTTTCGATAAAACTTACCGTTTTCGAGAAAAATCCAAAAAACCTAAAATTTTGACCTTGGGCCCCGAATAAGTCCCTAAGCTCACATGGGACTGATGGGGACTTTTGACACTTTATTCCTTGTGGTAAACCTAAGGTCTCTACGAAGATTTGGCTCTGTCGGAATTTTCTTTATTTCAATTGTCTAAAATGACCGGACTAATACGTGGCGTATGTGTGCATACTATGTAGAACATGATTCTTACAAGCGTAATATCTGGGAAATAGTGGGTCTTAGAGAAAAAATCATAGAGATCATTTTTATAGAGAATTTTAAGATCTACAACTTTGCTCTGAAGTACTTTTTCGATAAAACTTACCGTTTTCGAGAAAAATCCAAAAAACCTAAAATTTTGACCTTGGGCCCCGAATAAGTCCCTAAGCTCACATGGGACTGATGGGGACTTTTGACACTTTATTCCTTGTGGTAAACCTAAGGTCTCTACGAAGATTTGGCTCTGTCGGAATTTTCTTTATTTCAATTGTCTAGAATGACCGGACTAATACGTGGCGTATGTGTGCATACTATGTAGAACATGATTCTTACAAGCGTAATATCTGGGAAATAGTGGGTCTTAGAGAAAAAACATAGATACCATTTTTATAGAGAATTTTAAGATCTACAACTTTGCTCTGAGGTACTTTTTCGATAAAACTTACCGTTTTCGAGAAAAATCCAAAAAACCTAAAATTTTGACCTTGGGCCCCGAATAAGTCTCTAAGCTCACATGGGACTGATGGGGACTTTTGACACTTTATTCCTTGTGGTAAACCTAAGGTCTCTACGAAGATTTGGCTCTGTCGGAATTTTCTTTATTTCAATTGTCTAAAATGACCGGACTAATACGTGGCGTATGTGTGCATACTATGTAGAACATGATTCTTACAAGCGTAATATCTGGGAAATAGTGGGTCTTAGAGAAAAAACATAGATACCATTTTTATAGAGAATTTTAAGATCTACAACTTTGCTCTGAGGTACTTTTTCGATAAAACTTACCGTTTTCGAGAAAAATCCAAAAAACCTAAAATTTTGACCTTGGGCCCCGAATAAGTCTCTAAGCTCACATGGGACTGATGGGGACTTTTGACACTTTATTCCTTGTGGTAAACCTAAGGTCTCTACGAAGATTTGGCTCTGTCGGAATTTTCTTTATTTCAATTGTCTAAAATGACCGGACTAATACGTGGCGTATGTGTGCATACTATGTAGAACATGATTCTTACAAGCGTAATATCTGAGAAATAGTGGGTCTTAGAGAAAAAATCATAGAGATCATTTTTATAGAGAATTTTAAGATCTACAACTTTGCTCTGAGGTACTTTTTCGATAAAACTTACCGTTTTCGAGAAAAATCCAAAAAACCTAAAATTTTGACCTTGGGCCCCGAATAAGTCCCTAAGCTCACATGGGACTGATGGGGACTTTTGACACTTTATTCCTTGTGGTAAACCTAAGGTCTCTACGAAGATTTGGCTCTGTCGGAATTTTCTTTATTTCAATTGTCTAAAATGACCGGACTAATACGTGGCGTATGTGTGCATACTATGTAGAACATGATTCTTACAAGCGTAATATCTGAGAAATAGTGGGTCTTAGAGAAAAAATCATAGAGATCATTTTTATAGAGAATTTTAAGATCTACAACTTTGCTCTGAAGTACTTTTTCGATAAAACTTACCGTTTTCGAGAAAAATCCAAAAAACCTAAAATTTTGACCTTGGGCCCCGAATAAGTCCCTAAGCTCACATGGGACTGATGGGGACTTTTGACACTTTATTCCTTGTGGTAAACCTAAGGTCTCTACGAAGATTTGGCTCTGTCGGAATTTTCTTTATTTCAATTGTCTAGAATGACCGGACTAATACGTGGCGTATGTGTGCATACTATGTAGAACATGATTCTTACAAGCGTAATATCTGGGAAATAGTGGGTCTTAGAGAAAAAACATAGATACCATTTTTATAGAGAATTTTAAGATCTACAACTTTGCTCTGAGGTACTTTTTCGATAAAACTTACCGTTTTCGAGAAAAATCCAAAAAACCTAAAATTTTGACCTTGGGCCCCGAATAAGTCCCTAAGCTCACATGGGACTGATGGGGACTTTTGACACTTTATTCCTTGTGGTAAACCTAAGGTCTCTACGAAGATTTGGCTCTGTCGGAATTTTCTTTATTTCAATTGTCTAAAATGACCGGACTAATACGTGGCGTATGTGTGCATACTATGTAGAACATGATTCTTACAAGCGTAATATCTGAGAAATAGTGGGTCTTAGAGAAAAAATCATAGAGATCATTTTTATAGAGAATTTTAAGATCTACAACTTTGCTCTGAAGTACTTTTTCGATAAAACTTACCGTTTTCGAGAAAAATCCAAAAAACCTAAAATTTTGACCTTGGGCCCCGAATAAGTCCCTAAGCTCACATGGGACTGATGGGGACTTTTGACACTTTATTCCTTGTGGTAAACCTAAGGTCTCTACGAAGATTTGGCTCTGTCGGAATTTTCTTTATTTCAATTGTCTAGAATGACCGGACTAATACGTGGCGTATGTGTGCATACTATGTAGAACATGATTCTTACAAGCGTAATATCTGGGAAATAGTGGGTCTTAGAGAAAAAACATAGATACCATTTTTATAGAGAATTTTAAGATCTACAACTTTGCTCTGAGGTACTTTTTCGATAAAACTTACCGTTTTCGAGAAAAATCCAAAAAACCTAAAATTTTGACCTTGGGCCCCGAATAAGTCTCTAAGCTCACATGGGACTGATGGGGACTTTTGACACTTTATTCCTTGTGGTAAACCTAAGGTCTCTACGAAGATTTGGCTCTGTCGGAATTTTCTTTATTTCAATTGTCTAAAATGACCGGACTAATACGTGGCGTATGTGTGCATACTATGTAGAACATGATTCTTACAAGCGTAATATCTGGGAAATAGTGGGTCTTAGAGAAAAAACATAGATACCATTTTTATAGAGAATTTTAAGATCTACAACTTTGCTCTGAGGTACTTTTTCGATAAAACTTACCGTTTTCGAGAAAAATCCAAAAAACCTAAAATTTTGACCTTGGGCCCCGAATAAGTCTCTAAGCTCACATGGGACTGATGGGGACTTTTGACACTTTATTCCTTGTGGTAAACCTAAGGTCTCTACGAAGATTTGGCTCTGTCGGAATTTTCTTTATTTCAATTGTCTAAAATGACCGGACTAATACGTGGCGTATGTGTGCATACTATGTAGAACATGATTCTTACAAGCGTAATATCTGAGAAATAGTGGGTCTTAGAGAAAAAATCATAGAGATCATTTTTATAGAGAATTTTAAGATCTACAACTTTGCTCTGAGGTACTTTTTCGATAAAACTTACCGTTTTCGAGAAAAATCCAAAAAACCTAAAATTTTGACCTTGGGCCCCGAATAAGTCCCTAAGCTCACATGGGACTGATGGGGACTTTTGACACTTTATTCCTTGTGGTAAACCTAAGGTCTCTACGAAGATTTGGCTCTGTCGGAATTTTCTTTATTTCAATTGTCTAAAATGACCGGACTAATACGTGGCGTATGTGTGCATACTATGTAGAACATGATTCTTACAAGCGTAATATCTGGGAAATAGTGGGTCTTAGAGAAAAAACATAGATACCATTTTTATAGAGAATTTTAAGATCTACAACTTTGCTCTGAGGTACTTTTTCGATAAAACTTACCGTTTTCGAGAAAAATCCAAAAAACCTAAAATTTTGACCTTGGGCCCCGAATAAGTCTCTAAGCTCACATGGGACTGATGGGGACTTTTGACACTTTATTCCTTGTGGTAAACCTAAGGTCTCTACGAAGATTTGGCTCTGTCGGAATTTTCTTTATTTCAATTGTCTAAAATGACCGGACTAATACGTGGCGTATGTGTGCATACTATGTAGAACATGATTCTTACAAGCGTAATATCTGGGAAATAGTGGGTCTTAGAGAAAAAACATAGATACCATTTTTATAGAGAATTTTAAGATCTACAACTTTGCTCTGAGGTACTTTTTCGATAAAACTTACCGTTTTCGAGAAAAATCCAAAAAACCTAAAATTTTGACCTTGGGCCCCGAATAAGTCTCTAAGCTCACATGGGACTGATGGGGACTTTTGACACTTTATTCCTTGTGGTAAACCTAAGGTCTCTACGAAGATTTGGCTCTGTCGGAATTTTCTTTATTTCAATTGTCTAAAATGACCGGACTAATACGTGGCGTATGTGTGCATACTATGTAGAACATGATTCTTACAAGCGTAATATCTGAGAAATAGTGGGTCTTAGAGAAAAAATCATAGAGATCATTTTTATAGAGAATTTTAAGATCTACAACTTTGCTCTGAGGTACTTTTTCGATAAAACTTACCGTTTTCGAGAAAAATCCAAAAAACCTAAAATTTTGACCTTGGGCCCCGAATAAGTCCCTAAGCTCACATGGGACTGATGGGGACTTTTGACACTTTATTCCTTGTGGTAAACCTAAGGTCTCTACGAAGATTTGGCTCTGTCGGAATTTTCTTTATTTCAATTGTCTAAAATGACCGGACTAATACGTGGCGTATGTGTGCATACTATGTAGAACATGATTCTTACAAGCGTAATATCTGGGAAATAGTGGGTCTTAGAGAAAAAACATAGATACCATTTTTATAGAGAATTTTAAGATCTACAACTTTGCTCTGAGGTACTTTTTCGATAAAACTTACCGTTTTCGAGAAAAATCCAAAAAACCTAAAATTTTGACCTTGGGCCCCGAATAAGTCTCTAAGCTCACATGGGACTGATGGGGACTTTTGACACTTTATTCCTTGTGGTAAACCTAAGGTCTCTACGAAGATTTGGCTCTGTCGGAATTTTCTTTATTTCAATTGTCTAAAATGACCGGACTAATACGTGGCGTATGTGTGCATACTATGTAGAACATGATTCTTACAAGCGTAATATCTGGGAAATAGTGGGTCTTAGAGAAAAAACATAGATACCATTTTTATAGAGAATTTTAAGATCTACAACTTTGCTCTGAGGTACTTTTTCGATAAAACTTACCGTTTTCGAGAAAAATCCAAAAAACCTAAAATTTTGACCTTGGGCCCCGAATAAGTCTCTAAGCTCACATGGGACTGATGGGGACTTTTGACACTTTATTCCTTGTGGTAAACCTAAGGTCTCTACGAAGATTTGGCTCTGTCGGAATTTTCTTTATTTCAATTGTCTAAAATGACCGGACTAATACGTGGCGTATGTGTGCATACTATGTAGAACATGATTCTTACAAGCGTAATATCTGGGAAATAGTGGGTCTTAGAGAAAAAACATAGATACCATTTTTATAGAGAATTTTAAGATCTACAACTTTGCTCTGAGGTACTTTTTCGATAAAACTTACCGTTTTCGAGAAAAATCCAAAAAACCTAAAATTTTGACCTTGGGCCCCGAATAAGTCTCTAAGCTCACATGGGACTGATGGGGACTTTTGACACTTTATTCCTTGTGGTAAACCTAAGGTCTCTACGAAGATTTGGCTCTGTCGGAATTTTCTTTATTTCAATTGTCTAAAATGACCGGACTAATACGTGGCGTATGTGTGCATACTATGTAGAACATGATTCTTACAAGCGTAATATCTGGGAAATAGTGGGTCTTAGAGAAAAAACATAGATACCATTTTTATAGAGAATTTTAAGATCTACAACTTTGCTCTGAGGTACTTTTTCGATAAAACTTACCGTTTTCGAGAAAAATCCAAAAAACCTAAAATTTTGACCTTGGGCCCCGAATAAGTCTCTAAGCTCACATGGGACTGATGGGGACTTTTGACACTTTATTCCTTGTGGTAAACCTAAGGTCTCTACGAAGATTTGGCTCTGTCGGAATTTTCTTTATTTCAATTGTCTAAAATGACCGGACTAATACGTGGCGTATGTGTGCATACTATGTAGAACATGATTCTTACAAGCGTAATATCTGAGAAATAGTGGGTCTTAGAGAAAAAATCATAGAGATCATTTTTATAGAGAATTTTAGACCTAGAGACCTTGGGCCCCGAATAAGTCCCTAAGCTCACATGGGACTGATGGGGACTTTTGACACTTTATTCCTTGTGGTAAACCTAAGGTCTCTACGAAGATTTGGCTCTGTCGGAATTTTCTTTATTTCAATTGTCTAAAATGACCGGACTAATACGTGGCGTATGTGTGCATACTATGTAGAACATGATTCTTACAAGCGTAATATCTGGGAAATAGTGGGTCTTAGAGAAAAAACATACATACCATTTTTATAGAGAATTTTAAGATCTACAACTTTGCTCTGAGGTACTTTTTCGATAAAACTTACCGTTTTCGAGAAAAATCCAAAAAACCTAAAATTTTGACCTTGGGCCCCGAATAAGTCTCTAAGCTCACATGGGACTGATGGGGACTTTTGACACTTTATTCCTTGTGGTAAACCTAAGGTCTCTACGAAGATTTGGCTCTGTCGGAATTTTCTTTATTTCAATTGTCTAAAATGACCGGACTAATACGTGGCGTATGTGTGCATACTATGTAGAACATGATTCTTACAAGCGTAATATCTGGGAAATAGTGGGTCTTAGAGAAAAAACATAGATACCATTTTTATAGAGAATTTTAAGATCTACAACTTTGCTCTGAGGTACTTTTTCGATAAAACTTACCGTTTTCGAGAAAAATCCAAAAAACCTAAAATTTTGACCTTGGGCCCCGAATAAGTCTCTAAGCTCACATGGGACTGATGGGGACTTTTGACACTTTATTCCTTGTGGTAAACCTAAGGTCTCTACGAAGATTTGGCTCTGTCGGAATTTTCTTTATTTCAATTGTCTAAAATGACCGGACTAATACGTGGCGTATGTGTGCATACTATGTAGAACATGATTCTTACAAGCGTAATATCTGGGAAATAGTGGGTCTTAGAGAAAAAACATAGATACCATTTTTATAGAGAATTTTAAGATCTACAACTTTGCTCTGAGGTACTTTTTCGATAAAACTTACCGTTTTCGAGAAAAATCCAAAAAACCTAAAATTTTGACCTTGGGCCCCGAATAAGTCTCTAAGCTCACATGGGACTGATGGGGACTTTTGACACTTTATTCCTTGTGGTAAACCTAAGGTCTCTACGAAGATTTGGCTCTGTCGGAATTTTCTTTATTTCAATTGTCTAAAATGACCGGACTAATACGTGGCGTATGTGTGCATACTATGTAGAACATGATTCTTACAAGCGTAATATCTGGGAAATAGTGGGTCTTAGAGAAAAAACATAGATACCATTTTTATAGAGAATTTTAAGATCTACAACTTTGCTCTGAGGTACTTTTTCGATAAAACTTACCGTTTTCGAGAAAAATCCAAAAAACCTAAAATTTTGACCTTGGGCCCCGAATAAGTCTCTAAGCTCACATGGGACTGATGGGGACTTTTGACACTTTATTCCTTGTGGTAAACCTAAGGTCTCTACGAAGATTTGGCTCTGTCGGAATTTTCTTTATTTCAATTGTCTAAAATGACCGGACTAATACGTGGCGTATGTGTGCATACTATGTAGAACATGATTCTTACAAGCGTAATATCTGAGAAATAGTGGGTCTTAGAGAAAAAATCATAGAGATCATTTTTATAGAGAATTTTAAGATCTACAACTTTGCTCTGAGGTACTTTTTCGATAAAACTTACCGTTTTCGAGAAAAATCCAAAAAACCTAAAATTTTGACCTTGGGCCCCGAATAAGTCCCTAAGCTCACATGGGACTGATGGGGACTTTTGACACTTTATTCCTTGTGGTAAACCTAAGGTCTCTACGAAGATTTGGCTCTGTCGGAATTTTCTTTATTTCAATTGTCTAAAATGACCGGACTAATACGTGGCGTATGTGTGCATACTATGTAGAACATGATTCTTACAAGCGTAATATCTGGGAAATAGTGGGTCTTAGAGAAAAAACATAGATACCATTTTTATAGAGAATTTTAAGATCTACAACTTTGCTCTGAGGTACTTTTTCGATAAAACTTACCGTTTTCGAGAAAAATCCAAAAAACCTAAAATTTTGACCTTGGGCCCCGAATAAGTCTCTAAGCTCACATGGGACTGATGGGGACTTTTGACACTTTATTCCTTGTGGTAAACCTAAGGTCTCTACGAAGATTTGGCTCTGTCGGAATTTTCTTTATTTCAATTGTCTAAAATGACCGGACTAATACGTGGCGTATGTGTGCATACTATGTAGAACATGATTCTTACAAGCGTAATATCTGGGAAATAGTGGGTCTTAGAGAAAAAACATAGATACCATTTTTATAGAGAATTTTAAGATCTACAACTTTGCTCTGAGGTACTTTTTCGATAAAACTTACCGTTTTCGAGAAAAATCCAAAAAACCTAAAATTTTGACCTTGGGCCCCGAATAAGTCTCTAAGCTCACATGGGACTGATGGGGACTTTTGACACTTTATTCCTTGTGGTAAACCTAAGGTCTCTACGAAGATTTGGCTCTGTCGGAATTTTCTTTATTTCAATTGTCTAAAATGACCGGACTAATACTTGGCGTATGTGTGCATACTATGTAGAACATGATTCTTACAAGCGTAATATCTGGGAAATAGTGGGTCTTAGAGAAAAAACATAGATACCATTTTTATAGAGAATTTTAAGATCTACAACTTTGCTCTGAGGTACTTTTTCGATAAAACTTACCGTTTTCGAGAAAAATCCAAAAAACCTAAAATTTTGACCTTGGGCCCCGAATAAGTCTCTAAGCTCACATGGGACTGATGGGGACTTTTGACACTTTATTCCTTGTGGTAAACCTAAGGTCTCTACGAAGATTTGGCTCTGTCGGAATTTTCTTTATTTCAATTGTCTAAAATGACCGGACTAATACGTGGCGTATGTGTGCATACTATGTAGAACATGATTCTTACAAGCGTAATATCTGAGAAATAGTGGGTCTTAGAGAAAAAATCATAGAGATCATTTTTATAGAGAATTTTAGACCTAGAGACCTTGGGCCCCGAATAAGTCCCTAAGCTCACATGGGACTGATGGGGACTTTTGACACTTTATTCCTTGTGGTAAACCTAAGGTCTCTACGAAGATTTGGCTCTGTCGGAATTTTCTTTATTTCAATTGTCTAAAATGACCGGACTAATACGTGGCGTATGTGTGCATACTATGTAGAACATGATTCTTACAAGCGTAATATCTGGGAAATAGTGGGTCTTAGAGAAAAAACATACATACCATTTTTATAGAGAATTTTAAGATCTACAACTTTGCTCTGAGGTACTTTTTCGATAAAACTTACCGTTTTCGAGAAAAATCCAAAAAACCTAAAATTTTGACCTTGGGCCCCGAATAAGTCTCTAAGCTCACATGGGACTGATGGGGACTTTTGACACTTTATTCCTTGTGGTAAACCTAAGGTCTCTACGAAGATTTGGCTCTGTCGGAATTTTCTTTATTTCAATTGTCTAAAATGACCGGACTAATACGTGGCGTATGTGTGCATACTATGTAGAACATGATTCTTACAAGCGTAATATCTGGGAAATAGTGGGTCTTAGAGAAAAAACATAGATACCATTTTTATAGAGAATTTTAAGATCTACAACTTTGCTCTGAAGTACTTTTTCGATAAAACTTACCGTTTTCGAGAAAAATCCAAAAAACCTAAAATTTTGACCTTGGGCCCCGAATAAGTCCCTAAGCTCACATGGGACTGATGGGGACTTTTGACACTTTATTCTTTGTGGTAAACCTAAGGTCTCTACGAAGATTTGGCTCTGTCGGAATTTTCTTTATTTCAATTGTCTAAAATGACCGGACTAATACGTGGCGTATGTGTGCATACTATGTAGAACATGATTCTTACAAGCGTAATATCTGAGAAATAGTGGGTCTTAGAGAAAAAATCATAGAGATCATTTTTATAGAGAATTTTAGACCTAGAGACCTTGGGCCCCGAATAAGTCCCTAAGCTCACATGGGACTGATGGGGACTTTTGACACTTTATTCCTTGTGGTAAACCTAAGGTCTCTACGAAGATTTGGCTCTGTCGGAATTTTCTTTATTTCAATTGTCTAAAATGACCGGACTAATACGTGGCGTATGTGTGCATACTATGTAGAACATGATTCTTACAAGCGTAATATCTGGGAAATAGTGGGTCTTAGAGAAAAAACATACATACCATTTTTATAGAGAATTTTAAGATCTACAACTTTGCTTTGAGGTACTTTTTCGATAAAACTTACCGTTTTCGAGAAAAATCCAAAAAACCTAAAATTTTGACCTTGGGCCCCGAATAAGTCCCTAAGCTCACATGGGACTGATGGGGACTTTTGACACTTTATTCCTTGTGGTAAACCTAAGGTCTCTACGAAGATTTGGCTCTGTCGGAATTTTCTTTATTTCAATTGTCTAAAATGACCGGACTAATACGTGGCGTATGTGTGCATACTATGTAGAACATGATTCTTACAAGCGTAATATCTGAGAAATAGTGGGTCTTAGAGAAAAAATCATAGAGATCATTTTTATAGAGAATTTTAAGGTCTACAACTTTGCTCTGAGGTACTTTTTCGATAAAACTTACCGTTTTCGAGAAAAATCCAAAAAACCTAAAATTTTGACCTTGGGCCCCGAATAAGTCCCTAAGCTCACATGGGACTGATGGGGACTTTTGACACTTTATTCCTTGTGGTAAACCTAAGGTCTCTACGAAGATTTGGCTCTGTCGGAATTTTCTTTATTTCAATTGTCTAAAATGACCGGACTAATACGTGGCGTATGTGTGCATACTATGTAGAACATGATTCTTACAAGCGTAATATCTGGGAAATAGTGGGTCTTAGAGAAAAAACATACATACCATTTTTATAGAGAATTTTAAGATCTACAACTTTGCTCTGAGGTACTTTTTCGATAAAACTTACCGTTTTCGAGAAAAATCCAAAAAACCTAAAATTTTGACCTTGGGCCCCGAATAAGTCCCTAAGCTCACATGGGACTGATGGGGACTTTTGACACTTTATTCCTTGTGGTAAACCTAAGGTCTCTACGAAGATTTGGCTCTGTCGGAATTTTCTTTATTTCAATTGTCTAAAATGACCGGACTAATACGTGGCGTATGTGTGCATACTATGTAGAACATGATTCTTACAAGCGTAATATCTGGGAAATAGTGGGTCTTAGAGAAAAAACATAGATACCATTTTTATAGAGAATTTTAAGATCTACAACTTTGCTCTGAAGTACTTTTTCGATAAAACTTACCGTTTTCGAGAAAAATCCAAAAAACCTAAAATTTTGACCTTGGGCCCCCAATAAGTCCCTAAGCTCACATGGGACTGATGGGGACTTTTGACACTTTATTCTTTGTGGTAAACCTAAGGTCTCTACGAAGATTTGGCTCTGTCGGAATTTTCTTTATTTCAATTGTCTAAAATGACCGGACTAATACGTGGCGTATGTGTGCATACTATGTAGAACATGATTCTTACAAGCGTAATATCTGAGAAATAGTGGGTCTTAGAGAAAAAATCATAGAGATCATTTTTATAGAGAATTTTAGACCTAGAGACCTTGGGCCCCGAATAAGTCCCTAAGCTCACATGGGACTGATGGGGACTTTTGACACTTTATTCCTTGTGGTAAACCTAAGGTCTCTACGAAGATTTGGCTCTGTCGGAATTTTCTTTATTTCAATTGTCTAAAATGACCGGACTAATACGTGGCGTATGTGTGCATACTATGTAGAACATGATTCTTACAAGCGTAATATCTGGGAAATAGTGGGTCTTAGAGAAAAAACATACATACCATTTTCATAGAGAATTTTAAGATCTACAACTTTGCTCTGAGGTACTTTTTCGATAAAACTTACCGTTTTCGAGAAAAATCCAAAAAACCTAAAATTTTGACCTTGGGCCCCGAATAAGTCTCTAAGCTCACATGGGACTGATGGGGACTTTTGACACTTTATTCCTTGTGGTAAACCTAAGGTCTCTACGAAGATTTGGCTCTGTCGGAATTTTCTTTATTTCAATTGTCTAAAATGACCGGACTAATACGTGGCGTATGTGTGCATACTATGTAGAACATGATTCTTACAAGCGTAATATCTGGGAAATAGTGGGTCTTAGAGAAAAAACATAGATACCATTTTTATAGAGAATTTTAAGATCTACAACTTTGCTCTGAAGTACTTTTTCGATAAAACTTACCGTTTTCGAGAAAAATCCAAAAAACCTAAAATTTTGACCTTGGGCCCCGAATAAGTCCCTAAGCTCACATGGGACTGATGGGGACTTTTGACACTTTATTCTTTGTGGTAAACCTAAGGTCTCTACGAAGATTTGGCTCTGTCGGAATTTTCTTTATTTCAATTGTCTAAAATGACCGGACTAATACGTGGCGTATGTGTGCATACTATGTAGAACATGATTCTTACAAGCGTAATATCTGAGAAATAGTGGGTCTTAGAGAAAAAATCATAGAGATCATTTTTATAGAGAATTTTAGACCTAGAGACCTTGGGCCCCGAATAAGTCCCTAAGCTCACATGGGACTGATGGGGACTTTTGACACTTTATTCCTTGTGGTAAACCTAAGGTCTCTACGAAGATTTGGCTCTGTCGGAATTTTCTTTATTTCAATTGTCTAAAATGACCGGACTAATACGTGGCGTATGTGTGCATACTATGTAGAACATGATTCTTACAAGCGTAATATCTGGGAAATAGTGGGTCTTAGAGAAAAAACATACATACCATTTTTATAGAGAATTTTAAGATCTACAACTTTGCTCTGAGGTACTTTTTCGATAAAACTTACCGTTTTCGAGAAAAATCCAAAAAACCTAAAATTTTGACCTTGGGCCCCGAATAAGTCCCTAAGCTCACATGGGACTGATGGGGACTTTTGACACTTTATTCCTTGTGGTAAACCTAAGGTCTCTACGAAGATTTGGCTCTGTCGGAATTTTCTTTATTTCAATTGTCTAAAATGACCGGACTAATACGTGGCGTATGTGTGCATACTATGTAGAACATGATTCTTACAAGCGTAATATCTGAGAAATAGTGGGTCTTAGAGAAAAAATCATAGAGATCATTTTTATAGAGAATTTTAAGATCTACAACTTTGCTCTGAGGTACTTTTTCGATAAAACTTACCGTTTTCGAGAAAAATCCAAAAAACCTAAAATTTTGACCTTGGGCCCCGAATAAGTCCCTAAGCTCACATGGGACTGATGGGGACTTTTGACACTTTATTCCTTGTGGTAAACCTAAGGTCTCTACGAAGATTTGGCTCTGTCGGAATTTTCTTTATTTCAATTGTCTAAAATGACCGGACTAATACGTGGCGTATGTGTGCATACTATGTAGAACATGATTCTTACAAGCGTAATATCTGGGAAATAGTGGGTCTTAGAGAAAAAACATACATACCATTTTTATAGAGAATTTTAAGATCTACAACTTTGCTCTGAGGTACTTTTTCGATAAAACTTACCGTTTTCGAGAAAAATCCAAAAAACCTAAAATTTTGACCTTGGGCCCCGAATAAGTCCCTAAGCTCACATGGGACTGATGGGGACTTTTGACACTTTATTCCTTGTGGTAAACCTAAGGTCTCTACGAAGATTTGGCTCTGTCGGAATTTTCTTTATTTCAATTGTCTAAAATGACCGGACTAATACGTGGCGTATGTGTGCATACTATGTAGAACATGATTCTTACAAGCGTAATATCTGGGAAATAGTGGGTCTTGGAGAAAAAACATAGATACCATTTTTATAGAGAATTTTAAGATCTACAACTTTGCTCTGAGGTACTTTTTCGATAAAACTTACCGTTTTCGAGAAAAATCCAAAAAACCTAAAATTTTGACCTTGGGCCCCGAATAAGTCCCTAAGCTCACATGGGACTGATGGGGACTTTTGACACTTTATTCCTTGTGGTAAACCTAAGGTCTCTACGAAGATTTGGCTCTGTCGGAATTTTCTTTATTTCAATTGTCTAAAATGACCGGACTAATACGTGGCGTATGTGTGGATACTATGTAGAACATGATTCTTACAAGCGTAATATCTGAGAAATAGTGGGTCTTAGAGAAAAAATCATAGAGATCATTTTTATAGAGAATTTTAAGATCTACAACTTTGCTCTGAGGTACTTTTTCGATAAAACTTACCGTTTTCGAGAAAAATCCAAAAAACCTAAAATTTTGACCTTGGGCCCCGAATAAGTCCCTAAGCTCACATGGGACTGATGGGGACTTTTGACACTTTATTCCTTGTGGTAAACCTAAGGTCTCTACGAAGATTTGGCTCTGTCGGAATTTTCTTTATTTCAATTGTCTAAAATGACCGGACTAATACGTGGCGTATGTGTGCATACTATGTAGAACATGATTCTTACAAGCGTAATATCTGGGAAATAGTGGGTCTTAGAGAAAAAACATACATACCATTTTTATAGAGAATTTTAAGATCTACAACTTTGCTCTGAGGTACTTTTTCGATAAAACTTACCGTTTTCGAGAAAAATCCAAAAAACCTAAAATTTTGACCTTGGGCCCCGAATAAGTCCCTAAGCTCACATGGGACTGATGGGGACTTTTGACACTTTATTCCTTGTGGTAAACCTAAGGTCTCTACGAAGATTTGGCTCTGTCGGAATTTTCTTTATTTCAATTGTCTAAAATGACCGGACTAATACGTGGCGTATGTGTGCATACTATGTAGAACATGATTCTTACAAGCGTAATATCTGGGAAATAGTGGGTCTTAGAGAAAAAACATACATACCATTTTTATAGAGAATTTTAAGATCTACAACTTTGCTCTGAGGTACTTTTTCGATAAAACTTACCGTTTTCGAGAAAAATCCAAAAAACCTAAAATTTTGACCTTGGGCCCCGAATAAGTCTCTAAGCTCACATGGGACTGATGGGGACTTTTGACACTTTATTCCTTGTGGTAAACCTAAGGTCTCTACGAAGATTTGGCTCTGTCGGAATTTTCTTTATTTCAATTGTCTAAAATGACCGGACTAATACGTGGCGTATGTGTGCATACTATGTAGAACATGATTCTTACAAGCGTAATATCTGGGAAATAGTGGGTCTTAGAGAAAAAACATAGATACCATTTTTATAGAGAATTTTAAGATCTACAACTTTGCTCTGAAGTACTTTTTCGATAAATCTTACCGTTTTCGAGAAAAATCCAAAAAACCTAAAATTTTGACCTTGGGCCCCCAATAAGTCCCTAAGCTCACATGGGACTGATGGGGACTTTTGACACTTTATTCTTTGTGGTAAACCTAAGGTCTCCACGAAGATTTGGCTCTGTCGGAATTTTCTTTATTTCAATTGTCTAAAATGACCGGACTAATACGTGGCGTATGTGTGCATACTATGTAGAACATGATTCTTACAAGCGTAATATCTGAGAAATAGTGGGTCTTAGAGAAAAAATCATAGAGATCATTTTTATAGAGAATTTTAGACCTAGAGACCTTGGGCCCCGAATAAGTCCCTAAGCTCACATGGGACTGATGGGGACTTTTGACACTTTATTCCTTGTGGTAAACCTAAGGTCTCTACGAAGATTTGGCTCTGTCGGAATTTTCATTATTTCAATTGTCTAAAATGACCGGACTAATACGTGGCGTATGTGTGCATACTATGTAGAACATGATTCTTACAAGCGTAATATCTGGGAAATAGTGGGTCTTAGAGAAAAAACATACATACCATTTTTATAGAGAATTTTAAGATCTACAACTTTGCTCTGAGGTACTTTTTCGATAAAACTTACCGTTTTCGAGAAAAATCCAAAAAACCTAAAATTTTGACCTTGGGCCCCGAATAAGTCTCTAAGCTCACATGGGACTGATGGGGACTTTTGACACTTTATTCCTTGTGGTAAACCTAAGGTCTCTACGAAGATTTGGCTCTGTCGGAATTTTCTTTATTTCAATTGTCTAAAATGACCGGACTAATACGTGGCGTATGTGTGCATACTATGTAGAACATGATTCTTACAAGCGTAATATCTGGGAAATAGTGGGTCTTAGAGAAAAAACATAGATACCATTTTTATAGAGAATTTTAAGATCTACAACTTTGCTCTGAAGTACTTTTTCGATAAAACTTACCGTTTTCGAGAAAAATCCAAAAAACCTAAAATTTTGACCTTGGGCCCCCAATAAGTCCCTAAGCTCACATGGGACTGATGGGGACTTTTGACACTTTATTCTTTGTGGTAAACCTAAGGTCTCTACGAAGATTTGGCTCTGTCGGAATTTTCTTTATTTCAATTGTCTAAAATGACCGGACTAATACGTGGCGTATGTGTGCATACTATGTAGAACATGATTCTTACAAGCGTAATATCTGAGAAATAGTGGGTCTTAGAGAAAAAATCATAGAGATCATTTTTATAGAGAATTTTAGACCTAGAGACCTTGGGCCCCGAATAAGTCCCTAAGCTCACATGGGACTGATGGGGACTTTTGACACTTTATTCCTTGTGGTAAACCTAAGGTCTCTACGAAGATTTGGCTCTGTCGGAATTTTCTTTATTTCAATTGTCTAAAATGACCGGACTAATACGTGGCGTATGTGTGCATACTATGTAGAACATGATTCTTACAAGCGTAATATCTGGGAAATAGTGGGTCTTAGAGAAAAAACATACATACCATTTTTATAGAGAATTTTAAGATCTACAACTTTGCTCTGAGGTACTTTTTCGATAAAACTTACCGTTTTCGAGAAAAATCCAAAAAACCTAAAATTTTGACCTTGGGCCCCGAATAAGTCTCTAAGCTCACATGGGACTGATGGGGACTTTTGACACTTTATTCCTTGTGGTAAACCTAAGGTCTCTACGAAGATTTGGCTCTGTCGGAATTTTCTTTATTTCAATTGTCTAAAATGACCGGACTAATACGTGGCGTATGTGTGCATACTATGTAGAACATGATTCTTACAAGCGTAATATCTGGGAAATAGTGGGTCTTAGAGAAAAAACATAGATACCATTTTTATAGAGAATTTTAAGATCTACAACTTTGCTCTGAAGTACTTTTTCGATAAAACTTACCGTTTTCGAGAAAAATCCAAAAAACCTAAAATTTTGACCTTGGGCCCCGAATAAGTCCCTAAGCTCACATGGGACTGATGGGGACTTTTGACACTTTATTCTTTGTGGTAAACCTAAGGTCTCTACGAAGATTTGGCTCTGTCGGAATTTTCTTTATTTCAATTGTCTAAAATGACCGGACTAATACGTGGCGTATGTGTGCATACTATGTAGAACATGATTCTTACAAGCGTAATATCTGAGAAATAGTGGGTCTTAGAGAAAAAATCATAGAGATCATTTTTATAGAGAATTTTAGACCTAGAGACCTTGGGCCCCGAATAAGTCCCTAAGCTCACATGGGACTGATGGGGACTTTTGACACTTTATTCCTTGTGGTAAACCTAAGGTCTCTACGAAGATTTGGCTCTGTCGGAATTTTCTTTATTTCAATTGTCTAAAATGACCGGACTAATACGTGGCGTATGTGTGCATACTATGTAGAACATGATTCTTACAAGCGTAATATCTGGGAAATAGTGGGTCTTAGAGAAAAAACATACATACCATTTTTATAGAGAATTTTAAGATCTACAACTTTGCTCTGAGGTACTTTTTCGATAAAACTTACCGTTTTCGAGAAAAATCCAAAAAACCTAAAATTTTGACCTTGGGCCCCGAATAAGTCCCTAAGCTCACATGGGACTGATGGGGACTTTTGACACTTTATTCCTTGTGGTAAACCTAAGGTCTCTACGAAGATTTGGCTCTGTCGGAATTTTCTTTATTTCAATTGTCTAAAATGACCGGACTAATACGTGGCGTATGTGTGCATACTATGTAGAACATGATTCTTACAAGCGTAATATCTGAGAAATAGTGGGTCTTAGAGAAAAAATCATAGAGATCATTTTTATAGAGAATTTTAAGATCTACAACTTTGCTCTGAGGTACTTTTTCGATAAAACTTACCGTTTTCGAGAAAAATCCAAAAAACCTAAAATTTTGACCTTGGGCCCCGAATAAGTCCCTAAGCTCACATGGGACTGATGGGGACTTTTGACACTTTATTCCTTGTGGTAAACCTAAGGTCTCTACGAAGATTTGGCTCTGTCGGAATTTTCTTTATTTCAATTGTCTAAAATGACCGGACTAATACGTGGCGTATGTGTGCATACTATGTAGAACATGATTCTTACAAGCGTAATATCTGGGAAATAGTGGGTCTTAGAGAAAAAACATACATACCATTTTTATAGAGAATTTTAAGATCTACAACTTTGCTCTGAGGTACTTTTTCGATAAAACTTACCGTTTTCGAGAAAAATCCAAAAAACCTAAAATTTTGACCTTGGGCCCCGAATAAGTCCCTAAGCTCACATGGGACTGATGGGGACTTTTGACACTTTATTCCTTGTGGTAAACCTAAGGTCTCTACGAAGATTTGGCTCTGTCGGAATTTTCTTTATTTCAATTGTCTAAAATGACCGGACTAATACGTGGCGTATGTGTGCATACTATGTAGAACATGATTCTTACAAGCGTAATATCTGGGAAATAGTGGGTCTTAGAGAAAAAACATAGATACCATTTTTATAGAGAATTTTAAGATCTACAACTTTGCTCTGAGGTACTTTTTCGATAAAACTTACCGTTTTCGAGAAAAATCCAAAAAACCTAAAATTTTGACCTTGGGCCCCGAATAAGTCTCTAAGCTCACATGGGACTGATGGGGACTTTTGACACTTTATTCCTTGTGGTAAACCTAAGGTCTCTACGAAGATTTGGCTCTGTCGGAATTTTCTTTATTTCAATTGTCTAAAATGACCGGACTAATACGTGGCGTATGTGTGCATACTATGTAGAACATGATTCTTACAAGCGTAATATCTGGGAAATAGTGGGTCTTAGAGAAAAAACATAGATACCATTTTTATAGAGAATTTTAAGATCTACAACTTTGCTCTGAAGTACTTTTTCGATAAAACTTACCGTTTTCGAGAAAAATCCAAAAAACCTAAAATTTTGACCTTGGGCCCCCAATAAGTCCCTAAGCTCACATGGGACTGATGGGGACTTTTGACACTTTATTCTTTGTGGTAAACCTAAGGTCTCTACGAAGATTTGGCTCTGTCGGAATTTTCTTTATTTCAATTGTCTAAAATGACCGGACTAATACGTGGCGTATGTGTGCATACTATGTAGAACATGATTCTTACAAGCGTAATATCTGAGAAATAGTGGGTCTTAGAGAAAAAATCATAGAGATCATTTTTATAGAGAATTTTAGACCTAGAGACCTTGGGCCCCGAATAAGTCCCTAAGCTCACATGGGACTGATGGGGACTTTTGACACTTTATTCCTTGTGGTAAACCTAAGGTCTCTACGAAGATTTGGCTCTGTCGGAATTTTCTTTATTTCAATTGTCTAAAATGACCGGACTAATACGTGGCGTATGTGTGCATACTATGTAGAACATGATTCTTACAAGCGTAATATCTGGGAAATAGTGGGTCTTAGAGAAAAAACATACATACCATTTTTATAGAGAATTTTAAGATCTACAACTTTGCTCTGAGGTACTTTTTCGATAAAACTTACCGTTTTCGAGAAAAATCCAAAAAACCTAAAATTTTGACCTTGGGCCCCGAATAAGTCTCTAAGCTCACATGGGACTGATGGGGACTTTTGACACTTTATTCCTTGTGGTAAACCTAAGGTCTCTACGAAGATTTGGCTCTGTCGGAATTTTCTTTATTTCAATTGTCTAAAATGACCGGACTAATACGTGGCGTATGTGTGCATACTATGTAGAACATGATTCTTACAAGCGTAATATCTGGGAAATAGTGGGTCTTAGAGAAAAAACATAGATACCATTTTTATAGAGAATTTTAAGATCTACAACTTTGCTCTGAAGTACTTTTTCGATAAAACTTACCGTTTTCGAGAAAAATCCAAAAAACCTAAAATTTTGACCTTGGGCCCCGAATAAGTCCCTAAGCTCACATGGGACTGATGGGGACTTTTGACACTTTATTCTTTGTGGTAAACCTAAGGTCTCTACGAAGATTTGGCTCTGTCGGAATTTTCTTTATTTCAATTGTCTAAAATGACCGGACTAATACGTGGCGTATGTGTGCATACTATGTAGAACATGATTCTTACAAGCGTAATATCTGGGAAATAGTGGGTCTTAGAGAAAAAATCATAGAGATCATTTTTATAGAGAATTTTAGACCTAGAGACCTTGGGCCCCGAATAAGTCCCTAAGCTCACATGGGACTGATGGGGACTTTTGACACTTTATTCCTTGTGGTAAACCTAAGGTCTCTACGAAGATTTGGCTCTGTCGGAATTTTCTTTATTTCAATTGTCTAAAATGACCGGACTAATACGTGGCGTATGTGTGCATACTATGTAGAACATGATTCTTACAAGCGTAATATCTGGGAAATAGTGGGTCTTAGAGAAAAAACATACATACCATTTTTATAGAGAATTTTAAGATCTACAACTTTGCTCTGAGGTACTTTTTCGATAAAACTTACCGTTTTCGAGAAAAATCCAAAAAACCTAAAATTTTGACCTTGGGCCCCGAATAAGTCCCTAAGCTCACATGGGACTGATGGGGACTTTTGACACTTTATTCCTTGTGGTAAACCTAAGGTCTCTACGAAGATTTGGCTCTGTCGGAATTTTCTTTATTTCAATTGTCTAAAATGACCGGACTAATACGTGGCGTATGTGTGCATACTATGTAGAACATGATTCTTACAAGCGTAATATCTGAGAAATAGTGGGTCTTAGAGAAAAAATCATAGAGATCATTTTTATAGAGAATTTTAAGATCTACAACTTTGCTCTGAGGTACTTTTTCGATAAAACTTACCGTTTTCGAGAAAAATCCAAAAAACCTAAAATTTTGACCTTGGGCCCCGAATAAGTCCCTAAGCTCACATGGGACTGATGGGGACTTTTGACACTTTATTCCTTGTGGTAAACCTAAGGTCTCTACGAAGATTTGGCTCTGTCGGAATTTTCTTTATTTCAATTGTCTAAAATGACCGGACTAATACGTGGCGTATGTGTGCATACTATGTAGAACATGATTCTTACAAGCGTAATATCTGGGAAATAGTGGGTCTTAGAGAAAAAACATACATACCATTTTTATAGAGAATTTTAAGATCTACAACTTTGCTCTGAGGTACTTTTTCGATAAAACTTACCGTTTTCGAGAAAAATCCAAAAAACCTAAAATTTTGACCTTGGGCCCCGAATAAGTCCCTAAGCTCACATGGGACTGATGGGGACTTTTGACACTTTATTCCTTGTGGTAAACCTAAGGTCTCTACGAAGATTTGGCTCTGTCGGAATTTTCTTTATTTCAATTGTCTAAAATGACCGGACTAATACGTGGCGTATGTGTGCATACTATGTAGAACATGATTCTTACAAGCGTAATATCTGGGAAATAGTGGGTCTTAGAGAAAAAACATAGATACCATTTTTATAGAGAATTTTAAGATCTACAACTTTGCTCTGAGGTACTTTTTCGATAAAACTTACCGTTTTCGAGAAAAATCCAAAAAACCTAAAATTTTGACCTTGGGCCCCGAATAAGTCCCTAAGCTCACATGGGACTGATGGGGACTTTTGACACTTTATTCCTTGTGGTAAACCTAAGGTCTCTACGAAGATTTGGCTCTGTCGGAATTTTCTTTATTTCAATTGTCTAAAATGACCGGACTAATACGTGGCGTATGTGTGCATACTATGTAGAACATGATTCTTACAAGCGTAATATCTGGGAAATAGTGGGTCTTAGAGAAAAAACATACATACCATTTTTATAGAGAATTTTAAGATCTACAACTTTGCTCTGAGGTACTTTTTCGATAAAACTTACCGTTTTCGAGAAAAATCCAAAAAACCTAAAATTTTGACCTTGGGCCCCGAATAAGTCCCTAAGCTCACATGGGACTGATGGGGACTTTTGACACTTTATTCCTTGTGGTAAACCTAAGGTCTCTACGAAGATTTGGCTCTGTCGGAATTTTCTTTATTTCAATTGTCTAAAATGACCGGACTAATACGTGGCGTATGTGTGCATACTATGTAGAACATGATTCTTACAAGCGTAATATCTGAGAAATAGTGGGTCTTAGAGAAAAAATCATAGAGATCATTTTTATAGAGAATTTTAAGATCTACAACTTTGCTCTGAGGTACTTTTTCGATAAAACTTACCGTTTTCGAGAAAAATCCAAAAAACCTAAAATTTTGACCTTGGGCCCCGAATAAGTCCCTAAGCTCACATGGGACTGATGGGGACTTTTGACACTTTATTCCTTGTGGTAAACCTAAGGTCTCTACGAAGATTTGGCTCTGTCGGAATTTTCTTTATTTCAATTGTCTAAAATGACCGGACTAATACGTGGCGTATGTGTGCATACTATGTAGAACATGATTCTTACAAGCGTAATATCTGGGAAATAGTGGGTCTTAGAGAAAAAACATACATACCATTTTTATAGAGAATTTTAAGATCTACAACTTTGCTCTGAGGTACTTTTTCGATAAAACTTACCGTTTTCGAGAAAAATCCAAAAAACCTAAAATTTTGACCTTGGGCCCCGAATAAGTCCCTAAGCTCACATGGGACTGATGGGGACTTTTGACACTTTATTCCTTGTGGTAAACCTAAGGTCTCTACGAAGATTTGGCTCTGTCGGAATTTTCTTTATTTCAATTGTCTAAAATGACCGGACTAATACGTGGCGTATGTGTGCATACTATGTAGAACATGATTCTTACAAGCGTAATATCTGGGAAATAGTGGGTCTTAGAGAAAAAACATAGATACCATTTTTATAGAGAATTTTAAGATCTACAACTTTGCTCTGAGGTACTTTTTCGATAAAACTTACCGTTTTCGAGAAAAATCCAAAAAACCTAAAATTTTGACCTTGGGCCCCGAATAAGTCCCTAAGCTCACATGGGACTGATGGGGACTTTTGACACTTTATTCCTTGTGGTAAACCTAAGGTCTCTACGAAGATTTGGCTCTGTCGGAATTTTCTTTATTTCAATTGTCTAAAATGACCGGACTAATACGTGGCGTATGTGTGCATACTATGTAGAACATGATTCTTACAAGCGTAATATCTGGGAAATAGTGGGTCTTAGAGAAAAAACATAGATACCATTTTTATAGAGAATTTTAAGATCTACAACTTTGCTCTGAGGTACTTTTTCGATAAAACTTACCGTTTTCGAGAAAAATCCAAAAAACCTAAAATTTTGACCTTGGGCCCCGAATAAGTCCCTAAGCTCACATGGGACTGATGGGGACTTTTGACACTTTATTCCTTGTGGTAAACCTAAGGTCTCTACGAAGATTTGGCTCTGTCGGAATTTTCTTTATTTCAATTGTCTAAAATGACCGGACTAATACGTGGCGTATGTGTGGATACTATGTAGAACATGATTCTTACAAGCGTAATATCTGAGAAATAGTGGGTCTTAGAGAAAAAATCATAGAGATCATTTTTATAGAGAATTTTAGACCTAGAGACCTTGGGCCCCGAATAAGTCCCTAAGCTCACATGGGACTGATGGGGACTTTTGACACTTTATTCCTTGTGGTAAACCTAAGGTCTCTACGAAGATTTGGCTCTGTCGGAATTTTCTTTATTTCAATTGTCTAAAATGACCGGACTAATACGTGGCGTATGTGTGCATACTATGTAGAACATGATTCTTACAAGCGTAATATCTGGGAAATAGTGGGTCTTAGAGAAAAAACATAGATACCATTTTTATAGAGAATTTTAAGATCTACAACTTTGCTCTGAGGTACTTTTTCGATAAAACTTACCGTTTTCGAGAAAAATCCAAAAAACCTAAAATTTTGACCTTGGGCCCCGAATAAGTCCCTAAGCTCACATGGGACTGATGGGGACTTTTGACACTTTATTCCTTGTGGTAAACCTAAGGTCTCTACGAAGATTTGGCTCTGTCGGAATTTTCTTTATTTCAATTGTCTAAAATGACCGGACTAATACGTGGCGTATGTGTGCATACTATGTAGAACATGATTCTTACAAGCGTAATATCTGAGAAATAGTGGGTCTTAGAGAAAAAATCATAGAGATCATTTTTATAGAGAATTTTAAGATCTACAACTTTGCTCTGAGGTACTTTTTCGATAAAACTTACCGTTTTCGAGAAAAATCCAAAAAACCTAAAATTTTGACCTTGGGCCCCGAATAAGTCCCTAAGCTCACATGGGACTGATGGGGACTTTTGACACTTTATTCCTTGTGGTAAACCTAAGGTCTCTACGAAGATTTGGCTCTGTCGGAATTTTCTTTATTTCAATTGTCTAAAATGACCGGACTAATACGTGGCGTATGTGTGCATACTATGTAGAACATGATTCTTACAAGCGTAATATCTGGGAAATAGTGGGTCTTAGAGAAAAAACATACATACCATTTTTATAGAGAATTTTAAGATCTACAACTTTGCTCTGAGGTACTTTTTCGATAAAACTTACCGTTTTCGAGAAAAATCCAAAAAACCTAAAATTTTGACCTTGGGCCCCGAATAAGTCCCTAAGCTCACATGGGACTGATGGGGACTTTTGACACTTTATTCCTTGTGGTAAACCTAAGGTCTCTACGAAGATTTGGCTCTGTCGGAATTTTCTTTATTTCAATTGTCTAAAATGACCGGACTAATACGTGGCGTATGTGTGCATACTATGTAGAACATGATTCTTACAAGCGTAATATCTGGGAAATAGTGGGTCTTAGAGAAAAAACATAGATACCATTTTTATAGAGAATTTTAAGATCTACAACTTTGCTCTGAGGTACTTTTTCGATAAAACTTACCGTTTTCGAGAAAAATCCAAAAAACCTAAAATTTTGACCTTGGGCCCCGAATAAGTCCCTAAGCTCACATGGGACTGATGGGGACTTTTGACACTTTATTCCTTGTGGTAAACCTAAGGTCTCTACGAAGATTTGGCTCTGTCGGAATTTTCTTTATTTCAATTGTCTAAAATGACCGGACTAATACGTGGCGTATGTGTGCATACTATGTAGAACATGATTCTTACAAGCGTAATATCTGGGAAATAGTGGGTCTTAGAGAAAAAACATACATACCATTTTTATAGAGAATTTTAAGATCTACAACTTTGCTCTGAGGTACTTTTTCGATAAAACTTACCGTTTTCGAGAAAAATCCAAAAAACCTAAAATTTTGACCTTGGGCCCCGAATAAGTCCCTAAGCTCACATGGGACTGATGGGGACTTTTGACACTTTATTCCTTGTGGTAAACCTAAGGTCTCTACGAAGATTTGGCTCTGTCGGAATTTTCTTTATTTCAATTGTCTAAAATGACCGGACTAATACGTGGCGTATGTGTGCATACTATGTAGAACATGATTCTTACAAGCGTAATATCTGAGAAATAGTGGGTCTTAGAGAAAAAATCATAGAGATCATTTTTATAGAGAATTTTAAGATCTACAACTTTGCTCTGAGGTACTTTTTCGATAAAACTTACCGTTTTCGAGAAAAATCCAAAAAACCTAAAATTTTGACCTTGGGCCCCGAATAAGTCCCTAAGCTCACATGGGACTGATGGGGACTTTTGACACTTTATTCCTTGTGGTAAACCTAAGGTCTCTACGAAGATTTGGCTCTGTCGGAATTTTCTTTATTTCAATTGTCTAAAATGACCGGACTAATACGTGGCGTATGTGTGCATACTATGTAGAACATGATTCTTACAAGCGTAATATCTGGGAAATAGTGGGTCTTAGAGAAAAAACATACATACCATTTTTATAGAGAATTTTAAGATCTACAACTTTGCTCTGAGGTACTTTTTCGATAAAACTTACCGTTTTCGAGAAAAATCCAAAAAACCTAAAATTTTGACCTTGGGCCCCGAATAAGTCCCTAAGCTCACATGGGACTGATGGGGACTTTTGACACTTTATTCCTTGTGGTAAACCTAAGGTCTCTACGAAGATTTGGCTCTGTCGGAATTTTCTTTATTTCAATTGTCTAAAATGACCGGACTAATACGTGGCGTATGTGTGCATACTATGTAGAACATGATTCTTACAAGCGTAATATCTGGGAAATAGTGGGTCTTAGAGAAAAAACATAGATACCATTTTTATAGAGAATTTTAAGATCTACAACTTTGCTCTGAGGTACTTTTTCGATAAAACTTACCGTTTTCGAGAAAAATCCAAAAAACCTAAAATTTTGACCTTGGGCCCCGAATAAGTCCCTAAGCTCACATGGGACTGATGGGGACTTTTGACACTTTATTCCTTGTGGTAAACCTAAGGTCTCTACGAAGATTTGGCTCTGTCGGAATTTTCTTTATTTCAATTGTCTAAAATGACCGGACTAATACGTGGCGTATGTGTGCATACTATGTAGAACATGATTCTTACAAGCGTAATATCTGGGAAATAGTGGGTCTTAGAGAAAAAACATAGATACCATTTTTATAGAGAATTTTAAGATCTACAACTTTGCTCTGAGGTACTTTTTCGATAAAACTTACCGTTTTCGAGAAAAATCCAAAAAACCTAAAATTTTGACCTTGGGCCCCGAATAAGTCCCTAAGCTCACATGGGACTGATGGGGACTTTTGACACTTTATTCCTTGTGGTAAACCTAAGGTCTCTACGAAGATTTGGCTCTGTCGGAATTTTCTTTATTTCAATTGTCTAAAATGACCGGACTAATACGTGGCGTATGTGTGGATACTATGTAGAACATGATTCTTACAAGCGTAATATCTGAGAAATAGTGGGTCTTAGAGAAAAAATCATAGAGATCATTTTTATAGAGAATTTTAAGATCTACAACTTTGCTCTGAGGTACTTTTTCGATAAAACTTACCGTTTTCGAGAAAAATCCAAAAAACCTAAAATTTTGACCTTGGGCCCCGAATAAGTCCCTAAGCTCACATGGGACTGATGGGGACTTTTGACACTTTATTCCTTGTGGTAAACCTAAGGTCTCTACGAAGATTTGGCTCTGTCGGAATTTTCTTTATTTCAATTGTCTAAAATGACCGGACTAATACGTGGCGTATGTGTGCATACTATGTAGAACATGATTCTTACAAGCGTAATATCTGGGAAATAGTGGGTCTTAGAGAAAAAACATACATACCATTTTTATAGAGAATTTTAAGATCTACAACTTTGCTCTGAGGTACTTTTTCGATAAAACTTACCGTTTTCGAGAAAAATCCAAAAAACCTAAAATTTTGACCTTGGGCCCCGAATAAGTCCCTAAGCTCACATGGGACTGATGGGGACTTTTGACACTTTATTCCTTGTGGTAAACCTAAGGTCTCTACGAAGATTTGGCTCTGTCGGAATTTTCTTTATTTCAATTGTCTAAAATGACCGGACTAATACGTGGCGTATGTGTGCATACTATGTAGAACATGATTCTTACAAGCGTAATATCTGGGAAATAGTGGGTCTTAGAGAAAAAACATACATACCATTTTTATAGAGAATTTTAAGATCTACAACTTTGCTCTGAGGTACTTTTTCGATAAAACTTACCGTTTTCGAGAAAAATCCAAAAAACCTAAAATTTTGACCTTGGGCCCCGAATAAGTCTCTAAGCTCACATGGGACTGATGGGGACTTTTGACACTTTATTCCTTGTGGTAAACCTAAGGTCTCTACGAAGATTTGGCTCTGTCGGAATTTTCTTTATTTCAATTGTCTAAAATGACCGGACTAATACGTGGCGTATGTGTGCATACTATGTAGAACATGATTCTTACAAGCGTAATATCTGGGAAATAGTGGGTCTTAGAGAAAAAACATAGATACCATTTTTATAGAGAATTTTAAGATCTACAACTTTGCTTTGAAGTACTTTTTCGATAAAACTTACCGTTTTCGAGAAAAATCCAAAAAACCTAAAATTTTGACCTTGGGCCCCCAATAAGTCCCTAAGCTCACATGGGACTGATGGGGACTTTTGACACTTTATTCTTTGTGGTAAACCTAAGGTCTCTACGAAGATTTGGCTCTGTCGGAATTTTCTTTATTTCAATTGTCTAAAATGACCGGACTAATACGTGGCGTATGTGTGCATACTATGTAGAACATGATTCTTACAAGCGTAATATCTGAGAAATAGTGGGTCTTAGAGAAAAAATCATAGAGATCATTTTTATAGAGAATTTTAGACCTAGAGACCTTGGGCCCCGAATAAGTCCCTAAGCTCACATGGGACTGATGGGGACTTTTGACACTTTATTCCTTGTGGTAAACCTAAGGTCTCTACGAAGATTTGGCTCTGTCGGAATTTTCATTATTTCAATTGTCTAAAATGACCGGACTAATACGTGGCGTATGTGTGCATACTATGTAGAACATGATTCTTACAAGCGTAATATCTGGGAAATAGTGGGTCTTAGAGAAAAAACATACATACCATTTTTATAGAGAATTTTAAGATCTACAACTTTGCTCTGAGGTACTTTTTCGATAAAACTTACCGTTTTCGAGAAAAATCCAAAAAACCTAAAATTTTGACCTTGGGCCCCGAATAAGTCCCTAAGCTCACATGGGACTGATGGGGACTTTTGACACTTTATTCCTTGTGGTAAACCTAAGGTCTCTACGAAGATTTGGCTCTGTCGGAATTTTCTTTATTTCAATTGTCTAAAATGACCGGACTAATACGTGGCGTATGTGTGCATACTATGTAGAACATGATTCTTACAAGCGTAATATCTGAGAAATAGTGGGTCTTAGAGAAAAAATCATAGAGATCATTTTTATAGAGAATTTTAAGATCTACAACTTTGCTCTGAGGTACTTTTTCGATAAAACTTACCGTTTTCGAGAAAAATCCAAAAAACCTAAAATTTTGACCTTGGGCCCCGAATAAGTCCCTAAGCTCACATGGGACTGATGGGGACTTTTGACACTTTATTCCTTGTGGTAAACCTAAGGTCTCTACGAAGATTTGGCTCTGTCGGAATTTTCTTTATTTCAATTGTCTAAAATGACCGGACTAATACGTGGCGTATGTGTGCATACTATGTAGAACATGATTCTTACAAGCGTAATATCTGGGAAATAGTGGGTCTTAGAGAAAAAACATACATACCATTTTTATAGAGAATTTTAAGATCTACAACTTTGCTCTGAGGTACTTTTTCGATAAAACTTACCGTTTTCGAGAAAAATCCAAAAAACCTAAAATTTTGACCTTGGGCCCCGAATAAGTCCCTAAGCTCACATGGGACTGATGGGGACTTTTGACACTTTATTCCTTGTGGTAAACCTAAGGTCTCTACGAAGATTTGGCTCTGTCGGAATTTTCTTTATTTCAATTGTCTAAAATGACCGGACTAATACGTGGCGTATGTGTGCATACTATGTAGAACATGATTCTTACAAGCGTAATATCTGAGAAATAGTGGGTCTTAGAGAAAAAATCATAGAGATCATTTTTATAGAGAATTTTAAGATCTACAACTTTGCTCTGAGGTACTTTTTCGATAAAACTTACCGTTTTCGAGAAAAATCCAAAAAACCTAAAATTTTGACCTTGGGCCCCGAATAAGTCCCTAAGCTCACATGGGACTGATGGGGACTTTTGACACTTTATTCCTTGTGGTAAACCTAAGGTCTCTACGAAGATTTGGCTCTGTCGGAATTTTCTTTATTTCAATTGTCTAAAATGACCGGACTAATACGTGGCGTATGTGTGCATACTATGTAGAACATGATTCTTACAAGCGTAATATCTGGGAAATAGTGGGTCTTAGAGAAAAAACATACATACCATTTTTATAGAGAATTTTAAGATCTACAACTTTGCTCTGAGGTACTTTTTCGATAAAACTTACCGTTTTCGAGAAAAATCCAAAAAACCTAAAATTTTGACCTTGGGCCCCGAATAAGTCCCTAAGCTCACATGGGACTGATGGGGACTTTTGACACTTTATTCCTTGTGGTAAACCTAAGGTCTCTACGAAGATTTGGCTCTGTCGGAATTTTCTTTATTTCAATTGTCTAAAATGACCGGACTAATACGTGGCGTATGTGTGCATACTATGTAGAACATGATTCTTACAAGCGTAATATCTGGGAAATAGTGGGTCTTAGAGAAAAAACATACATACCATTTTTATAGAGAATTTTAAGATCTACAACTTTGCTCTGAGGTACTTTTTCGATAAAACTTACCGTTTTCGAGAAAAATCCAAAAAACCTAAAATTTTGACCTTGGGCCCCGAATAAGTCCCTAAGCTCACATGGGACTGATGGGGACTTTTGACACTTTATTCCTTGTGGTAAACCTAAGGTCTCTACGAAGATTTGGCTCTGTCGGAATTTTCTTTATTTCAATTGTCTAAAATGACCGGACTAATACGTGGCGTATGTGTGCATACTATGTAGAACATGATTCTTACAAGCGTAATATCTGGGAAATAGTGGGTCTTAGAGAAAAAACATACATATCATTTTTATAGAGAATTTTAAGATCTACAACTTTGCTCTGAGGTACTTTTTCGATAAAACTTACCGTTTTCGAGAAAAATCCAAAAAACCTAAAATTTTGACCTTGGGCCCCGAATAAGTCCCTAAGCTCACATGGGACTGATGGGGACTTTTGACACTTTATTCCTTGTGGTAAACCTAAGGTCTCTACGAAGATTTGGCTCTGTCGGAATTTTCTTTATTTCAATTGTCTAAAATGACCGGACTAATACGTGGCGTATGTGTGCATACTATGTAGAACATGATTCTTACAAGCGTAATATCTGGGAAATAGTGGGTCTTAGAGAAAAAACATACATACCATTTTTATAGAGAATTTTAAGATCTACAACTTTGCTCTGAGGTACTTTTTCGATAAAACTTACCGTTTTCGAGAAAAATCCAAAAAACCTAAAATTTTGACCTTGGGCCCCGAATAAGTCCCTAAGCTCACATGGGACTGATGGGGACTTTTGACACTTTATTCTTTGTGGTAAACCTAAGGTCTCTACGAAGATTTGGCTCTGTCGGAATTTTCTTTATTTCAATTGTCTAAAATGACCGGACTAATACGTGGCGTATGTGTGCATACTATGTAGAACATGATTCTTACAAGCGTAATATCTGAGAAATAGTGGGTCTTAGAGAAAAAATCATAGAGATCATTTTTATAGAGAATTTTAAGATCTACAACTTTGCTCTGAGGTACTTTTTCGATAAAACTTACCGTTTTCGAGAAAAATCCAAAAAACCTAAAATTTTGACCTTGGGCCCCGAATAAGTCTCTAAGCTCACATGGGACTGATGGGGACTTTTGACACTTTATTCCTTGTGGTAAACCTAAGGTCTCTACGAAGATTTGGCTCTGTCGGAATTTTCTTTATTTCAATTGTCTAAAATGACCGGACTAATACGTGGCGTATGTGTGCATACTATGTAGAACATGATTCTTACAAGCGTAATATCTGGGAAATAGTGGGTCTTAGAGAAAAAACATAGATACCATTTTTATAGAGAATTTTAAGATCTACAACTTTGCTCTGAGGTACTTTTTCGATAAAACTTACCGTTTTCGAGAAAAATCCAAAAAACCTAAAATTTTGACCTTGGGCCCCCAATAAGTCCCTAAGCTCACATGGGACTGATGGGGACTTTTGACACTTTATTCTTTGTGGTAAACCTAAGGTCTCTACGAAGATTTGGCTCTGTCGGAATTTTCTTTATTTCAATTGTCTAAAATGACCGGACTAATACGTGGCGTATGTGTGCATACTATGTAGAACATGATTCTTACAAGCGTAATATCTGAGAAATAGTGGGTCTTAGAGAAAAAATCATAGAGATCATTTTTATAGAGAATTTTAGACCTAGAGACCTTGGGCCCCGAATAAGTCCCTAAGCTCACATGGGACTGATGGGGACTTTTGACACTTTATTCCTTGTGGTAAACCTAAGGTCTCTACGAAGATTTGGCTCTGTCGGAATTTTCTTTATTTCAATTGTCTAAAATGACCGGACTAATACGTGGCGTATGTGTGCATACTATGTAGAACATGATTCTTACAAGCGTAATATCTGGGAAATAGTGGGTCTTAGAGAAAAAACATACATATCATTTTTATAGAGAATTTTAAGATCTACAACTTTGCTCTGAGGTACTTTTTCGATAAAACTTACCGTTTTCGAGAAAAATCCAAAAAACCTAAAATTTTGACCTTGGGCCCCGAATAAGTCCCTAAGCTCACATGGGACTGATGGGGACTTTTGACACTTTATTCCTTGTGGTAAACCTAAGGTCTCTACGAAGATTTGGCTCTGTCGGAATTTTCTTTATTTCAATTGTCTAAAATGACCGGACTAATACGTGGCGTATGTGTGCATACTATGTAGAACATGATTCTTACAAGCGTAATATCTGGGAAATAGTGGGTCTTAGAGAAAAAACATACATACCATTTTTATAGAGAATTTTAAGATCTACAACTTTGCTCTGAGGTACTTTTTCGATAAAACTTACCGTTTTCGAGAAAAATCCAAAAAACCTAAAATTTTGACCTTGGGCCCCGAATAAGTCCCTAAGCTCACATGGGACTGATGGGGACTTTTGACACTTTATTCTTTGTGGTAAACCTAAGGTCTCTACGAAGATTTGGCTCTGTCGGAATTTTCTTTATTTCAATTGTCTAAAATGACCGGACTAATACGTGGCGTATGTGTGCATACTATGTAGAACATGATTTTTACAAGCGTAATATCTGAGAAATAGTGGGTCTTAGAGAAAAAATCATAGAGATCATTTTTATAGAGAATTTTAAGATCTACAACTTTGCTCTGAGGTACTTTTTCGATAAAACTTACCGTTTTCGAGAAAAATCCAAAAAACCTAAAATTTTGACCTTGGGCCCCGAATAAGTCCCTAAGCTCACATGGGACTGATGGGGACTTTTGACACTTTATTCCTTGTGGTAAACCTAAGGTCTCTACGAAGATTTGGCTCTGTCGGAATTTTCTTTATTTCAATTGTCTAAAATGACCGGACTAATACGTGGCGTATGTGTGCATACTATGTAGAACATGATTCTTACAAGCGTAATATCTGGGAAATAGTGGGTCTTAGAGAAAAAACATAGATACCATTTTTATAGAGAATTTTAAGATCTACAACTTTGCTCTGAAGTACTTTTTCGATAAAACTTACCGTTTTCGAGAAAAATCCAAAAAACCTAAAATTTTGACCTTGGGCCCCGAATAAGTCCCTAAGCTCACATGGGACTGATGGGGACTTTTGACACTTTATTCCTTGTGGTAAACCTAAGGTCTCTACGAAGATTTGGCTCTGTCGGAATTTTCTTTATTTCAATTGTCTAAAATGACCGGACTAATACGTGGCGTATGTGTGCATACTATGTAGAACATGATTCTTACAAGCGTAATATCTGGGAAATAGTGGGTCTTAGAGAAAAAACATAGATACCATTTTTATAGAGAATTTTAAGATCTACAACTTTGCTCTGAAGTACTTTTTCGATAAAACTTACCGTTTTCGAGAAAAATCCAAAAAACCTAAAATTTTGACCTTGGGCCCCGAATAAGTCCCTAAGCTCACATGGGACTGATGGGGACTTTTGACACTTTATTCCTTGTGGTAAACCTAAGGTCTCTACGAAGATTTGGCTCTGTCGGAATTTTCTTTATTTCAATTGTCTAAAATGACCGGACTAATACGTGGCGTATGTGTGCATACTATGTAGAACATGATTCTTACAAGCGTAATATCTGGGAAATAGTGGGTCTTAGAGAAAAAACATAGATACCATTTTTATAGAGAATTTTAAGATCTACAACTTTGCTCTGAGGTACTTTTTCGATAAAACTTACCGTTTTCGAGAAAAATCCAAAAAACCTAAAATTTTGACCTTGGGCCCCGAATAAGTCCCTAAGCTCACATGGGACTGATGGGGACTTTTGACACTTTATTCCTTGTGGTAAACCTAAGGTCTCTACGAAGATTTGGCTCTGTCGGAATTTTCTTTATTTCAATTGTCTAAAATGACCGGACTAATACGTGGCGTATGTGTGCATACTATGTAGAACATGATTCTTACAAGCGTAATATCTGAGAAATAGTGGGTCTTAGAGAAAAAATCATAGAGATCATTTTTATAGAGAATTTTAAGATCTACAACTTTGCTCTGAGGTACTTTTTCGATAAAACTTACCGTTTTCGAGAAAAATCCAAAAAACCTAAAATTTTGACCTTGGGCCCCGAATAAGTCCCTAAGCTCACATGGGACTGATGGGGACTTTTGACACTTTATTCCTTGTGGTAAACCTAAGGTCTCTACGAAGATTTGGCTCTGTCGGAATTTTCTTTATTTCAATTGTCTAAAATGACCGGACTAATACGTGGCGTATGTGTGCATACTATGTAGAACATGATTCTTACAAGCGTAATATCTGGGAAATAGTGGGTCTTAGAGAAAAAACATACATACCATTTTTATAGAGAATTTTAAGATCTACAACTTTGCTCTGAGGTACTTTTTCGATAAAACTTACCGTTTTCGAGAAAAATCCAAAAAACCTAAAATTTTGACCTTGGGCCCCGAATAAGTCCCTAAGCTCACATGGGACTGATGGGGACTTTTGACACTTTATTCCTTGTGGTAAACCTAAGGTCTCTACGAAGATTTGGCTCTGTCGGAATTTTCTTTATTTCAATTGTCTAAAATGACCGGACTAATACGTGGCGTATGTGTGCATACTATGTAGAACATGATTCTTACAAGCGTAATATCTGGGAAATAGTGGGTCTTAGAGAAAAAACATACATACCATTTTTATAGAGAATTTTAAGATCTACAACTTTGCTCTGAGGTACTTTTTCGATAAAACTTACCGTTTTCGAGAAAAATCCAAAAAACCTAAAATTTTGACCTTGGGCCCCGAATAAGTCCCTAAGCTCACATGGGACTGATGGGGACTTTTGACACTTTATTCCTTGTGGTAAACCTAAGGTCTCTACGAAGATTTGGCTCTGTCGGAATTTTCTTTATTTCAATTGTCTAAAATGACCGGACTAATACGTGGCGTATGTGTGCATACTATGTAGAACATGATTCTTACAAGCGTAATATCTGGGAAATAGTGGGTCTTAGAGAAAAAACATACATATCATTTTTATAGAGAATTTTAAGATCTACAACTTTGCTCTGAGGTACTTTTTCGATAAAACTTACCGTTTTCGAGAAAAATCCAAAAAACCTAAAATTTTGACCTTGGGCCCCGAATAAGTCCCTAAGCTCACATGGGACTGATGGGGACTTTTGACACTTTATTCCTTGTGGTAAACCTAAGGTCTCTACGAAGATTTGGCTCTGTCGGAATTTTCTTTATTTCAATTGTCTAAAATGACCGGACTAATACGTGGCGTATGTGTGCATACTATGTAGAACATGATTCTTACAAGCGTAATATCTGGGAAATAGTGGGTCTTAGAGAAAAAACATACATACCATTTTTATAGAGAATTTTAAGATCTACAACTTTGCTCTGAGGTACTTTTTCGATAAAACTTACCGTTTTCGAGAAAAATCCAAAAAACCTAAAATTTTGACCTTGGGCCCCGAATAAGTCCCTAAGCTCACATGGGACTGATGGGGACTTTTGACACTTTATTCTTTGTGGTAAACCTAAGGTCTCTACGAAGATTTGGCTCTGTCGGAATTTTCTTTATTTCAATTGTCTAAAATGACCGGACTAATACGTGGCGTATGTGTGCATACTATGTAGAACATGATTTTTACAAGCGTAATATCTGAGAAATAGTGGGTCTTAGAGAAAAAATCATAGAGATCATTTTTATAGAGAATTTTAAGATCTACAACTTTGCTCTGAGGTACTTTTTCGATAAAACTTACCGTTTTCGAGAAAAATCCAAAAAACCTAAAATTTTGACCTTGGGCCCCGAATAAGTCCCTAAGCTCACATGGGACTGATGGGGACTTTTGACACTTTATTCCTTGTGGTAAACCTAAGGTCTCTACGAAGATTTGGCTCTGTCGGAATTTTCTTTATTTCAATTGTCTAAAATGACCGGACTAATACGTGGCGTATGTGTGCATACTATGTAGAACATGATTCTTACAAGCGTAATATCTGGGAAATAGTGGGTCTTAGAGAAAAAACATAGATACCATTTTTATAGAGAATTTTAAGATCTACAACTTTGCTCTGAAGTACTTTTTCGATAAAACTTACCGTTTTCGAGAAAAATCCAAAAAACCTAAAATTTTGACCTTGGGCCCCGAATAAGTCCCTAAGCTCACATGGGACTGATGGGGACTTTTGACACTTTATTCCTTGTGGTAAACCTAAGGTCTCTACGAAGATTTGGCTCTGTCGGAATTTTCTTTATTTCAATTGTCTAAAATGACCGGACTAATACGTGGCGTATGTGTGCATACTATGTAGAACATGATTCTTACAAGCGTAATATCTGGGAAATAGTGGGTCTTAGAGAAAAAACATAGATACCATTTTTATAGAGAATTTTAAGATCTACAACTTTGCTCTGAAGTACTTTTCCGATAAAACTTACCGTTTTCGAGAAAAATCCAAAAAACCTAAAATTTTGACCTTGGGCCCCGAATAAGTCCCTAAGCTCACATGGGACTGATGGGGACTTTTGACACTTTATTCCTTGTGGTAAACCTAAGGTCTCTACGAAGATTTGGCTCTGTCGGAATTTTCTTTATTTCAATTGTCTAAAATGACCGGACTAATACGTGGCGTATGTGTGCATACTATGTAGAACATGATTCTTACAAGCGTAATATCTGGGAAATAGTGGGTCTTAGAGAAAAAACATAGATACCATTTTTATAGAGAATTTTAAGATCTACAACTTTGCTCTGAGGTACTTTTTCGATAAAACTTACCGTTTTCGAGAAAAATCCAAAAAACCTAAAATTTTGACCTTGGGCCCCGAATAAGTCCCTAAGCTCACATGGGACTGATGGGGACTTTTGACACTTTATTCCTTGTGGTAAACCTAAGGTCTCTACGAAGATTTGGCTCTGTCGGAATTTTCTTTATTTCAATTGTCTAAAATGACCGGACTAATACGTGGCGTATGTGTGCATACTATGTAGAACATGATTCTTACAAGCGTAATATCTGAGAAATAGTGGGTCTTAGAGAAAAAATCATAGAGATCATTTTTATAGAGAATTTTAAGATCTACAACTTTGCTCTGAGGTACTTTTTCGATAAAACTTACCGTTTTCGAGAAAAATCCAAAAAACCTAAAATTTTGACCTTGGGCCCCGAATAAGTCCCTAAGCTCACATGGGACTGATGGGGACTTTTGACACTTTATTCCTTGTGGTAAACCTAAGGTCTCTACGAAGATTTGGCTCTGTCGGAATTTTCTTTATTTCAATTGTCTAAAATGACCGGACTAATACGTGGCGTATGTGTGGATACTATGTAGAACATGATTCTTACAAGCGTAATATCTGAGAAATAGTGGGTCTTAGAGAAAAAATCATAGAGATCATTTTTATAGAAAATTTTAAGATCTACAACTTTGCTCTGAGGTACTTTTTCGATAAAACTTACCGTTTTCGAGAAAAATCCAAAAAACCTAAAATTTTGACCTTGGGCCCCGAATAAGTCCCTAAGCTCACATGGGACTGATGGGGACTTTTGACACTTTATTCCTTGTGGTAAACCTAAGGTCTCTACGAAGATTTGGCTCTGTCGGAATTTTCTTTATTTCAATTGTCTAAAATGACCGGACTAATACGTGGCGTATGTGTGCATACTATGTAGAACATGATTCTTACAAGCGTAATATCTGGGAAATAGTGGGTCTTAGAGAAAAAACATACATACCATTTTTATAGAGAATTTTAAGATCTACAACTTTGCTCTGAGGTACTTTTTCGATAAAACTTACCGTTTTCGAGAAAAATCCAAAAAACCTAAAATTTTGACCTTGGGCCCCGAATAAGTCCCTAAGCTCACATGGGACTGATGGGGACTTTTGACACTTTATTCCTTGTGGTAAACCTAAGGTCTCTACGAAGATTTGGCTCTGTCGGAATTTTCTTTATTTCAATTGTCTAAAATGACCGGACTAATACGTGGCGTATGTGTGCATACTATGTAGAACATGATTCTTACAAGCGTAATATCTGGGAAATAGTGGGTCTTAGAGAAAAAACATACATACCATTTTTATAGAGAATTTTAAGATCTACAACTTTGCTCTGAGGTACTTTTTCGATAAAACTTACCGTTTTCGAGAAAAATCCAAAAAACCTAAAATTTTGACCTTGGGCCCCGAATAAGTCTCTAAGCTCACATGGGACTGATGGGGACTTTTGACACTTTATTCCTTGTGGTAAACCTAAGGTCTCTACGAAGATTTGGCTCTGTCGGAATTTTCTTTATTTCAATTGTCTAAAATGACCGGACTAATACGTGGCGTATGTGTGCATACTATGTAGAACATGATTCTTACAAGCGTAATATCTGGGAAATAGTGGGTCTTAGAGAAAAAACATAGATACCATTTTTATAGAGAATTTTAAGATCTACAACTTTGCTCTGAAGTACTTTTTCGATAAAACTTACCGTTTTCGAGAAAAATCCAAAAAACCTAAAATTTTGACCTTGGGCCCCCAATAAGTCCCTAAGCTCACATGGGACTGATGGGGACTTTTGACACTTTATTCTTTGTGGTAAACCTAAGGTCTCTACGAAGATTTGGCTCTGTCGGAATTTTCTTTATTTCAATTGTCTAAAATGACCGGACTAATACGTGGCGTATGTGTGCATACTATGTAGAACATGATTCTTACAAGCGTAATATCTGGGAAATAGTGGGTCTTAGAGAAAAAATCATAGAGATCATTTTTATAGAGAATTTTAGACCTAGAGACCTTGGGCCCCGAATAAGTCCCTAAGCTCACATGGGACTGATGGGGACTTTTGACACTTTATTCCTTGTGGTAAACCTAAGGTCTCTACGAAGATTTGGCTCTGTCGGAATTTTCATTATTTCAATTGTCTAAAATGACCGGACTAATACGTGGCGTATGTGTGCATACTATGTAGAACATGATTCTTACAAGCGTAATATCTGGGAAATAGTGGGTCTTAGAGAAAAAACATACATACCATTTTTATAGAGAATTTTAAGATCTACAACTTTGCTCTGAGGTACTTTTTCGATAAAACTTACCGTTTTCGAGAAAAATCCAAAAAACCTAAAATTTTGACCTTGGGCCCCGAATAAGTCCCTAAGCTCACATGGGACTGATGGGGACTTTTGACACTTTATTCCTTGTGGTAAACCTAAGGTCTCTACGAAGATTTGGCTCTGTCGGAATTTTCTTTATTTCAATTGTCTAAAATGACCGGACTAATACGTGGCGTATGTGTGCATACTATGTAGAACATGATTCTTACAAGCGTAATATCTGAGAAATAGTGGGTCTTAGAGAAAAAATCATAGAGATCATTTTTATAGAGAATTTTAAGATCTACAACTTTGCTCTGAGGTACTTTTTCGATAAAACTTACCGTTTTCGAGAAAAATCCAAAAAACCTAAAATTTTGACCTTGGGCCCCGAATAAGTCCCTAAGCTCACATGGGACTGATGGGGACTTTTGACACTTTATTCCTTGTGGTAAACCTAAGGTCTCTACGAAGATTTGGCTCTGTCGGAATTTTCTTTATTTCAATTGTCTAAAATGACCGGACTAATACGTGGCGTATGTGTGCATACTATGTAGAACATGATTCTTACAAGCGTAATATCTGGGAAATAGTGGGTCTTAGAGAAAAAACATACAAACCATTTTTATAGAGAATTTTAAGATCTACAACTTTGCTCTGAGGTACTTTTTCGATAAAACTTACCGTTTTCGAGAAAAATCCAAAAAACCTAAAATTTTGACCTTGGGCCCCGAATAAGTCCCTAAGCTCACATGGGACTGATGGGGACTTTTGACACTTTATTCCTTGTGGTAAACCTAAGGTCTCTACGAAGATTTGGCTCTGTCGGAATTTTCTTTATTTCAATTGTCTAAAATGACCGGACTAATACGTGGCGTATGTGTGCATACTATGTAGAACATGATTCTTACAAGCGTAATATCTGGGAAATAGTGGGTCTTAGAGAAAAAACATACATACCATTTTTATAGAGAATTTTAAGATCTACAACTTTGCTCTGAGGTACTTTTTCGATAAAACTTACCGTTTTCGAGAAAAATCCAAAAAACCTAAAATTTTGACCTTGGGCCCCGAATAAGTCTCTAAGCTCACATGGGACTGATGGGGACTTTTGACACTTTATTCCTTGTGGTAAACCTAAGGTCTCTACGAAGATTTGGCTCTGTCGGAATTTTCTTTATTTCAATTGTCTAAAATGACCGGACTAATACGTGGCGTATGTGTGCATACTATGTAGAACATGATTCTTACAAGCGTAATATCTGGGAAATAGTGGGTCTTAGAGAAAAAACATAGATACCATTTTTATAGAGAATTTTAAGATCTACAACTTTGCTCTGAAGTACTTTTTCGATAAAACTTACCGTTTTCGAGAAAAATCCAAAAAACCTAAAATTTTGACCTTGGGCCCCCAATAAGTCCCTAAGCTCACATGGGACTGATGGGGACTTTTGACACTTTATTCTTTGTGGTAAACCTAAGGTCTCTACGAAGATTTGGCTCTGTCGGAATTTTCTTTATTTCAATTGTCTAAAATGACCGGACTAATACGTGGCGTATGTGTGCATACTATGTAGAACATGATTCTTACAAGCGTAATATCTGAGAAATAGTGGGTCTTAGAGAAAAAATCATAGAGATCATTTTTATAGAGAATTTTAGACCTAGAGACCTTGGGCCCCGAATAAGTCCCTAAGCTCACATGGGACTGATGGGGACTTTTGACACTTTATTCCTTGTGGTAAACCTAAGGTCTCTACGAAGATTTGGCTCTGTCGGAATTTTCTTTATTTCAATTGTCTAAAATGACCGGACTAATACGTGGCGTATGTGTGCATACTATGTAGAACATGATTCTTACAAGCGTAATATCTGGGAAATAGTGGGTCTTAGAGAAAAAACATAGATACCATTTTTATAGAGAATTTTAAGATCTACAACTTTGCTCTGAAGTACTTTTTCGATAAAACTTACCGTTTTCGAGAAAAATCCAAAAAACCTAAAATTTTGACCTTGGGCCCCGAATAAGTCCCTAAGCTCACATGGGACTGATGGGGACTTTTGACACTTTATTCTTTGTGGTAAACCTAAGGTCTCTACGAAGATTTGGCTCTGTCGGAATTTTCTTTATTTCAATTGTCTAAAATGACCGGACTAATACGTGGCGTATGTGTGCATACTATGTAGAACATGATTTTTACAAGCGTAATATCTGAGAAATAGTGGGTCTTAGAGAAAAAATCATAGAGATCATTTTTATAGAGAATTTTAAGATCTACAACTTTGCTCTGAGGTACTTTTTCGATAAAACTTACCGTTTTCGAGAAAAATCCAAAAAACCTAAAATTTTGACCTTGGGCCCCGAATAAGTCCCTAAGCTCACATGGGACTGATGGGGACTTTTGACACTTTATTCCTTGTGGTAAACCTAAGGTCTCTACGAAGATTTGGCTCTGTCGGAATTTTCTTTATTTCAATTGTCTAAAATGACCGGACTAATACGTGGCGTATGTGTGCATACTATGTAGAACATGATTCTTACAAGCGTAATATCTGGGAAATAGTGGGTCTTAGAGAAAAAACATAGATACCATTTTTATAGAGAATTTTAAGATCTACAACTTTGCTCTGAAGTACTTTTTCGATAAAACTTACCGTTTTCGAGAAAAATCCAAAAAACCTAAAATTTTGACCTTGGGCCCCGAATAAGTCCCTAAGCTCACATGGGACTGATGGGGACTTTTGACACTTTATTCCTTGTGGTAAACCTAAGGTCTCTACGAAGATTTGGCTCTGTCGGAATTTTCTTTATTTCAATTGTCTAAAATGACCGGACTAATACGTGGCGTATGTGTGCATACTATGTAGAACATGATTCTTACAAGCGTAATATCTGGGAAATAGTGGGTCTTAGAGAAAAAACATAGATACCATTTTTATAGAGAATTTTAAGATCTACAACTTTGCTCTGAAGTACTTTTTCGATAAAACTTACCGTTTTCGAGAAAAATCCAAAAAACCTAAAATTTTGACCTTGGGCCCCGAATAAGTCCCTAAGCTCACATGGGACTGATGGGGACTTTTGACACTTTATTCCTTGTGGTAAACCTAAGGTCTCTACGAAGATTTGGCTCTGTCGGAATTTTCTTTATTTCAATTGTCTAAAATGACCGGACTAATACGTGGCGTATGTGTGCATACTATGTAGAACATGATTCTTACAAGCGTAATATCTGGGAAATAGTGGGTCTTAGAGAAAAAACATAGATACCATTTTTATAGAGAATTTTAAGATCTACAACTTTGCTCTGAGGTACTTTTTCGATAAAACTTACCGTTTTCGAGAAAAATCCAAAAAACCTAAAATTTTGACCTTGGGCCCCGAATAAGTCCCTAAGCTCACATGGGACTGATGGGGACTTTTGACACTTTATTCCTTGTGGTAAACCTAAGGTCTCTACGAAGATTTGGCTCTGTCGGAATTTTCTTTATTTCAATTGTCTAAAATGACCGGACTAATACGTGGCGTATGTGTGCATACTATGTAGAACATGATTCTTACAAGCGTAATATCTGGGAAATAGTGGGTCTTAGAGAAAAAATCATAGAGATCATTTTTATAGAGAATTTTAAGATCTACAACTTTGCTCTGAGGTACTTTTTCGATAAAACTTACCGTTTTCGAGAAAAATCCAAAAAACCTAAAATTTTGACCTTGGGCCCCGAATAAGTCCCTAAGCTCACATGGGACTGATGGGGACTTTTGACACTTTATTCCTTGTGGTAAACCTAAGGTCTCTACGAAGATTTGGCTCTGTCGGAATTTTCTTTATTTCAATTGTCTAAAATGACCGGACTAATACGTGGCGTATGTGTGGATACTATGTAGAACATGATTCTTACAAGCGTAATATCTGAGAAATAGTGGGTCTTAGAGAAAAAATCATAGAGATCATTTTTATAGAGAATTTTAAGATCTACAACTTTGCTCTGAGGTACTTTTTCGATTAAAACTTACCGTTTTCGAGGAAAAATCCAAAAAACCTAAAATTTTGACCTTGGGCCCCGAATAAGTCCCTAAGCTCACATGGGACTGATGGGGACTTTTGACACTTTATTCCTTGTGGTAAACCTAAGGTCTCTACGAAGATTTGGCTCTGTCGGAATTTTCTTTATTTCAATTGTCTAAAATGACCGGACTAATACGTGGCGTATGTGTGCATACTATGTAGAACATGATTCTTACAAGCGTAATATCTGGGAAATAGTGGGTCTTAGAGAAAAAACATACATACCATTTTTTATAGAGAATTTTAAGATCTACAACTTTGCTCTGAGGTACTTTTTCGATAAAACTTACCGTTTTCGAGAAAAATCCAAAAAACCTAAATTTTGACCTTGGGCCCCGAATAAGTCCCTAAGCTCACATGGGACTGATGGGGACTTTTGACACTTTATTCCTTGTGGTAAACCTAAGGTCTCTACGAAGATTTGGCTCTGTCGGAATTTTCTTTATTTCAATTGTCTAAAATGACCGGACTAATACGTGGCGTATGTGTGCATACTATGTAGAACATGATTCTTACAAGCGTAATATCTGGGAAATAGTGGGTCTTAGAGAAAAAACATACATACCATTTTTATAGAGAATTTTAAGATCTACAACTTTGCTCTGAGGTACTTTTTCGATAAAACTTACCGTTTTCGAGAAAAATCCAAAAAAACCTAAAATTTTGACCTTGGGCCCCGAATAAGTCTCTAAGCTCACATGGGACTGATGGGGACTTTTGACACTTTATTCCTTGTGGTAAACCTAAGGTCTCTACGAAGATTTGGCTCTGTCGGAATTTTCTTTATTTCAATTGTCTAAAATGACCGGACTAATACGTGGCGTATGTGTGCATACTATGTAGAACATGATTCTTACAAGCGTAATATCTGGGAAATAGTGGGTCTTAGAGAAAAAACATAGATACCATTTTTATAGAGAATTTTAAGATCTACAACTTTGCTCTGAAGTACTTTTTCGATAAAACTTACCGTTTTCGAGAAAAATCCAAAAAACCTAAATTTGACCTTGGGCCCCCAATAAGTCCCTAAGCTCACATGGGACTGATGGGGACTTTTGACACTTTATTCTTTGTGGTAAACCTAAGGTCTCTACGAAGATTTGGCTCTGTCGGAATTTTCTTTATTTCAATTGTCTAAAATGACCGGACTAATACGTGGCGTATGTGTGCATACTATGTAGAACATGATTCTTACAAGCGTAATATCTGAGAAATAGTGGTCTTAGAGAAAAAATCATAGAGATCATTTTTATAGAGAATTTTAGACCTAGAGACCTTGGGCCCCGAATAAGTCCCTAAGCTCACATGGGACTGATGGGGACTTTTGACACTTTATTCCTTGTGGTAAACCTAAGGTCTCTACGAAGATTTGGCTCTGTCGGAATTTTCATTATTTCAATTGTCTAAAATGACCGGACTAATACGTGGCGTATGTGTGCATACTATGTAGAACATGATTCTTACAAGCGTAATATCTGGGAAATAGTGGGTCTTAGAGAAAAAACATACATACCATTTTTATAGAGAATTTTAAGATCTACAACTTTGCTCTGAGGTACTTTTTCGATAAAACTTACCGTTTTCGAGAAAAATCCAAAAAACCTAAAATTTTGACCTTGGGCCCCGAATAAGTCCCTAAGCTCACATGGGACTGATGGGGACTTTTGACACTTTATTCCTTGTGGTAAACCTAAGGTCTCTACGAAGATTTGGCTCTGTCGGAATTTTCTTTATTTCAATTGTCTAAAATGACCGGACTAATACGTGGCGTATGTGTGCATACTATGTAGAACATGATTCTTACAAGCGTAATATCTGAGAAATAGTGGGTCTTAGAGAAAAAATCATAAAGATCATTTTTATAGAGAATTTTAAGATCTACAACTTTGCTCTGAGGTACTTTTTCGATAAAACTTACCGTTTTCGAGAAAAATCCAAAAAACCTAAAATTTTGACCTTGGGCCCCGAATAAGTCCCTAAGCTCACATGGGACTGATGGGGACTTTTGACACTTTATTCCTTGTGGTAAACCTAAGGTCTCTACGAAGATTTGGCTCTGTCGGAATTTTCTTTATTTCAATTGTCTAAAATGACCGGACTAATACGTGGCGTATGTGTGCATACTATGTAGAACATGATTCTTACAAGCGTAATATCTGGGAAATAGTGGGTCTTAGAGAAAAAACATACATACCATTTTTATAGAGAATTTTAAGATCTACAACTTTGCTCTGAGGTACTTTTCGATAAAACTTACCGTTTTCGAGAAAAAATCCAAAAAACCTAAAATTTTGACCTTGGGCCCCGAATAAGTCCCTAAGCTCACATGGGACTGATGGGGACTTTTGACACTTTATTCCTTGTGGTAAACCTAAGGTCTCTACGAAGATTTGGCTCTGTCGGAATTTTCTTTATTTCAATTGTCTAAAATGACCGGACTAATACGTGGCGTATGTGTGCATACTATGTAGAACATGATTCTTACAAGCGTAATATCTGGGAAATAGTGGGTCTTAGAGAAAAAAACATACATACCATTTTTATAGAGAATTTTAAGATCTACAACTTTGCTCTGAGGTACTTTTTCGATAAAACTTACCGTTTTCGAGAAAAATCCAAAAAACCTAAAATTTTGACTTGGGCCCCGAATAAGTCTCTAAGCTCACATGGGACTGATGGGGACTTTTGACACTTTATTCCTTGTGGTAAACCTAAGGTCTCTACGAAGATTTGGCTCTGTCGGAATTTTCTTTATTTCAATTGTCTAAAATGACCGGACTAATACGTGGCGTATGTGTGCATACTAGTAGAACATGATTCTTACAAGCGTAATATCTGGGAAATAGTGGGTCTTAGAGAAAAAACATAGATACCATTTTTATAGAGAATTTTAAGATCTACAACTTTGCTCTGAAGTACTTTTTCGATAAAACTTACCGTTTTCGAGAAAAATCCAAAAAACCTAAAATTTTGACCTTGGGCCCCCAATAAGTCCCTAAGCTCACATGGGACTGATGGGGACTTTTGACACTTTATTCTTTGTGGTAAACCTAAGTCTCTACGAAGATTTGGCTCTGTCGGAATTTTCTTTATTTCAATTGTCTAAAATGACCGGACTAATACGTGGCGTATGTGTGCATACTATGTAGAACATGATTCTTACAAGCGTAATATCTGAGAAATAGTGGGTCTTAGAGAAAAAAATCATAGAGATCATTTTTATAGAGAATTTTAGACCTAGAGACCTTGGGCCCCGAATAAGTCCCTAAGCTCACATGGGACTGATGGGGACTTTTGACACTTTATTCCTTGTGGTAAACCTAAGGTCTCTACGAAGATTTGGCTCTGTCGGAATTTTCTTTATTTCAATTGTCTAAAATGACCGGACTAATACGTGGCGTATGTGTGCATACTATGTAGAACATGATTCTTACAAGCGTAATATCTGGGAAATAGTGGGTCTTAGAGAAAAAACATAGATACCATTTTTATAGAGAATTTTAAGATCTACAACTTTGCTCTGAAGTACTTTTTCGATAAAACTTACCGTTTTCGAGAAAAATCCAAAAAACCTAAAATTTTGACCTTGGGCCCCCAATAAGTCCCTAAGCTCACATGGGACTGATGGGGACTTTTGACACTTTATTCTTTGTGGTAAACCTAAGGTCTCTACGAAGATTTGGCTCTGTCGGAATTTTCTTTATTTCAATTGTCTAAAATGACCGGACTAATACGTGGCGTATGTGTGCATACTATGTAGAACATGATTCTTACAAGCGTAATATCTGAGAAATAGTGGGTCTTAGAGAAAAAATCATAGAGATCATTTTTATAGAGAATTTTAGACCTAGAGACCTTGGGCCCCGAATAAGTCCCTAAGCTCACATGGGACTGATGGGGACTTTTGACACTTTATTCCTTGTGGTAAACCTAAGGTCTCTACGAAGATTTGGCTCTGTCGGAATTTTCTTTATTTCAATTGTCTAAAATGACCGGACTAATACGTGGCGTATGTGTGCATACTATGTAGAACATGATTCTTACAAGCGTAATATCTGGGAAATAGTGGGTCTTAGAGAAAAAACATAGATACCATTTTTATAGAGAATTTTAAGATCTACAACTTTGCTCTGAGGTACTTTTTCGATAAAAACTTACCGTTTTCGAGAAAAATCCAAAAAACCTAAAATTTTGACCTTGGGCCCCGAATAAGTCCCTAAGCTCACATGGGACTGATGGGGACTTTTGACACTTTATTCCTTGTGGTAAACCTAAGGTCTCTACGAAGATTTGGCTCTGTCGGAATTTTCTTTATTTCAATTGTCTAAAATGACCGGACTAATACGTGGCGTATGTGTGCATACTATGTAGAACATGATTCTTACAAGCGTAATATCTGAGAAATAGTGGGTCTTAGAGAAAAAATCATAGAGATCATTTTTATAGAGAATTTTAAGATCTACAACTTTGCTCTGAGGTACTTTTTCGATAAAACTTACCGTTTTCGAGAAAAATCCAAAAAACCTAAAATTTTGACCTTGGGCCCCGAATAAGTCCCTAAGCTCACATGGGACTGATGGGGACTTTTGACACTTTATTCCTTGTGGTAAACCTAAGGTCTCTACGAAGATTTGGCTCTGTCGGAATTTTCTTTATTTCAATTGTCTAAAATGACCGGACTAATACGTGGCGTATGTGTGCATACTATGTAGAACATGATTCTTACAAGCGTAATATCTGGGAAATAGTGGGTCTTAGAGAAAAAACATACATACCATTTTTATAGAGAATTTTAAGATCTACAACTTTGCTCTGAGGTACTTTTTCGATAAAACTTACCGTTTTCGAGAAAAATCCAAAAAACCTAAAATTTTGACCTTGGGCCCCGAATAAGTCCCTAAGCTCACATGGGACTGATGGGGACTTTTGACACTTTATTCCTTGTGGTAAACCTAAGGTCTCTACGAAGATTTGGCTCTGTCGGAATTTTCTTTATTTCAATTGTCTAAAATGACCGGACTAATACGTGGCGTATGTGTGCATACTATGTAGAACATGATTCTTACAAGCGTAATATCTGGGAAATAGTGGGTCTTAGAGAAAAAACATAGATACCATTTTTATAGAGAATTTTAAGATCTACAACTTTGCTCTGAGGTACTTTTTCGATAAAACTTACCGTTTTCGAGAAAAATCCAAAAAACCTAAAATTTTGACCTTGGGCCCCGAATAAGTCCCTAAGCTCACATGGGACTGATGGGGACTTTTGACACTTTATTCCTTGTGGTAAACCTAAGGTCTCTACGAAGATTTGGCTCTGTCGGAATTTTCTTTATTTCAATTGTCTAAAATGACCGGACTAATACGTGGCGTATGTGTGCATACTATGTAGAACATGATTCTTACAAGCGTAATATCTGAGAAATAGTGGGTCTTAGAGAAAAAATCATAGAGATCATTTTTATAGAGAATTTTAAGATCTACAACTTTGCTCTGAGGTACTTTTTCGATAAAACTTACCGTTTTCGAGAAAAATCCAAAAAACCTAAAATTTTGACCTTGGGCCCCGAATAAGTCCCTAAGCTCACATGGGACTGATGGGGACTTTTGACACTTTATTCCTTGTGGTAAACCTAAGGTCTCTACGAAGATTTGGCTCTGTCGGAATTTTCTTTATTTCAATTGTCTAAAATGACCGGACTAATACGTGGCGTATGTGTGCATACTATGTAGAACATGATTCTTACAAGCGTAATATCTGGGAAATAGTGGGTCTTAGAGAAAAAACATACATACCATTTTTATAGAGAATTTTAAGATCTACAACTTTGCTCTGAGGTACTTTTTCGATAAAACTTACCGTTTTCGAGAAAAATCCAAAAAACCTAAAATTTTGACCTTGGGCCCCGAATAAGTCCCTAAGCTCACATGGGACTGATGGGGACTTTTGACACTTTATTCTTTGTGGTAAACCTAAGGTCTCTACGAAGATTTGGCTCTGTCGGAATTTTCTTTATTTCAATTGTCTAAAATGACCGGACTAATACGTGGCGTATGTGTGCATACTATGTAGAACATGATTTTTACAAGCGTAATATCTGAGAAATAGTGGGTCTTAGAGAAAAAATCATAGAGATCATTTTTATAGAGAATTTTAAGATCTACAACTTTGCTCTGAGGTACTTTTTCGATAAAACTTACCGTTTTCGAGAAAAATCCAAAAAACCTAAAATTTTGACCTTGGGCCCCGAATAAGTCCCTAAGCTCACATGGGACTGATGGGGACTTTTGACACTTTATTCCTTGTGGTAAACCTAAGGTCTCTACGAAGATTTGGCTCTGTCGGAATTTTCTTTATTTCAATTGTCTAAAATGACCGGACTAATACGTGGCGTATGTGTGCATACTATGTAGAACATGATTCTTACAAGCGTAATATCTGGGAAATAGTGGGTCTTAGAGAAAAAACATAGATACCATTTTTATAGAGAATTTTAAGATCTACAACTTTGCTCTGAAGTACTTTTTCGATAAAACTTACCGTTTTCGAGAAAAATCCAAAAAACCTAAAATTTTGACCTTGGGCCCCGAATAAGTCCCTAAGCTCACATGGGACTGATGGGGACTTTTGACACTTTATTCCTTGTGGTAAACCTAAGGTCTCTACGAAGATTTGGCTCTGTCGGAATTTTCTTTATTTCAATTGTCTAAAATGACCGGACTAATACGTGGCGTATGTGTGCATACTATGTAGAACATGATTCTTACAAGCGTAATATCTTGGAAATAGTGGGTCTTAGAGAAAAAACATAGATACCATTTTTATAGAGAATTTTAAGATCTACAACTTTGCTCTGAAGTACTTTTTCGATAAAACTTACCGTTTTCGAGAAAAATCCAAAAAACCTAAAATTTTGACCTTGGGCCCCGAATAAGTCCCTAAGCTCACATGGGACTGATGGGGACTTTTGACACTTTATTCCTTGTGGTAAACCTAAGGTCTCTACGAAGATTTGGCTCTGTCGGAATTTTCTTTATTTCAATTGTCTAAAATGACCGGACTAATACGTGGCGTATGTGTGCATACTATGTAGAACATGATTCTTACAAGCGTAATATCTGGGAAATAGTGGGTCTTAGAGAAAAAACATAGATACCATTTTTATAGAGAATTTTAAGATCTACAACTTTGCTCTGAGGTACTTTTTCGATAAAACTTACCGTTTTCGAGAAAAATCCAAAAAACCTAAAATTTTGACCTTGGGCCCCGAATAAGTCCCTAAGCTCACATGGGACTGATGGGGACTTTTGACACTTTATTCCTTGTGGTAAACCTAAGGTCTCTACGAAGATTTGGCTCTGTCGGAATTTTCTTTATTTCAATTGTCTAAAATGACCGGACTAATACGTGGCGTATGTGTGCATACTATGTAGAACATGATTCTTACAAGCGTAATATCTGAGAAATAGTGGGTCTTAGAGAAAAAATCATAGAGATCATTTTTATAGAGAATTTTAAGATCTACAACTTTGCTCTGAGGTACTTTTTCGATAAAACTTACCGTTTTCGAGAAAAATCCAAAAAACCTAAAATTTTGACCTTGGGCCCCGAATAAGTCCCTAAGCTCACATGGGACTGATGGGGACTTTTGACACTTTATTCCTTGTGGTAAACCTAAGGTCTCTACGAAGATTTGGCTCTGTCGGAATTTTCTTTATTTCAATTGTCTAAAATGACCGGACTAATACGTGGCGTATGTGTGCATACTATGTAGAACATGATTCTTACAAGCGTAATATCTGGGAAATAGTGGGTCTTAGAGAAAAAACATACATACCATTTTTATAGAGAATTTTAAGATCTACAACTTTGCTCTGAGGTACTTTTTCGATAAAACTTACCGTTTTCGAGAAAAATCCAAAAAACCTAAAATTTTGACCTTGGGCCCCGAATAAGTCCCTAAGCTCACATGGGACTGATGGGGACTTTTGACACTTTATTCCTTGTGGTAAACCTAAGGTCTCTACGAAGATTTGGCTCTGTCGGAATTTTCTTTATTTCAATTGTCTAAAATGACCGGACTAATACGTGGCGTATGTGTGCATACTATGTAGAACATGATTCTTACAAGCGTAATATCTGGGAAATAGTGGGTCTTAGAGAAAAAACATACATACCATTTTTATAGAGAATTTTAAGATCTACAACTTTGCTCTGAGGTACTTTTTCGATAAAACTTACCGTTTTCGAGAAAAATCCAAAAAACCTAAAATTTTGACCTTGGGCCCCGAATAAGTCCCTAAGCTCACATGGGACTGATGGGGACTTTTGACACTTTATTCCTTGTGGTAAACCTAAGGTCTCTACGAAGATTTGGCTCTGTCGGAATTTTCTTTATTTCAATTGTCTAAAATGACCGGACTAATACGTGGCGTATGTGTGCATACTATGTAGAACATGATTCTTACAAGCGTAATATCTGGGAAATAGTGGGTCTTAGAGAAAAAACATACATATCATTTTTATAGAGAATTTTAAGATCTACAACTTTGCTCTGAGGTACTTTTTCGATAAAACTTACCGTTTTCGAGAAAAATCCAAAAAACCTAAAATTTTGACCTTGGGCCCCGAATAAGTCCCTAAGCTCACATGGGACTGATGGGGACTTTTGACACTTTATTCCTTGTGGTAAACCTAAGGTCTCTACGAAGATTTGGCTCTGTCGGAATTTTCTTTATTTCAATTGTCTAAAATGACCGGACTAATACGTGGCGTATGTGTGCATACTATGTAGAACATGATTCTTACAAGCGTAATATCTGGGAAATAGTGGGTCTTAGAGAAAAAACATACATACCATTTTTATAGAGAATTTTAAGATCTACAACTTTGCTCTGAGGTACTTTTTCGATAAAACTTACCGTTTTCGAGAAAAATCCAAAAAACCTAAAATTTTGACCTTGGGCCCCGAATAAGTCCCTAAGCTCACATGGGACTGATGGGGACTTTTGACACTTTATTCTTTGTGGTAAACCTAAGGTCTCTACGAAGATTTGGCTCTGTCGGAATTTTCTTTATTTCAATTGTCTAAAATGACCGGACTAATACGTGGCGTATGTGTGCATACTATGTAGAACATGATTTTTACAAGCGTAATATCTGAGAAATAGTGGGTCTTAGAGAAAAAATCATAGAGATCATTTTTATAGAGAATTTTAAGATCTACAACTTTGCTCTGAGGTACTTTTTCGATAAAACTTACCGTTTTCGAGAAAAATCCAAAAAACCTAAAATTTTGACCTTGGGCCCCGAATAAGTCCCTAAGCTCACATGGGACTGATGGGGACTTTTGACACTTTATTCCTTGTGGTAAACCTAAGGTCTCTACGAAGATTTGGCTCTGTCGGAATTTTCTTTATTTCAATTGTCTAAAATGACCGGACTAATACGTGGCGTATGTGTGCATACTATGTAGAACATGATTCTTACAAGCGTAATATCTGGGAAATAGTGGGTCTTAGAGAAAAAACATAGATACCATTTTTATAGAGAATTTTAAGATCTACAACTTTGCTCTGAAGTACTTTTTCGATAAAACTTACCGTTTTCGAGAAAAATCCAAAAAACCTAAAATTTTGACCTTGGGCCCCGAATAAGTCCCTAAGCTCACATGGGACTGATGGGGACTTTTGACACTTTATTCCTTGTGGTAAACCTAAGGTCTCTACGAAGATTTGGCTCTGTCGGAATTTTCTTTATTTCAATTGTCTAAAATGACCGGACTAATACGTGGCGTATGTGTGCATACTATGTAGAACATGATTCTTACAAGCGTAATATCTGGGAAATAGTGGGTCTTAGAGAAAAAACATAGATACCATTTTTATAGAGAATTTTAAGATCTACAACTTTGCTCTGAAGTACTTTTTCGATAAAACTTACCGTTTTCGAGAAAAATCCAAAAAACCTAAAATTTTGACCTTGGGCCCCGAATAAGTCCCTAAGCTCACATGGGACTGATGGGGACTTTTGACACTTTATTCCTTGTGGTAAACCTAAGGTCTCTACGAAGATTTGGCTCTGTCGGAATTTTCTTTATTTCAATTGTCTAAAATGACCGGACTAATACGTGGCGTATGTGTGCATACTATGTAGAACATGATTCTTACAAGCGTAATATCTGAGAAATAGTGGGTCTTAGAGAAAAAATCATAGAGATCATTTTTATAGAGAATTTTAAGATCTACAACTTTGCTCTGAGGTACTTTTTCGATAAAACTTACCGTTTTCGAGAAAAATCCAAAAAACCTAAAATTTTGACCTTGGGCCCCGAATAAGTCCCTAAGCTCACATGGGACTGATGGGGACTTTTGACACTTTATTCCTTGTGGTAAACCTAAGGTCTCTACGAAGATTTGGCTCTGTCGGAATTTTCTTTATTTCAATTGTCTAAAATGACCGGACTAATACGTGGCGTATGTGTGCATACTATGTAGAACATGATTCTTACAAGCGTAATATCTGGGAAATAGTGGGTCTTAGAGAAAAAACATACATACCATTTTTATAGAGAATTTTAAGATCTACAACTTTGCTCTGAGGTACTTTTTCGATAAAACTTACCGTTTTCGAGAAAAATCCAAAAAACCTAAAATTTTGACCTTGGGCCCCGAATAAGTCCCTAAGCTCACATGGGACTGATGGGGACTTTTGACACTTTATTCCTTGTGGTAAACCTAAGGTCTCTACGAAGATTTGGCTCTGTCGGAATTTTCTTTATTTCAATTGTCTAAAATGACCGGACTAATACGTGGCGTATGTGTGCATACTATGTAGAACATGATTCTTACAAGCGTAATATCTGGGAAATAGTGGGTCTTAGAGAAAAAACATACATACCATTTTTATAGAGAATTTTAAGATCTACAACTTTGCTCTGAGGTACTTTTTCGATAAAACTTACCGTTTTCGAGAAAAATCCAAAAAACCTAAAATTTTGACCTTGGGCCCCGAATAAGTCCCTAAGCTCACATGGGACTGATGGGGACTTTTGACACTTTATTCCTTGTGGTAAACCTAAGGTCTCTACGAAGATTTGGCTCTGTCGGAATTTTCTTTATTTCAATTGTCTAAAATGACCGGACTAATACGTGGCGTATGTGTGCATACTATGTAGAACATGATTCTTACAAGCGTAATATCTGAGAAATAGTGGGTCTTAGAGAAAAAATCATAGAGATCATTTTTATAGAGAATTTTAAGATCTACAACTTTGCTCTGAGGTACTTTTTCGATAAAACTTACCGTTTTCGAGAAAAATCCAAAAAACCTAAAATTTTGACCTTGGGCCCCGAATAAGTCCCTAAGCTCACATGGGACTGATGGGGACTTTTGACACTTTATTCCTTGTGGTAAACCTAAGGTCTCTACGAAGATTTGGCTCTGTCGGAATTTTCTTTATTTCAATTGTCTAAAATGACCGGACTAATACGTGGCGTATGTGTGCATACTATGTAGAACATGATTCTTACAAGCGTAATATCTAGGAAATAGTGGGTCTTAGAGAAAAAACATACATACCATTTTTATAGAGAATTTTAAGATCTACAACTTTGCTCTGAGGTACTTTTTCGATAAAACTTACCGTTTTCGAGAAAAATCCAAAAAACCTAAAATTTTGACCTTGGGCCCCGAATAAGTCCCTAAGCTCACATGGGACTGATGGGGACTTTTGACACTTTATTCCTTGTGGTAAACCTAAGGTCTCTACGAAGATTTGGCTCTGTCGGAATTTTCTTTATTTCAATTGTCTAAAATGACCGGACTAATACGTGGCGTATGTGTGCATACTATGTAGAACATGATTCTTACAAGCGTAATATCTGGGAAATAGTGGGTCTTAGAGAAAAAACATACATACCATTTTTATAGAGAATTTTAAGATCTACAACTTTGCTCTGAGGTACTTTTTCGATAAAACTTACCGTTTTCGAGAAAAATCCAAAAAACCTAAAATTTTGACCTTGGGCCCCGAATAAGTCCCTAAGCTCACATGGGACTGATGGGGACTTTTGACACTTTATTCCTTGTGGTAAACCTAAGGTCTCTACGAAGATTTGGCTCTGTCGGAATTTTCTTTATTTCAATTGTCTAAAATGACCGGACTAATACGTGGCGTATGTGTGCATACTATGTAGAACATGATTCTTACAAGCGTAATATCTGGGAAATAGTGGGTCTTAGAGAAAAAACATAGATACCATTTTTATAGAGAATTTTAAGATCTACAACTTTGCTCTGAGGTACTTTTTCGATAAAACTTACCGTTTTCGAGAAAAATCCAAAAAACCTAAAATTTTGACCTTGGGCCCCGAATAAGTCCCTAAGCTCACATGGGACTGATGGGGACTTTTGACACTTTATTCCTTGTGGTAAACCTAAGGTCTCTACGAAGATTTGGCTCTGTCGGAATTTTCTTTATTTCAATTGTCTAAAATGACCGGACTAATACGTGGCGTATGTGTGGATACTATGTAGAACATGATTCTTACAAGCGTAATATCTGAGAAATAGTGGGTCTTAGAGAAAAAATCATAGAGATCATTTTTATAGAGAATTTTAAGATCTACAACTTTGCTCTGAGGTACTTTTTCGATAAAACTTACCGTTTTCGAGAAAAATCCAAAAAACCTAAAATTTTGACCTTGGGCCCCGAATAAGTCCCTAAGCTCACATGGGACTGATGGGGACTTTTGACACTTTATTCCTTGTGGTAAACCTAAGGTCTCTACGAAGATTTGGCTCTGTCGGAATTTTCTTTATTTCAATTGTCTAAAATGACCGGACTAATACGTGGCGTATGTGTGCATACTATGTAGAACATGATTCTTACAAGCGTAATATCTGGGAAATAGTGGGTCTTAGAGAAAAAACATTCATACCATTTTTATAGAGAATTTTAAGATCTACAACTTTGCTCTGAGGTACTTTTTCGATAAAACTTACCGTTTTCGAGAAAAATCCAAAAAACCTAAAATTTTGACCTTGGGCCCCGAATAAGTCCCTAAGCTCACATGGGACTGATGGGGACTTTTGACACTTTATTCCTTGTGGTAAACCTAAGGTCTCTACGAAGATTTGGCTCTGTCGGAATTTTCTTTATTTCAATTGTCTAAAATGACCGGACTAATACGTGGCGTATGTGTGCATACTATGTAGAACATGATTCTTACAAGCGTAATATCTGGGAAATAGTGGGTCTTAGAGAAAAAACATACATACCATTTTTATAGAGAATTTTAAGATCTACAACTTTGCTCTGAAGTACTTTTTCGATAAAACTTACCGTTTTCGAGAAAAATCCAAAAAACCTAAAATTTTGACCTTGGGCCCCCAATAAGTCCCTAAGCTCACATGGGACTGATGGGGACTTTTGACACTTTATTCTTTGTGGTAAACCTAAGGTCTCTACGAAGATTTGGCTCTGTCGGAATTTTCTTTATTTCAATTGTCTAAAATGACCGGACTAATACGTGGCGTATGTGTGCATACTATGTAGAACATGATTCTTACAAGCGTAATATCTGAGAAATAGTGGGTCTTAGAGAAAAAATCATAGAGATCATTTTTATAGAGAATTTTAGACCTAGAGACCTTGGGCCCCGAATAAGTCCCTAAGCTCACATGGGACTGATGGGGACTTTTGACACTTTATTCCTTGTGGTAAACCTAAGGTCTCTACGAAGATTTGGCTCTGTCGGAATTTTCTTTATTTCAATTGTCTAAAATGACCGGACTAATACGTGGCGTATGTGTGCATACTATGTAGAACATGATTCTTACAAGCGTAATATCTGGGAAATAGTGGGTCTTAGAGAAAAAACATACATACCATTTTTATAGAGAATTTTAAGATCTACAACTTTGCTCTGAGGTACTTTTTCGATAAAACTTACCGTTTTCGAGAAAAATCCAAAAAACCTAAAATTTTGACCTTGGGCCCCGAATAAGTCCCTAAGCTCACATGGGACTGATGGGGACTTTTGACACTTTATTCCTTGTGGTAAACCTAAGGTCTCTACGAAGATTTGGCTCTGTCGGAATTTTCTTTATTTCAATTGTCTAAAATGACCGGACTAATACGTGGCGTATGTGTGCATACTATGTAGAACATGATTCTTACAAGCGTAATATCTGAGAAATAGTGGGTCTTAGAGAAAAAATCATAGAGATCATTTTTATAGATAATTTTAAGATCTACAACTTTGCTCTGAGGTACTTTTTCGATAAAACTTACCGTTTTCGAGAAAAATCCAAAAAACCTAAAATTTTGACCTTGGGCCCCGAATAAGTCCCTAAGCTCACATGGGACTGATGGGGACTTTTGACACTTTATTCCTTGTGGTAAACCTAAGGTCTCTACGAAGATTTGGCTCTGTCGGAATTTTCTTTATTTCAATTGTCTAAAATGACCGGACTAATACGTGGCGTATGTGTGCATACTATGTAGAACATGATTCTTACAAGCGTAATATCTGGGAAATAGTGGGTCTTAGAGAAAAAACATACATACCATTTTTATAGAGAATTTTAAGATCTACAACTTTGCTCTGAGGTACTTTTTCGATAAAACTTACCGTTTTCGAGAAAAATCCAAAAAACCTAAAATTTTGACCTTGGGCCCCGAATAAGTCCCTAAGCTCACATGGGACTGATGGGGACTTTTGACACTTTATTCCTTGTGGTAAACCTAAGGTCTCTACGAAGATTTGGCTCTGTCGGAATTTTCTTTATTTCAATTGTCTAAAATGACCGGACTAATACGTGGCGTATGTGTGCATACTATGTAGAACATGATTCTTACAAGCGTAATATCTGAGAAATAGTGGGTCTTAGAGAAAAAATCATAGAGATCATTTTTATAGAGAATTTTAGACCTAGAGACCTTGGGCCCCGAATAAGTCCCTAAGCTCACATGGGACTGATGGGGACTTTTGACACTTTATTCCTTGTGGTAAACCTAAGGTCTCTACGAAGATTTGGCTCTGTCGGAATTTTCTTTATTTCAATTGTCTAAAATGACCGGACTAATACGTGGCGTATGTGTGCATACTATGTAGAACATGATTCTTACAAGCGTAATATCTGGGAAATAGTGGGTCTTAGAGAAAAAACATACATACCATTTTTATAGAGAATTTTAAGATCTACAACTTTGCTCTGAGGTACTTTTTCGATAAAACTTACCGTTTTCGAGAAAAATCCAAAAAACCTAAAATTTTGACCTTGGGCCCCGAATAAGTCCCTAAGCTCACATGGGACTGATGGGGACTTTTGACACTTTATTCCTTGTGGTAAACCTAAGGTCTCTACGAAGATTTGGCTCTGTCGGAATTTTCTTTATTTCAATTGTCTAAAATGACCGGACTAATACGTGGCGTATGTGTGCATACTATGTAGAACATGATTCTTACAAGCGTAATATCTGAGAAATAGTGGGTCTTAGAGAAAAAATCATAGAGATCATTTTTATAGATAATTTTAAGATCTACAACTTTGCTCTGAGGTACTTTTTCGATAAAACTTACCGTTTTCGAGAAAAATCCAAAAAACCTAAAATTTTGACCTTGGGCCCCGAATAAGTCCCTAAGCTCACATGGGACTGATGGGGACTTTTGACACTTTATTCCTTGTGGTAAACCTAAGGTCTCTACGAAGATTTGGCTCTGTCGGAATTTTCTTTATTTCAATTGTCTAAAATGACCGGACTAATACGTGGCGTATGTGTGCATACTATGTAGAACATGATTCTTACAAGCGTAATATCTGGGAAATAGTGGGTCTTAGAGAAAAAACATACATACCATTTTTATAGAGAATTTTAAGATCTACAACTTTGCTCTGAGGTACTTTTTCGATAAAACTTACCGTTTTCGAGAAAAATCCAAAAAACCTAAAATTTTGACCTTGGGCCCCGAATAAGTCCCTAAGCTCACATGGGACTGATGGGGACTTTTGACACTTTATTCCTTGTGGTAAACCTAAGGTCTCTACGAAGATTTGGCTCTGTCGGAATTTTCTTTATTTCAATTGTCTAAAATGACCGGACTAATACGTGGCGTATGTGTGCATACTATGTAGAACATGATTCTTACAAGCGTAATATCTGGGAAATAGTGGGTCTTAGAGAAAAAACATACATAACATTTTTATAGAGAATTTTAAGATCTACAACTTTGCTCTGAGGTACTTTTTCGATAAAACTTACCGTTTTCGAGAAAAATCCAAAAAACCTAAAATTTTGACCTTGGGCCCCGAATAAGTCTCTAAGCTCACATGGGACTGATGGGGACTTTTGACACTTTATTCCTTGTGGTAAACCTAAGGTCTCTACGAAGATTTGGCTCTGTCGGAATTTTCTTTATTTCAATTGTCTAAAATGACCGGACTAATACGTGGCGTATGTGTGCATACTATGTAGAACATGATTCTTACAAGCGTAATATCTGGGAAATAGTGGGTCTTAGAGAAAAAACATAGATACCATTTTTATAGAGAATTTTAAGATCTACAACTTTGCTCTGAAGTACTTTTTTGATAAAACTTACCGTTTTCGAGAAAAATCCAAAAAACCTAAAATTTTGACCTTGGGCCCCCAATAAGTCCCTAAGCTCACATGGGACTGATGGGGACTTTTGACACTTTATTCTTTGTGGTAAACCTAAGGTCTCTACGAAGATTTGGCTCTGTCGGAATTTTCTTTATTTCAATTGTCTAAAATGACCGGACTAATACGTGGCGTATGTGTGCATACTATGTAGAACATGATTCTTACAAGCGTAATATCTGAGAAATAGTGGGTCTTAGAGAAAAAATCATAGAGATCATTTTTATAGAGAATTTTAGACCTAGAGACCTTGGGCCCCGAATAAGTCCCTAAGCTCACATGGGACTGATGGGGACTTTTGACACTTTATTCCTTGTGGTAAACCTAAGGTCTCTACGAAGATTTGGCTCTGTCGGAATTTTCTTTATTTCAATTGTCTAAAATGACCGGACTAATACGTGGCGTATGTGTGCATACTATGTAGAACATGATTCTTACAAGCGTAATATCTGGGAAATAGTGGGTCTTAGAGAAAAAACATACATACCATTTTTATAGAGAATTTTAAGATCTACAACTTTGCTCTGAGGTACTTTTTCGATAAAACTTACCGTTTTCGAGAAAAATCCAAAAAACCTAAAATTTTGACCTTGGGCCCCGAATAAGTCCCTAAGCTCACATGGGACTGATGGGGACTTTTGACACTTTATTCCTTGTGGTAAACCTAAGGTCTCTACGAAGATTTGGCTCTGTCGGAATTTTCTTTATTTCAATTGTCTAAAATGACCGGACTAATACGTGGCGTATGTGTGCATACTATGTAGAACATGATTCTTACAAGCGTAATATCTGAGAAATAGTGGGTCTTAGAGAAAAAATCATAGAGATCATTTTTATAGAGAATTTTAAGATCTACAACTTTGCTCTGAGGTACTTTTTCGATAAAACTTACCGTTTTCGAGAAAAATCCAAAAAACCTAAAATTTTGACCTTGGGCCCCGAATAAGTCCCTAAGCTCACATGGGACTGATGGGGACTTTTGACACTTTATTCCTTGTGGTAAACCTAAGGTCTCTACGAAGATTTGGCTCTGTCGGAATTTTCTTTATTTCAATTGTCTAAAATGACCGGACTAATACGTGGCGTATGTGTGCATACTATGTAGAACATGATTCTTACAAGCGTAATATCTGGGAAATAGTGGGTCTTAGAGAAAAAACATACATACCATTTTTATAGAGAATTTTAAGATCTACAACTTTGCTCTGAGGTACTTTTTCGATAAAACTTACCGTTTTCGAGGAAAAATCCAAAAAACCTAAAATTTTGACCTTGGGCCCCGAATAAGTCCCTAAGCTCACATGGGACTGATGGGGACTTTTGACACTTTATTCCTTGTGGTAAACCTAAGGTCTCTACGAAGATTTGGCTCTGTCGGAATTTTCTTTATTTCAATTGTCTAAAATGACCGGACTAATACGTGGCGTATGTGTGCATACTATGTAGAACATGATTCTTACAAGCGTAATATCTGGGAAATAGTGGGTCTTAGAGAAAAAACATAGATACCATTTTTATAGAGAATTTTAAGATCTACAACTTTGCTCTGAGGTACTTTTTCGATAAAACTTACCGTTTTCGAGAAAAATCCAAAAAACCTAAAATTTTGACCTTGGGCCCCGAATAAGTCCCTAAGCTCACATGGGACTGATGGGGACTTTTGACACTTTATTCCTTGTGGTAAACCTAAGGTCTCTACGAAGATTTGGCTCTGTCGGAATTTTCTTTATTTCAATTGTCTAAAATGACCGGACTAATACGTGGCGTATGTGTGCATACTATGTAGAACATGATTCTTACAAGCGTAATATCTGAGAAATAGTGGGTCTTAGAGAAAAAATCATTGAGATCATTTTTATAGAGAATTTTAAGATCTACAACTTTGCTCTGAGGTACTTTTTCGATAAAACTTACCGTTTTCGAGAAAAATCCAAAAAACCTAAAATTTTGACCTTGGGCCCCGAATAAGTCCCTAAGCTCACATGGGACTGATGGGGACTTTTGACACTTTATTCCTTGTGGTAAACCTAAGGTCTCTACGAAGATTTGGCTCTGTCGGAATTTTCTTTATTTCAATTGTCTAAAATGACCGGACTAATACGTGGCGTATGTGTGCATACTATGTAGAACATGATTCTTACAAGCGTAATATCTGGGAAATAGTGGGTCTTAGAGAAAAAACATACATACCATTTTTATAGAGAATTTTAAGATCTACAACTTTGCTCTGAGGTACTTTTTCGATAAAACTTACCGTTTTCGAGAAAAATCCAAAAAACCTAAAATTTTGACCTTGGGCCCCGAATAAGTCCCTAAGCTCACATGGGACTGATGGGGACTTTTGACACTTTATTCCTTGTGGTAAACCTAAGGTCTCTACGAAGATTTGGCTCTGTCGGAATTTTCTTTATTTCAATTGTCTAAAATGACCGGACTAATACGTGGCGTATGTGTGCATACTATGTAGAACATGATTCTTACAAGCGTAATATCTGGGAAATAGTGGGTCTTAGAGAAAAAACATACATACCATTTTTATAGAGAATTTTAAGATCTACAACTTTGCTCTGAGGTACTTTTTCGATAAAACTTACCGTTTTCGAGAAAAATCCAAAAAACCTAAAATTTTGACCTTGGGCCCCGAATAAGTCCCTAAGCTCACATGGGACTGATGGGGACTTTTGACACTTTATTCCTTGTGGTAAACCTAAGGTCTCTACGAAGATTTGGCTCTGTCGGAATTTTCTTTATTTCAATTGTCTAAAATGACCGGACTAATACGTGGCGTATGTGTGCATACTATGTAGAACATGATTCTTACAAGCGTAATATCTGGGAAATAGTGGGTCTTAGAGAAAAAACATACATATCATTTTTATAGAGAATTTTAAGATCTACAACTTTGCTCTGAGGTACTTTTTCGATAAAACTTACCGTTTTCGAGAAAAATCCAAAAAACCTAAAATTTTGACCTTGGGCCCCGAATAAGTCCCTAAGCTCACATGGGACTGATGGGGACTTTTGACACTTTATTCCTTGTGGTAAACCTAAGGTCTCTACGAAGATTTGGCTCTGTCGGAATTTTCTTTATTTCAATTGTCTAAAATGACCGGACTAATACGTGGCGTATGTGTGCATACTATGTAGAACATGATTCTTACAAGCGTAATATCTGGGAAATAGTGGGTCTTAGAGAAAAAACATACATACCATTTTTATAGAGAATTTTAAGATCTACAACTTTGCTCTGAGGTACTTTTTCGATAAAACTTACCGTTTTCGAGAAAAATCCAAAAAACCTAAAATTTTGACCTTGGGCCCCGAATAAGTCCCTAAGCTCACATGGGACTGATGGGGACTTTTGACACTTTATTCTTTGTGGTAAACCTAAGGTCTCTACGAAGATTTGGCTCTGTCGGAATTTTCTTTATTTCAATTGTCTAAAATGACCGGACTAATACGTGGCGTATGTGTGCATACTATGTAGAACATGATTCTTACAAGCGTAATATCTGAGAAATAGTGGGTCTTAGAGAAAAAATCATAGAGATCATTTTTATAGAGAATTTTAAGATCTACAACTTTGCTCTGAGGTACTTTTTCGATAAAACTTACCGTTTTCGAGAAAAATCCAAAAAACCTAAAATTTTGACCTTGGGCCCCGAATAAGTCCCTAAGCTCACATGGGACTGATGGGGACTTTTGACACTTTATTCCTTGTGGTAAACCTAAGGTCTCTACGAAGATTTGGCTCTGTCGGAATTTTCTTTATTTCAATTGTCTAAAATGACCGGACTAATACGTGGCGTATGTGTGCATACTATGTAGAACATGATTCTTACAAGCGTAATATCTGGGAAATAGTGGGTCTTAGAGAAAAAACATACATACCATTTTTATAGAGAATTTTAAGATCTACAACTTTGCTCTGAGGTACTTTTTCGATAAAACTTACCGTTTTCGAGAAAAATCCAAAAAACCTAAAATTTTGACCTTGGGCCCCGAATAAGTCCCTAAGCTCACATGGGACTGATGGGGACTTTTGACACTTTATTCCTTGTGGTAAACCTAAGGTCTCTACGAAGATTTGGCTCTGTCGGAATTTTCTTTATTTCAATTGTCTAAAATGACCGGACTAATACGTGGCGTATGTGTGCATACTATGTAGAACATGATTCTTACAAGCGTAATATCTGGGAAATAGTGGGTCTTAGAGAAAAAACATACATATCATTTTTATAGAGAATTTTAAGATCTACAACTTTGCTCTGAGGTACTTTTTCGATAAAACTTACCGTTTTCGAGAAAAATCCAAAAAACCTAAAATTTTGACCTTGGGCCCCGAATAAGTCCCTAAGCTCACATGGGACTGATGGGGACTTTTGACACTTTATTCCTTGTGGTAAACCTAAGGTCTCTACGAAGATTTGGCTCTGTCGGAATTTTCTTTATTTCAATTGTCTAAAATGACCGGACTAATACGTGGCGTATGTGTGCATACTATGTAGAACATGATTCTTACAAGCGTAATATCTGGGAAATAGTGGGTCTTAGAGAAAAAACATACATACCATTTTTATAGAGAATTTTAAGATCTACAACTTTGCTCTGAGGTACTTTTTCGATAAAACTTACCGTTTTCGAGAAAAATCCAAAAAACCTAAAATTTTGACCTTGGGCCCCGAATAAGTCCCTAAGCTCACATGGGACTGATGGGGACTTTTGACACTTTATTCTTTGTGGTAAACCTAAGGTCTCTACGAAGATTTGGCTCTGTCGGAATTTTCTTTATTTCAATTGTCTAAAATGACCGGACTAATACGTGGCGTATGTGTGCATACTATGTAGAACATGATTCTTACAAGCGTAATATCTGAGAAATAGTGGGTCTTAGAGAAAAAATCATAGAGATCATTTTTATAGAGAATTTTAAGATCTACAACTTTGCTCTGAGGTACTTTTTCGATAAAACTTACCGTTTTCGAGAAAAATCCAAAAAACCTAAAATTTTGACCTTGGGCCCCGAATAAGTCCCTAAGCTCACATGGGACTGATGGGGACTTTTGACACTTTATTCCTTGTGGTAAACCTAAGGTCTCTACGAAGATTTGGCTCTGTCGGAATTTTCTTTATTTCAATTGTCTAAAATGACCGGACTAATACGTGGCGTATGTGTGCATACTATGTAGAACATGATTCTTACAAGCGTAATATCTGGGAAATAGTGGGTCTTAGAGAAAAAACATACATACCATTTTTATAGAGAATTTTAAGATCTACAACTTTGCTCTGAGGTACTTTTTCGATAAAACTTACCGTTTTCGAGAAAAATCCAAAAAACCTAAAATTTTGACCTTGGGCCCCGAATAAGTCCCTAAGCTCACATGGGACTGATGGGGACTTTTGACACTTTATTCCTTGTGGTAAACCTAAGGTCTCTACGAAGATTTGGCTCTGTCGGAATTTTCTTTATTTCAATTGTCTAAAATGACCGGACTAATACGTGGCGTATGTGTGCATACTATGTAGAACATGATTCTTACAAGCGTAATATCTGGGAAATAGTGGGTCTTAGAGAAAAAACATACATACCATTTTTATAGAGAATTTTAAGATCTACAACTTTGCTCTGATGTACTTTTTCGATAAAACTTACCGTTTTCGAGAAAAATCCAAAAAACCTAAAATTTTGACCTTGGGCCCCGAATAAGTCTCTAAGCTCACATGGGACTGATGGGGACTTTTGACACTTTATTCCTTGTGGTAAACCTAAGGTCTCTACGAAGATTTGGCTCTGTCGGAATTTTCTTTATTTCAATTGTCTAAAATGACCGGACTAATACGTGGCGTATGTGTGCATACTATGTAGAACATGATTCTTACAAGCGTAATATCTGGGAAATAGTGGGTCTTAGAGAAAAAACATAGATACCATTTTTATAGAGAATTTTAAGATCTACAACTTTGCTCTGAAGTACTTTTTCGATAAAACTTACCGTTTTCGAGAAAAATCCAAAAAACCTAAAATTTTGACCTTGGGCCCCGAATAAGTCCCTAAGCTCACATGGGACTGATAGGGACTTTTGACACTTTATTCTTTGTGGTAAACCTAAGGTCTCTACGAAGATTTGGCTCTGTCGGAATTTTCTTTATTTCAATTGTCTAAAATGACCGGACTAATACGTGGCGTATGTGTGCATACTATGTAGAACATGATTCTTACAAGCGTAATATCTGAGAAATAGTGGGTCTTAGAGAAAAAATCATAGAGATCATTTTTATAGAGAATTTTAGACCTAGAGACCTTGGGCCCCGAATAAGTCCCTAAGCTCACATGGGACTGATGGGGACTTTTGACACTTTATTCCTTGTGGTAAACCTAAGGTCTCTACGAAGATTTGGCTCTGTCGGAATTTTCTTTATTTCAATTGTCTAAAATGACCGGACTAATACGTGGCGTATGTGTGCATACTATGTAGAACATGATTCTTACAAGCGTAATATCTGGGAAATAGTGGGTCTTAGAGAAAAAACATACATACCATTTTTATAGAGAATTTTAAGATCTACAACTTTGCTCTGAGGTACTTTTTCGATAAAACTTACCGTTTTCGAGAAAAATCCAAAAAACCTAAAATTTTGACCTTGGGCCCCGAATAAGTCCCTAAGCTCACATGGGACTGATGGGGACTTTTGACACTTTATTCCTTGTGGTAAACCTAAGGTCTCTACGAAGATTTGGCTCTGTCGGAATTTTCTTTATTTCAATTGTCTAAAATGACCGGACTAATACGTGGCGTATGTGTGCATACTATGTAGAACATGATTCTTACAAGCGTAATATCTGGGAAATAGTGGGTCTTAGAGAAAAAACATAGATACCATTTTTATAGAGAATTTTAAGATCTACAACTTTGCTCTGAGGTACTTTTTCGATAAAACCTACCGTTTTCGAGAAAAATCCAAAAAACCTAAAATTTTGACCTTGGGCCCCGAATAAGTCCCTAAGCTCACATGGGACTGATGGGGACTTTTGACACTTTATTCCTTGTGGTAAACCTAAGGTCTCTACGAAGATTTGGCTCTGTCGGAATTTTCTTTATTTCAATTGTCTAAAATGACCGGACTAATACGTGGCGTATGTGTGCATACTATGTAGAACATGATTCTTACAAGCGTAATATCTGAGAAATAGTGGGTCTTAGAGAAAAAATCATAGAGATCATTTTTATAGAGAATTTTAAGATCTACAACTTTGCTCTGAGGTACTTTTTCGATAAAACTTACCGTTTTCGAGAAAAATCCAAAAAACCTAAAATTTTGACCTTGGGCCCCGAATAAGTCCCTAAGCTCACATGGGACTGATGGGGACTTTTGACACTTTATTCCTTGTGGTAAACCTAAGGTCTCTACGAAGATTTGGCTCTGTCGGAATTTTCTTTATTTCAATTGTCTAAAATGACCGGACTAATACGTGGCGTATGTGTGCATACTATGTAGAACATGATTCTTACAAGCGTAATATCTGGGAAATAGTGGGTCTTAGAGAAAAAACATACATACCATTTTTATAGAGAATTTTAAGATCTACAACTTTGCTCTGAGGTACTTTTTCGATAAAACACCGTTTTCGAGAAAAATCCAAAAAACCTAAAATTTTGACCTTGGGCCCCGAATAAGTCCCTAAGCTCACATGGGACTGATGGGGACTTTTGACACTTTATTCCTTGTGGTAAACCTAAGGTCTCTACGAAGATTTGGCTCTGTCGGAATTTTCTTTATTTCAATTGTCTAAAATGACCGGACTAATACGTGGCGTATGTGTGCATACTATGTAGAACATGATTCTTACAAGCGTAATATCTGGGAAATAGTGGGTCTTAGAGAAAAAACATACATACCATTTTTATAGAGAATTTTAAGATCTACAACTTTGCTCTGAGGTACTTTTTCGATAAAACTTACCGTTTTCGAGAAAAAATCCAAAAAACCTAAAATTTTGACCTTGGGCCCCGAATAAGTCCCTAAGCTCACATGGGACTGATGGGGACTTTTGACACTTTATTCCTTGTGGTAAACCTAAGGTCTCTACGAAGATTTGGCTCTGTCGGAATTTTCTTTATTTCAATTGTCTAAAATGACCGGACTAATACGTGGCGTATGTGTGCATACTATGTAGAACATGATTCTTACAAGCGTAATATCTGGGAAATAGTGGGTCTTAGAGAAAAAACATACATACCATTTTTATAGAGAATTTTAAGATCTACAACTTTGCTCTGAGGTACTTTTTCGATAAAACTTACCGTTTTCGAGAAAAATCCAAAAAACCTAAAATTTTGACCTTGGGCCCCGAATAAGTCCCTAAGCTCACATGGGACTGATGGGGACTTTTGACACTTTATTCTTTGTGGTAAACCTAAGGTCTCTACGAAGATTTGGCTCTGTCGGAATTTTCTTTATTTCAATTGTCTAAAATGACCGGACTAATACGTGGCGTATGTGTGCATACTATGTAGAACATGATTTTTACAAGCGTAATATCTGAGAAATAGTGGGTCTTAGAGAAAAAATCATAGAGATCATTTTTATAGAGAATTTTAAGATCTACAACTTTGCTCTGAGGTACTTTTTCGATAAAACTTACCGTTTTCGAGAAAAATCCAAAAAACCTAAAATTTTGACCTTGGGGCCCCGAATAAGTCCCTAAGCTCACATGGGACTGATGGGGACTTTTGACACTTTATTCCTTGTGGTAAACCTAAGGTCTCTACGAAGATTTGGCTCTGTCGGAATTTTCTTTATTTCAATTGTCTAAAATGACCGGACTAATACGTGGCGTATGTGTGCATACTATGTAGAACATGATTCTTACAAGCGTAATATCTGGGAAATAGTGGGTCTTAGAGAAAAAACATAGATACCATTTTTATAGAGAATTTTAAGATCTACAACTTTGCTCTGAGGTACTTTTTCGATAAAACTTACCGTTTTCGAGAAAAATCCAAAAAACCTAAAATTTTGACCTTGGGCCCCGAATAAGTCCCTAAGCTCACATGGGACTGATGGGGACTTTTGACACTTTATTCCTTGTGGTAAACCTAAGGTCTCTACGAAGATTTGGCTCTGTCGGAATTTTCTTTATTTCAATTGTCTAAAATGACCGGACTAATACGTGGCGTATGTGTGCATACTATGTAGAACATGATTCTTACAAGCGTAATATCTGAGAAATAGTGGGTCTTAGAGAAAAAATCATAGAGATCATTTTTATAGAGAATTTTAAGATCTACAACTTTGCTCTGAGGTACTTTTTCGATAAAACTTACCGTTTTCGAGAAAAATCCAAAAAACCTAAAATTTTGACCTTGGGCCCCGAATAAGTCCCTAAGCTCACATGGGACTGATGGGGACTTTTGACACTTTATTCCTTGTGGTAAACCTAAGGTCTCTACGAAGATTTGGCTCTGTCGGAATTTTCTTTATTTCAATTGTCTAAAATGACCGGACTAATACGTGGCGTATGTGTGCATACTATGTAGAACATGATTCTTACAAGCGTAATATCTGGGAAATAGTGGGTCTTAGAGAAAAAACATACATACCATTTTTATAGAGAATTTTAAGATCTACAACTTTGCTCTGAGGTACTTTTTCGATAAAACTTACCGTTTTCGAGAAAAATCCAAAAAACCTAAAATTTTGACCTTGGGCCCCGAATAAGTCCCTAAGCTCACATGGGACTGATGGGGACTTTTGACACTTTATTCCTTGTGGTAAACCTAAGGTCTCTACGAAGATTTGGCTCTGTCGGAATTTTCTTTATTTCAATTGTCTAAAATGACCGGACTAATACGTGGCGTATGTGTGCATACTATGTAGAACATGATTCTTACAAGCGTAATATCTGGGAAATAGTGGGTCTTAGAGAAAAAACATACATACCATTTTTATAGAGAATTTTAAGATCTACAACTTTGCTCTGAGGTACTTTTTCGATAAAACTTACCGTTTTCGAGAAAAATCCAAAAAACCTAAAATTTTGACCTTGGGCCCCGAATAAGTCTCTAAGCTCACATGGGACTGATGGGGACTTTTGACACTTTATTCCTTGTGGTAAACCTAAGGTCTCTACGAAGATTTGGCTCTGTCGGAATTTTCTTTATTTCAATTGTCTAAAATGACCGGACTAATACGTGGCGTATGTGTGCATACTATGTAGAACATGATTCTTACAAGCGTAATATCTGGGAAATAGTGGGTCTTAGAGAAAAAACATAGATACCATTTTTATAGAGAATTTTAAGATCTACAACTTTGCTCTGAAGTACTTTTTCGATAAAACTTACCGTTTTCGAGAAAAATCCAAAAAACCTAAAATTTTGACCTTGGGCCCCGAATAAGTCCCTAAGCTCACATGGGACTGATGGGGACTTTTGACACTTTATTCTTTGTGGTAAACCTAAGGTCTCTACGAAGATTTGGCTCTGTCGGAATTTTCTTTATTTCAATTGTCTAAAATGACCGGACTAATACGTGGCGTATGTGTGCATACTATGTAGAACATGATTCTTACAAGCGTAATATCTGAGAAATAGTGGGTCTTAGAGAAAAAATCATAGAGATCATTTTTATAGAGAATTTTAGACCTAGAGACCTTGGGCCCCGAATAAGTCCCTAAGCTCACATGGGACTGATGGGGACTTTTGACACTTTATTCCTTGTGGTAAACCTAAGGTCTCTACGAAGATTTGGCTCTGTCGGAATTTTCTTTATTTCAATTGTCTAAAATGACCGGACTAATACGTGGCGTATGTGTGCATACTATGTAGAACATGATTCTTACAAGCGTAATATCTGGGAAATAGTGGGTCTTAGAGAAAAAACATACATACCATTTTTATAGAGAATTTTAAGATCTACAACTTTGCTCTGAGGTACTTTTTCGATAAAACTTACCGTTTTCGAGAAAAATCCAAAAAACCTAAAATTTTGACCTTGGGCCCCGAATAAGTCCCTAAGCTCACATGGGACTGATGGGGACTTTTGACACTTTATTCCTTGTGGTAAACCTAAGGTCTCTACGAAGATTTGGCTCTGTCGGAATTTTCTTTATTTCAATTGTCTAAAATGACCGGACTAATACGTGGCGTATGTGTGCATACTATGTAGAACATGATTCTTACAAGCGTAATATCTGAGAAATAGTGGGTCTTAGAGAAAAAATCATAGAGATCATTTTTATAGAGAATTTTAAGATCTACAACTTTGCTCTGAGGTACTTTTTCGATAAAACTTACCGTTTTCGAGAAAAATCCAAAAAACCTAAAATTTTGACCTTGGGCCCCGAATAAGTCCCTAAGCTCACATGGGACTGATGGGGACTTTTGACACTTTATTCCTTGTGGTAAACCTAAGGTCTCTACGAAGATTTGGCTCTGTCGGAATTTTCTTTATTTCAATTGTCTAAAATGACCGGACTAATACGTGGCGTATGTGTGCATACTATGTAGAACATGATTCTTACAAGCGTAATATCTGGGAAATAGTGGGTCTTAGAGAAAAAACATACATACCATTTTTATAGAGAATTTTAAGATCTACAACTTTGCTCTGAGGTACTTTTTCGATAAAACACCGTTTTCGAGAAAAATCCAAAAAACCTAAAATTTTGACCTTGGGCCCCGAATAAGTCCCTAAGCTCACATGGGACTGATGGGGACTTTTGACACTTTATTCCTTGTGGTAAACCTAAGGTCTCTACGAAGATTTGGCTCTGTCGGAATTTTCTTTATTTCAATTGTCTAAAATGACCGGACTAATACGTGGCGTATGTGTGCATACTATGTAGAACATGATTCTTACAAGCGTAATATCTGGGAAATAGTGGGTCTTAGAGAAAAAACATACATACCATTTTTATAGAGAATTTTAAGATCTACAACTTTGCTCTGAGGTACTTTTTCGATAAAACTTACCGTTTTCGAGAAAAATCCAAAAAACCTAAAATTTTGACCTTGGGCCCCGAATAAGTCCCTAAGCTCACATGGGACTGATGGGGACTTTTGACACTTTATTCCTTGTGGTAAACCTAAGGTCTCTACGAAGATTTGGCTCTGTCGGAATTTTCTTTATTTCAATTGTCTAAAATGACCGGACTAATACGTGGCGTATGTGTGCATACTATGTAGAACATGATTCTTACAAGCGTAATATCTGGGAAATAGTGGGTCTTAGAGAAAAAACATACATACCATTTTTATAGAGAATTTTAAGATCTACAACTTTGCTCTGAGGTACTTTTTCGATAAAACTTACCGTTTTCGAGAAAAATCCAAAAAACCTAAAATTTTGACCTTGGGCCCCGAATAAGTCCCTAAGCTCACATGGGACTGATGGGGACTTTTGACACTTTATTCTTTGTGGTAAACCTAAGGTCTCTACGAAGATTTGGCTCTGTCGGAATTTTCTTTATTTCAATTGTCTAAAATGACCGGACTAATACGTGGCGTATGTGTGCATACTATGTAGAACATGATTTTTACAAGCGTAATATCTGAGAAATAGTGGGTCTTAGAGAAAAAATCATAGAGATCATTTTTATAGAGAATTTTAAGATCTACAACTTTGCTCTGAGGTACTTTTTCGATAAAACTTACCGTTTTCGAGAAAAATCCAAAAAACCTAAAATTTTGACCTTGGGCCCCGAATAAGTCCCTAAGCTCACATGGGACTGATGGGGACTTTTGACACTTTATTCCTTGTGGTAAACCTAAGGTCTCTACGAAGATTTGGCTCTGTCGGAATTTTCTTTATTTCAATTGTCTAAAATGACCGGACTAATACGTGGCGTATGTGTGCATACTATGTAGAACATGATTCTTACAAGCGTAATATCTGGGAAATAGTGGGTCTTAGAGAAAAAACATAGATACCATTTTTATAGAGAATTTTAAGATCTACAACTTTGCTCTGAGGTACTTTTTCGATAAAACTTACCGTTTTCGAGAAAAATCCAAAAAACCTAAAATTTTGACCTTGGGCCCCGAATAAGTCCCTAAGCTCACATGGGACTGATGGGGACTTTTGACACTTTATTCCTTGTGGTAAACCTAAGGTCTCTACGAAGATTTGGCTCTGTCGGAATTTTCTTTATTTCAATTGTCTAAAATGACCGGACTAATACGTGGCGTATGTGTGCATACTATGTAGAACATGATTCTTACAAGCGTAATATCTGAGAAATAGTGGGTCTTAGAGAAAAAATCATAGAGATCATTTTTATAGAGAATTTTAAGATCTACAACTTTGCTCTGAGGTACTTTTTCGATAAAACTTACCGTTTTCGAGAAAAATCCAAAAAACCTAAAATTTTGACCTTGGGCCCCGAATAAGTCCCTAAGCTCACATGGGACTGATGGGGACTTTTGACACTTTATTCCTTGTGGTAAACCTAAGGTCTCTACGAAGATTTGGCTCTGTCGGAATTTTCTTTATTTCAATTGTCTAAAATGACCGGACTAATACGTGGCGTATGTGTGCATACTATGTAGAACATGATTCTTACAAGCGTAATATCTGGGAAATAGTGGGTCTTAGAGAAAAAACATACATACCATTTTTATAGAGAATTTTAAGATCTACAACTTTGCTCTGAGGTACTTTTTCGATAAAACTTACCGTTTTCGAGAAAAATCCAAAAAACCTAAAATTTTGACCTTGGGCCCCGAATAAGTCCCTAAGCTCACATGGGACTGATGGGGACTTTTGACACTTTATTCCTTGTGGTAAACCTAAGGTCTCTACGAAGATTTGGCTCTGTCGGAATTTTCTTTATTTCAATTGTCTAAAATGACCGGACTAATACGTGGCGTATGTGTGCATACTATGTAGAACATGATTCTTACAAGCGTAATATCTGGGAAATAGTGGGTCTTAGAGAAAAAACATACATACCATTTTTATAGAGAATTTTAAGATCTACAACTTTGCTCTGAGGTACTTTTTCGATAAAACTTACCGTTTTCGAGAAAAATCCAAAAAACCTAAAATTTTGACCTTGGGCCCCGAATAAGTCTCTAAGCTCACATGGGACTGATGGGGACTTTTGACACTTTATTCCTTGTGGTAAACCTAAGGTCTCTACGAAGATTTGGCTCTGTCGGAATTTTCTTTATTTCAATTGTCTAAAATGACCGGACTAATACGTGGCGTATGTGTGCATACTATGTAGAACATGATTCTTACAAGCGTAATATCTGGGAAATAGTGGGTCTTAGAGAAAAAACATAGATACCATTTTTATAGAGAATTTTAAGATCTACAACTTTGCTCTGAAGTACTTTTTCGATAAAACTTACCGTTTTCGAGAAAAATCCAAAAAACCTAAAATTTTGACCTTGGGCCCCGAATAAGTCCCTAAGCTCACATGGGACTGATGGGGACTTTTGACACTTTATTCTTTGTGGTAAACCTAAGGTCTCTACGAAGATTTGGCTCTGTCGGAATTTTCTTTATTTCAATTGTCTAAAATGACCGGACTAATACGTGGCGTATGTGTGCATACTATGTAGAACATGATTCTTACAAGCGTAATATCTGAGAAATAGTGGGTCTTAGAGAAAAAATCATAGAGATCATTTTTATAGAGAATTTTAGACCTAGAGACCTTGGGCCCCGAATAAGTCCCTAAGCTCACATGGGACTGATGGGGACTTTTGACACTTTATTCCTTGTGGTAAACCTAAGGTCTCTACGAAGATTTGGCTCTGTCGGAATTTTCTTTATTTCAATTGTCTAAAATGACCGGACTAATACGTGGCGTATGTGTGCATACTATGTAGAACATGATTCTTACAAGCGTAATATCTGGGAAATAGTGGGTCTTAGAGAAAAAACATACATACCATTTTTATAGAGAATTTTAAGATCTACAACTTTGCTCTGAGGTACTTTTTCGATAAAACTTACCGTTTTCGAGAAAAATCCAAAAAACCTAAAATTTTGACCTTGGGCCCCGAATAAGTCCCTAAGCTCACATGGGACTGATGGGGACTTTTGACACTTTATTCCTTGTGGTAAACCTAAGGTCTCTACGAAGATTTGGCTCTGTCGGAATTTTCTTTATTTCAATTGTCTAAAATGACCGGACTAATACGTGGCGTATGTGTGCATACTATGTAGAACATGATTCTTACAAGCGTAATATCTGAGAAATAGTGGGTCTTAGAGAAAAAATCGTAGAGATCATTTTTATAGAGAATTTTAAGATCTACAACTTTGCTCTGAGGTACTTTTTCGATAAAACTTACCGTTTTCGAGAAAAATCCAAAAAACCTAAAATTTTGACCTTGGGCCCCGAATAAGTCCCTAAGCTCACATGGGACTGATGGGGACTTTTGACACTTTATTCCTTGTGGTAAACCTAAGGTCTCTACGAAGATTTGGCTCTGTCGGAATTTTCTTTATTTCAATTGTCTAAAATGACCGGACTAATACGTGGCGTATGTGTGCATACTATGTAGAACATGATTCTTACAAGCGTAATATCTGGGAAATAGTGGGTCTTAGAGAAAAAACATACATACCATTTTTATAGAGAATTTTAAGATCTACAACTTTGCTCTGAGGTACTTTTTCGATAAAACTTACCGTTTTCGAGAAAAATCCAAAAAACCTAAAATTTTGACCTTGGGCCCCGAATAAGTCCCTAAGCTCACATGGGACTGATGGGGACTTTTGACACTTTATTCCTTGTGGTAAACCTAAGGTCTCTACGAAGATTTGGCTCTGTCGGAATTTTCTTTATTTCAATTGTCTAAAATGACCGGACTAATACGTGGCGTATGTGTGCATACTATGTAGAACATGATTCTTACAAGCGTAATATCTGAGAAATAGTGGGTCTTAGAGAAAAAATCATAGAGATCATTTTTATAGAGAATTTTAAGATCTACAACTTTGCTCTGAGGTACTTTTTCGATAAAACTTACCGTTTTCGAGAAAAATCCAAAAAACCTAAAATTTTGACCTTGGGCCCCGAATAAGTCCCTAAGCTCACATGGGACTGGTGGGGACTTTTGACACTTTATTCCTTGTGGTAAACCTAAGGTCTCTACGAAGATTTGGCTCTGTCGGAATTTTCTTTATTTCAATTGTCTAAAATGACCGGACTAATACGTGGCGTATGTGAGCATACTATGTAGAACATGATTCTTACAAGCGTAATATCTGAGAAATAGTGGGTCTTAGAGAAAAAATCGTAGAGATCATTTTTATAGAGAATTTTAAGATCTACAACTTTGCTCTGAGGTACTTTTTCGATAAAACTTACCGTTTTCGAGAAAAATCCAAAAAACCTAAAATTTTGACCTTGGGCCCCGAATAAGTCCCTAAGCTCACATGGGACTGATGGGGACTTTTGACACTTTATTCCTTGTGGTAAACCTAAGGTCTCTACGAAGATTTGGCTCTGTCGGAATTTTCTTTATTTCAATTGTCTAAAATGACCGGACTAATACGTGGCGTATGTGTGCATACTATGTAGAACATGATTCTTACAAGCGTAATATCTGGGAAATAGTGGGTCTTAGAGAAAAAACATACATACCATTTTTATAGAGAATTTTAAGATCTACAACTTTGCTCTGAGGTACTTTTTCGATAAAACTTACCGTTTTCGAGAAAAATCCAAAAAACCTAAAATTTTGACCTTGGGCCCCGAATAAGTCCCTAAGCTCACATGGGACTGATGGGGACTTTTGACACTTTATTCCTTGTGGTAAACCTAAGGTCTCTACGAAGATTTGGCTCTGTCGGAATTTTCTTTATTTCAATTGTCTAAAATGACCGGACTAATACGTGGCGTATGTGTGCATACTATGTAGAACATGATTCTTACAAGCGTAATATCTGGGAAATAGTGGGTCTTAGAGAAAAAACATAGATACCATTTTTATAGAGAATTTTAAGATCTACAACTTTGCTCTGAGGTACTTTTTCGATAAAACTTACCGTTTTCGAGAAAAATCCAAAAAACCTAAAATTTTGACCTTGGGCCCCGAATAAGTCCCTAAGCTCACATGGGACTGATGGGGACTTTTGACACTTTATTCCTTGTGGTAAACCTAAGGTCTCTACGAAGATTTGGCTCTGTCGGAATTTTCTTTATTTCAATTGTCTAAAATGACCGGACTAATACGTGGCGTATGTGTGCATACTATGTAGAACATGATTCTTACAAGCGTAATATCTGAGAAATAGTGGGTCTTAGAGAAAAAATCATAGAGATCATTTTTATAGAGAATTTTAAGATCTACAACTTTGCTCTGAGGTACTTTTTCGATAAAACTTACCGTTTTCGAGAAAAATCCAAAAAACCTAAAATTTTGACCTTGGGCCCCGAATAAGTCCCTAAGCTCACATGGGACTGATGGGGACTTTTGACACTTTATTCCTTGTGGTAAACCTAAGGTCTCTACGAAGATTTGGCTCTGTCGGAATTTTCTTTATTTCAATTGTCTAAAATGACCGGACTAATACGTGGCGTATGTGTGCATACTATGTAGAACATGATTCTTACAAGCGTAATATCTGGGAAATAGTGGGTCTTAGAGAAAAAACATACATACCATTTTTATAGAGAATTTTAAGATCTACAACTTTGCTCTGAGGTACTTTTTCGATAAAACTTACCGTTTTCGAGAAAAATCCAAAAAACCTAAAATTTTGACCTTGGGCCCCGAATAAGTCCCTAAGCTCACATGGGACTGATGGGGACTTTTGACACTTTATTCTTTGTGGTAAACCTAAGGTCTCTACGAAGATTTGGCTCTGTCGGAATTTTCTTTATTTCAATTGTCTAAAATGACCGGACTAATACGTGGCGTATGTGTGCATACTATGTAGAACATGATTCTTACAAGCGTAATATCTGAGAAATAGTGGGTCTTAGAGAAAAAATCATAGAGATCATTTTTATAGAGAATTTTAGACCTAGAGACCTTGGGCCCCGAATAAGTCCCTAAGCTCACATGGGACTGATGGGGACTTTTGACACTTTATTCCTTGTGGTAAACCTAAGGTCTCTACGAAGATTTGGCTCTGTCGGAATTTTCTTTATTTCAATTGTCTAAAATGACCGGACTAATACGTGGCGTATGTGTGCATACTATGTAGAACATGATTCTTACAAGCGTAATATCTGGGAAATAGTGGGTCCTAGAGAAAAAACATACATACCATTTTTATAGAGAATTTTAAGATCTACAACTTTGCTCTGAGGTACTTTTTCGATAAAACTTACCGTTTTCGAGAAAAATCCAAAAAACCTAAAATTTTGACCTTGGGCCCCGAATAAGTCCCTAAGCTCACATGGGACTGATGGGGACTTTTGACACTTTATTCCTTGTGGTAAACCTAAGGTCTCTACGAAGATTTGGCTCTGTCGGAATTTTCTTTATTTCAATTGTCTAAAATGACCGGACTAATACGTGGCGTATGTGTGCATACTATGTAGAACATGATTCTTACAAGCGTAATATCTGAGAAATAGTGGGTCTTAGAGAAAAAATCGTAGAGATCATTTTTATAGAGAATTTTAAGATCTACAACTTTGCTCTGAGGTACTTTTTCGATAAAACTTACCGTTTTCGAGAAAAATCCAAAAAACCTAAAATTTTGACCTTGGGCCCCGAATAAGTCCCTAAGCTCACATGGGACTGATGGGGACTTTTGACACTTTATTCCTTGTGGTAAACCTAAGGTCTCTACGAAGATTTGGCTCTGTCGGAATTTTCTTTATTTCAATTGTCTAAAATGACCGGACTAATACGTGGCGTATGTGTGCATACTATGTAGAACATGATTCTTACAAGCGTAATATCTGGGAAATAGTGGGTCTTAGAGAAAAAACATACATACCATTTTTATAGAGAATTTTAAGATCTACAACTTTGCTCTGAGGTACTTTTTCGATAAAACTTACCGTTTTCGAGAAAAATCCAAAAAACCTAAAATTTTGACCTTGGGCCCCGAATAAGTCCCTAAGCTCACATGGGACTGATGGGGACTTTTGACACTTTATTCCTTGTGGTAAACCTAAGGTCTCTACGAAGATTTGGCTCTGTCGGAATTTTCTTTATTTCAATTGTCTAAAATGACCGGACTAATACGTGGCGTATGTGTGCATACTATGTAGAACATGATTCTTACAAGCGTAATATCTGAGAAATAGTGGGTCTTAGAGAAAAAATCATAGAGATCATTTTTATAGAGAATTTTAGACCTAGAGACCTTGGGCCCCGAATAAGTCCCTAAGCTCACATGGGACTGATGGGGACTTTTGACACTTTATTCCTTGTGGTAAACCTAAGGTCTCTACGAAGATTTGGCTCTGTCGGAATTTTCTTTATTTCAATTGTCTAAAATGACCGGACTAATACGTGGCGTATGTGTGCATACTATGTAGAACATGATTCTTACAAGCGTAATATCTGGGAAATAGTGGGTCTTAGAGAAAAAACATACATACCATTTTTATAGAGAATTTTAAGATCTACAACTTTGCTCTGAGGTACTTTTTCGATAAAACTTACCGTTTTCGAGAAAAATCCAAAAAACCTAAAATTTTGACCTTGGGCCCCGAATAAGTCCCTAAGCTCACATGGGACTGATGGGGACTTTTGACACTTTATTCCTTGTGGTAAACCTAAGGTCTCTACGAAGATTTGGCTCTGTCGGAATTTTCTTTATTTCAATTGTCTAAAATGACCGGACTAATACGTGGCGTATGTGTGCATACTATGTAGAACATGATTCTTACAAGCGTAATATCTGAGAAATAGTGGGTCTTAGAGAAAAAATCGTAGAGATCATTTTTATAGAGAATTTTAAGATCTACAACTTTGCTCTGAGGTACTTTTTCGATAAAACTTACCGTTTTCGAGAAAAATCCAAAAAACCTAAAATTTTGACCTTGGGCCCCGAATAAGTCCCTAAGCTCACATGGGACTGATGGGGACTTTTGACACTTTATTCCTTGTGGTAAACCTAAGGTCTCTACGAAGATTTGGCTCTGTCGGAATTTTCTTTATTTCAATTGTCTAAAATGACCGGACTAATACGTGGCGTATGTGTGCATACTATGTAGAACATGATTCTTACAAGCGTAATATCTGGGAAATAGTGGGTCTTAGAGAAAAAACATACATACCATTTTTATAGAGAATTTTAAGATCTACAACTTTGCTCTGAGGTACTTTTTCGATAAAACTTACCGTTTTCGAGAAAAATCCAAAAAACCTAAAATTTTGACCTTGGGCCCCGAATAAGTCCCTAAGCTCACATGGGACTGATGGGGACTTTTGACACTTTATTCCTTGTGGTAAACCTAAGGTCTCTACGAAGATTTGGCTCTGTCGGAATTTTCTTTATTTCAATTGTCTAAAATGACCGGACTAATACGTGGCGTATGTGTGCATACTATGTAGAACATGATTCTTACAAGCGTAATATCTGGGAAATAGTGGGTCTTAGAGAAAAAACATAGATACCATTTTTATAGAGAATTTTAAGATCTACAACTTTGCTCTGAGGTACTTTTTCGATAAAACTTACCGTTTTCGAGAAAAATCCAAAAAACCTAAAATTTTGACCTTGGGCCCCGAATAAGTCCCTAAGCTCACATGGGACTGATGGGGACTTTTGACACTTTATTCCTTGTGGTAAACCTAAGGTCTCTACGAAGATTTGGCTCTGTCGGAATTTTCTTTATTTCAATTGTCTAAAATGACCGGACTAATACGTGGCGTATGTGTGCATACTATGTAGAACATGATTCTTACAAGCGTAATATCTGAGAAATAGTGGGTCTTAGAGAAAAAATCATAGAGATCATTTTTATAGAGAATTTTAAGATCTACAACTTTGCTCTGAGGTACTTTTTCGATAAAACTTACCGTTTTCGAGAAAAATCCAAAAAACCTAAAATTTTGACCTTGGGCCCCGAATAAGTCCCTAAGCTCACATGGGACTGATGGGGACTTTTGACACTTTATTCCTTGTGGTAAACCTAAGGTCTCTACGAAGATTTGGCTCTGTCGGAATTTTCTTTATTTCAATTGTCTAAAATGACCGGACTAATACGTGGCGTATGTGTGCATACTATGTAGAACATGATTCTTACAAGCGTAATATCTGGGAAATAGTGGGTCTTAGAGAAAAAACATACATACCATTTTTATAGAGAATTTTAAGATCTACAACTTTGCTCTGAGGTACTTTTTCGATAAAACTTACCGTTTTCGAGAAAAATCCAAAAAACCTAAAATTTTGACCTTGGGCCCCGAATAAGTCCCTAAGCTCACATGGGACTGATGGGGACTTTTGACACTTTATTCCTTGTGGTAAACCTAAGGTCTCTACGAAGATTTGGCTCTGTCGGAATTTTCTTTATTTCAATTGTCTAAAATGACCGGACTAATACGTGGCGTATGTGTGCATACTATGTAGAACATGATTCTTACAAGCGTAATATCTGGGAAATAGTGGGTCTTAGAGAAAAAACATACATACCATTTTTATAGAGAATTTTAAGATCTACAACTTTGCTCTGAGGTACTTTTTCGATAAAACTTACCGTTTTCGAGAAAAATCCAAAAAACCTAAAATTTTGACCTTGGGCCCCGAATAAGTCCCTAAGCTCACATGGGACTGATGGGGACTTTTGACACTTTATTCCTTGTGGTAAACCTAAGGTCTCTACGAAGATTTGGCTCTGTCGGAATTTTCTTTATTTCAATTGTCTAAAATGACCGGACTAATACGTGGCGTATGTGTGCATACTATGTAGAACATGATTCTTACAAGCGTAATATCTGGGAAATAGTGGGTCTTAGAGAAAAAACATACATATCATTTTTATAGAGAATTTTAAGATCTACAACTTTGCTCTGAGGTACTTTTTCGATAAAACTTACCGTTTTCGAGAAAAATCCAAAAAACCTAAAATTTTGACCTTGGGCCCCGAATAAGTCCCTAAGCTCACATGGGACTGATGGGGACTTTTGACACTTTATTCCTTGTGGTAAACCTAAGGTCTCTACGAAGATTTGGCTCTGTCGGAATTTTCTTTATTTCAATTGTCTAAAATGACCGGACTAATACGTGGCGTATGTGTGCATACTATGTAGAACATGATTTTTACAAGCGTAATATCTGAGAAATAGTGGGTCTTAGAGAAAAAATCATAGAGATCATTTTTATAGAGAATTTTAAGATCTACAACTTTGCTCTGAAGTACTTTTTCGATAAAACTTACCGTTTTCGAGAAAAATCCAAAAAACCTAAAATTTTGACCTTGGGCCCCGAATAAGTCCCTAAGCTCACATGGGACTGATGGGGACTTTTGACACTTTATTCCTTGTGGTAAACCTAAGGTCTCTACGAAGATTTGGCTCTGTCGGAATTTTCTTTATTTCAATTGTCTAAAATGACCGGACTAATACGTGGCGTATGTGTGCATACTATGTAGAACATGATTCTTACAAGCGTAATATCTGGGAAATAGTGGGTCTTAGAGAAAAAACATAGATACCATTTTTATAGAGAATTTTAAGATCTACAACTTTGCTCTGAGGTACTTTTTCGATAAAACTTACCGTTTTCGAGAAAAATCCAAAAAACCTAAAATTTTGACCTTGGGCCCCGAATAAGTCCCTAAGCTCACATGGGACTGATGGGGACTTTTGACACTTTATTCCTTGTGGTAAACCTAAGGTCTCTACGAAGATTTGGCTCTGTCGGAATTTTCTTTATTTCAATTGTCTAAAATGACCGGACTAATACGTGGCGTATGTGTGCATACTATGTAGAACATGATTCTTACAAGCGTAATATCTGAGAAATTGTGGGTCTTAGAGAAAAAATCATAGAGATCATTTTTATAGAGAATTTTAAGATCTACAACTTTGCTCTGAGGTACTTTTTCGATAAAACTTACCGTTTTCGAGAAAAATCCAAAAAACCTAAAATTTTGACCTTGGGCCCCGAATAAGTCCCTAAGCTCACATGGGACTGATGGGGACTTTTGACACTTTATTCCTTGTGGTAAACCTAAGGTCTCTACGAAGATTTGGCTCTGTCGGAATTTTCTTTATTTCAATTGTCTAAAATGACCGGACTAATACGTGGCGTATGTGTGCATACTATGTAGAACATGATTCTTACAAGCGTAATATCTGGGAAATAGTGGGTCTTAGAGAAAAAACATACATACCATTTTTATAGAGAATTTTAAGATCTACAACTTTGCTCTGAGGTACTTTTTCGATAAAACTTACCGTTTTCGAGAAAAATCCAAAAAACCTAAAATTTTGACCTTGGGCCCCGAATAAGTCCCTAAGCTCACATGGGACTGATGGGGACTTTTGACACTTTATTCCTTGTGGTAAACCTAAGGTCTCTACGAAGATTTGGCTCTGTCGGAATTTTCTTTATTTCAATTGTCTAAAATGACCGGACTAATACGTGGCGTATGTGTGCATACTATGTAGAACATGATTCTTACAAGCGTAATATCTGGGAAATAGTGGGTCTTAGAGAAAAAACATACATACCATTTTTATAGAGAATTTTAAGATCTACAACTTTGCTCTGAGGTACTTTTTCGATAAAACTTACCGTTTTCGAGAAAAATCCAAAAAACCTAAAATTTTGACCTTGGGCCCCGAATAAGTCTCTAAGCTCACATGGGACTGATGGGGACTTTTGACACTTTATTCCTTGTGGTAAACCTAAGGTCTCTACGAAGATTTGGCTCTGTCGGAATTTTCTTTATTTCAATTGTCTAAAATGACCGGACTAATACGTGGCGTATGTGTGCATACTATGTAGAACATGATTCTTACAAGCGTAATATCTGGGAAATAGTGGGTCTTAGAGAAAAAACATACATACCATTTTTATAGAGAATTTTAAGATCTACAACTTTGCTCTGAAGTACTTTTTCGATAAAACTTACCGTTTTCGAGAAAAATCCAAAAAACCTAAAATTTTGACCTTGGGCCCCGAATAAGTCCCTAAGCTCACATGGGACTGATGGGGACTTTTGACACTTTATTCTTTGTGGTAAACCTAAGGTCTCTACGAAGATTTGGCTCTGTCGGAATTTTCTTTATTTCAATTGTCTAAAATGACCGGACTAATACGTGGCGTATGTGTGCATACTATGTAGAACATGATTCTTACAAGCGTAATATCTGAGAAATAGTGGGTCTTAGAGAAAAAATCATAGAGATCATTTTTATAGAGAATTTTAGACCTAGAGACCTTGGGCCCCGAATAAGTCCCTAAGCTCACATGGGACTGATGGGGACTTTTGACACTTTATTCCTTGTGGTAAACCTAAGGTCTCTACGAAGATTTGGCTCTGTCGGAATTTTCTTTATTTCAATTGTCTAAAATGACCGGACTAATACGTGGCGTATGTGTGCATACTATGTAGAACATGATTCTTACAAGCGTAATATCTGGGAAATAGTGGGTCTTAGAGAAAAAACATACATACCATTTTTATAGAGAATTTTAAGATCTACAACTTTGCTCTGAGGTACTTTTTCGATAAAACTTACCGTTTTCGAGAAAAATCCAAAAAACCTAAAATTTTGACCTTGGGCCCCGAATAAGTCCCTAAGCTCACATGGGACTGATGGGGACTTTTGACACTTTATTCCTTGTGGTAAACCTAAGGTCTCTACGAAGATTTGGCTCTGTCGGAATTTTCTTTATTTCAATTGTCTAAAATGACCGGACTAATACGTGGCGTATGTGTGCATACTATGTAGAACATGATTCTTACAAGCGTAATATCTGAGAAATAGTGGGTCTTAGAGAAAAAATCATAGAGATCATTTTTATAGAGAATTTTAAGATCTACAACTTTGCTTTGAGGTACTTTTTCGATAAAACTTACCGTTTTCGAGAAAAATCCAAAAAACCTAAAATTTTGACCTTGGGCCCCGAATAAGTCCCTAAGCTCACATGGGACTGATGGGGACTTTTGACACTTTATTCCTTGTGGTAAACCTAAGGTCTCTACGAAGATTTGGCTCTGTCGGAATTTTCTTTATTTCAATTGTCTAAAATGACCGGACTAATACGTGGCGTATGTGTGCATACTATGTAGAACATGATTCTTACAAGCGTAATATCTGGGAAATAGTGGGTCTTAGAGAAAAAACATACATACCATTTTTATAGAGAATTTTAAGATCTACAACTTTGCTCTGAGGTACTTTTTCGATAAAACTTACCGTTTTCGAGAAAAATCCAAAAAACCTAAAATTTTGACCTTGGGCCCCGAATAAGTCCCTAAGCTCACATGGGACTGATGGGGACTTTTGACACTTTATTCCTTGTGGTAAACCTAAGGTCTCTACGAAGATTTGGCTCTGTCGGAATTTTCTTTATTTCAATTGTCTAAAATGACCGGACTAATACGTGGCGTATGTGTGCATACTATGTAGAACATGATTCTTACAAGCGTAATATCTGGGAAATAGTGGGTCTTAGAGAAAAAACATAGATACCATTTTTATAGAGAATTTTAAGATCTACAACTTTGCTCTGAGGTACTTTTTCGATAAAACTTACCGTTTTCGAGAAAAATCCAAAAAACCTAAAATTTTGACCTTGGGCCCCGAATAAGTCCCTAAGCTCACATGGGACTGATGGGGACTTTTGACACTTTATTCCTTGTGGTAAACCTAAGGTCTCTACGAAGATTTGGCTCTGTCGGAATTTTCTTTATTTCAATTGTCTAAAATGACCGGACTAATACGTGGCGTATGTGTGCATACTATGTAGAACATGATTCTTACAAGCGTAATATCTGAGAAATAGTGGGTCTTAGAGAAAAAATCATAGAGATCATTTTTATAGAGAATTTTAGACCTAGAGACCTTGGGCCCCGAATAAGTCCCTAAGCTCACATGGGACTGATGGGGACTTTTGACACTTTATTCCTTGTGGTAAACCTAAGGTCTCTACGAAGATTTGGCTCTGTCGGAATTTTCTTTATTTCAATTGTCTAAAATGACCGGACTAATACGTGGCGTATGTGTGCATACTATGTAGAACATGATTCTTACAAGCGTAATATCTGGGAAATAGTGGGTCTTAGAGAAAAAACATACATACCATTTTTATAGAGAATTTTAAGATCTACAACTTTGCTCTGAGGTACTTTTTCGATAAAACTTACCGTTTTCGAGAAAAATCCAAAAAACCTAAAATTTTGACCTTGGGCCCCGAATAAGTCCCTAAGCTCACATGGGACTGATGGGGACTTTTGACACTTTATTCCTTGTGGTAAACCTAAGGTCTCTACGAAGATTTGGCTCTGTCGGAATTTTCTTTATTTCAATTGTCTAAAATGACCGGACTAATACGTGGCGTATGTGTGCATACTATGTAGAACATGATTCTTACAAGCGTAATATCTGAGAAATAGTGGGTCTTAGAGAAAAAATCATAGAGATCATTTTTATAGAGAATTTTAAGATCTACAACTTTGCTTTGAGGTACTTTTTCGATAAAACTTACCGTTTTCGAGAAAAATCCAAAAAACCTAAAATTTTGACCTTGGGCCCCGAATAAGTCCCTAAGCTCACATGGGACTGATGGGGACTTTTGACACTTTATTCCTTGTGGTAAACCTAAGGTCTCTACGAAGATTTGGCTCTGTCGGAATTTTCTTTATTTCAATTGTCTAAAATGACCGGACTAATACGTGGCGTATGTGTGCATACTATGTAGAACATGATTCTTACAAGCGTAATATCTGGGAAATAGTGGGTCTTAGAGAAAAAACATACATACCATTTTTATAGAGAATTTTAAGATCTACAACTTTGCTCTGAAGTACTTTTTCGATAAAACTTACCGTTTTCGAGAAAAATCCAAAAAACCTAAAATTTTGACCTTGGGCCCCGAATAAGTCCCTAAGCTCACATGGGACTGATGGGGACTTTTGACACTTTATTCTTTGTGGTAAACCTAAGGTCTCTACGAAGATTTGGCTCTGTCGGAATTTTCTTTATTTCAATTGTCTAAAATGACCGGACTAATACGTGGCGTATGTGTGCATACTATGTAGAACATGATTCTTACAAGCGTAATATCTGAGAAATAGTGGGTCTTAGAGAAAAAATCATAGAGATCATTTTTATAGAGAATTTTAGACCTAGAGACCTTGGGCCCCGAATAAGTCCCTAAGCTCACATGGGACTGATGGGGACTTTTGACACTTTATTCCTTGTGGTAAACCTAAGGTCTCTACGAAGATTTGGCTCTGTCGGAATTTTCTTTATTTCAATTGTCTAAAATGACCGGACTAATACGTGGCGTATGTGTGCATACTATGTAGAACATGATTCTTACAAGCGTAATATCTGGGAAATAGTGGGTCTTAGAGAAAAAACATACATACCATTTTTATAGAGAATTTTAAGATCTACAACTTTGCTCTGAGGTACTTTTTCGATAAAACTTACCGTTTTCGAGAAAAATCCAAAAAACCTAAAATTTTGACCTTGGACCCCGAATAAGTCCCTAAGCTCACATGGGACTGATGGGGACTTTTGACACTTTATTCCTTGTGGTAAACCTAAGGTCTCTACGAAGATTTGGCTCTGTCGGAATTTTCTTTATTTCAATTGTCTAAAATGACCGGACTAATACGTGGCGTATGTGTGCATACTATGTAGAACATGATTCTTACAAGCGTAATATCTGAGAAATAGTGGGTCTTAGAGAAAAAATCATAGAGATCATTTTTATAGAGAATTTTAAGATCTACAACTTTGCTTTGAGGTACTTTTTCGATAAAACTTACCGTTTTCGAGAAAAATCCAAAAAACCTAAAATTTTGACCTTGGGCCCCGAATAAGTCCCTAAGCTCACATGGGACTGATGGGGACTTTTGACACTTTATTCCTTGTGGTAAACCTAAGGTCTCTACGAAGATTTGGCTCTGTCGGAATTTTCTTTATTTCAATTGTCTAAAATGACCGGACTAATACGTGGCGTATGTGTGCATACTATGTAGAACATGATTCTTACAAGCGTAATATCTGGGAAATAGTGGGTCTTAGAGAAAAAACATACATACCATTTTTATAGAGAATTTTAAGATCTACAACTTTGCTCTGAGGTACTTTTTCGATAAAACTTACCGTTTTCGAGAAAAATCCAAAAAACCTAAAATTTTGACCTTGGGCCCCGAATAAGTCCCTAAGCTCACATGGGACTGATGGGGACTTTTGACACTTTATTCCTTGTGGTAAACCTAAGGTCTCTACGAAGATTTGGCTCTGTCGGAATTTTCTTTATTTCAATTGTCTAAAATGACCGGACTAATACGTGGCGTATGTGTGCATACTATGTAGAACATGATTCTTACAAGCGTAATATCTGGGAAATAGTGGGTCTTAGAGAAAAAACATAGATACCATTTTTATAGAGAATTTTAAGATCTACAACTTTGCTCTGAGGTACTTTTTCGATAAAACTTACCGTTTTCGAGAAAAATCCAAAAAACCTAAAATTTTGACCTTGGGCCCCGAATAAGTCCCTAAGCTCACATGGGACTGATGGGGACTTTTGACACTTTATTCCTTGTGGTAAACCTAAGGTCTCTACGAAGATTTGGCTCTGTCGGAATTTTCTTTATTTCAATTGTCTAAAATGACCGGACTAATACGTGGCGTATGTGTGCATACTATGTAGAACATGATTCTTACAAGCGTAATATCTGAGAAATAGTGGGTCTTAGAGAAAAAATCATAGAGATCATTTTTATAGAGAATTTTAAGATCTACAACTTTGCTCTGAGGTACTTTTTCGATAAAACTTACCGTTTTCGAGAAAAATCCAAAAAACCTAAAATTTTGACCTTGGGCCCCGAATAAGTCCCTAAGCTCACATGGGACTGATGGGGACTTTTGACACTTTATTCCTTGTGGTAAACCTAAGGTCTCTACGAAGATTTGGCTCTGTCGGAATTTTCTTTATTTCAATTGTCTAAAATGACCGGACTAATACGTGGCGTATGTGTGCATACTATGTAGAACATGATTCTTACAAGCGTAATATCTGGGAAATAGTGGGTCTTAGAGAAAAAACATACATACCATTTTTATAGAGAATTTTAAGATCTACAACTTTGCTCTGAGGTACTTTTTCGATAAAACTTACCGTTTTCGAGAAAAATCCAAAAAACCTAAAATTTTGACCTTGGGCCCCGAATAAGTCCCTAAGCTCACATGGGACTGATGGGGACTTTTGACACTTTATTCCTTGTGGTAAACCTAAGGTCTCTACGAAGATTTGGCTCTGTCGGAATTTTCTTTATTTCAATTGTCTAAAATGACCGGACTAATACGTGGCGTATGTGTGCATACTATGTAGAACATGATTCTTACAAGCGTAATATCTGGGAAATAGTGGGTCTTAGAGAAAAAACATACATACCATTTTTATAGAGAATTTTAAGATCTACAACTTTGCTCTGAGGTACTTTTTCGATAAAACTTACCGTTTTCGAGAAAAATCCAAAAAACCTAAAATTTTGACCTTGGGCCCCGAATAAGTCCCTAAGCTCACATGGGACTGATGGGGACTTTTGACACTTTATTCTTTGTGGTAAACCTAAGGTCTCTACGAAGATTTGGCTCTGTCGGAATTTTCTTTATTTCAATTGTCTAAAATGACCGGACTAATACGTGGCGTATGTGTGCATACTATGTAGAACATGATTCTTACAAGCGTAATATCTGAGAAATAGTGGGTCTTAGAGAAAAAATCATAGAGATCATTTTTATAGAGAATTTTAAGATCTACAACTTTGCTCTGAGGTACTTTTTCGATAAAACTTACCGTTTTCGAGAAAAATCCAAAAAACCTAAAATTTTGACCTTGGGCCCCGAATAAGTCCCTAAGCTCACATGGGACTGATGGGGACTTTTGACACTTTATTCCTTGTGGTAAACCTAAGGTCTCTACGAAGATTTGGCTCTGTCGGAATTTTCTTTATTTCAATTGTCTAAAATGACCGGACTAATACGTGGCGTATGTGTGCATACTATGTAGAACATGATTCTTACAAGCGTAATATCTGGGAAATAGTGGGTCTTAGAGAAAAAACATACATACCATTTTTATAGAGAATTTTAAGATCTACAACTTTGCTCTGAAGTACTTTTTCGATAAAACTTACCGTTTTCGAGAAAAATCCAAAAAACCTAAAATTTTGACCTTGGGCCCCGAATAAGTCCCTAAGCTCACATGGGACTGATGGGGACTTTTGACACTTTATTCCTTGTGGTAAACCTAAGGTCTCTACGAAGATTTGGCTCTGTCGGAATTTTCTTTATTTCAATTGTCTAAAATGACCGGACTAATACGTGGCGTATGTGTGCATACTATGTAGAACATGATTCTTACAAGCGTAATATCTGGGAAATAGTGGGTCTTAGAGAAAAAACATAGATACCATTTTTATAGAGAATTTTAAGATCTACAACTTTGCTCTGAGGTACTTTTTCGATAAAACTTACCGTTTTCGAGAAAAATCCAAAAAACCTAAAATTTTGACCTTGGGCCCCGAATAAGTCCCTAAGCTCACATGGGACTGATGGGGACTTTTGACACTTTATTCCTTGTGGTAAACCTAAGGTCTCTACGAAGATTTGGCTCTGTCGGAATTTTCTTTATTTCAATTGTCTAAAATGACCGGACTAATACGTGGCGTATGTGTGCATACTATGTAGAACATGATTCTTACAAGCGTAATATCTGAGAAATAGTGGGTCTTAGAGAAAAAATCATAGAGATCATTTTTATAGAGAATTTTAAGATCTACAACTTTGCTCTGAGGTACTTTTTCGATAAAACTTACCGTTTTCGAGAAAAATCCAAAAAACCTAAAATTTTGACCTTGGGCCCCGAATAAGTCCCTAAGCTCACATGGGACTGATGGGGACTTTTGACACTTTATTCCTTGTGGTAAACCTAAGGTCTCTACGAAGATTTGGCTCTGTCGGAATTTTCTTTATTTCAATTGTCTAAAATGACCGGACTAATACGTGGCGTATGTGTGCATACTATGTAGAACATGATTCTTACAAGCGTAATATCTGGGAAATAGTGGGTCTTAGAGAAAAAACATACATACCATTTTTATAGAGAATTTTAAGATCTACAACTTTGCTCTGAGGTACTTTTTCGATAAAACTTACCGTTTTCGAGAAAAATCCAAAAAACCTAAAATTTTGACCTTGGGCCCCGAATAAGTCCCTAAGCTCACATGGGACTGATGGGGACTTTTGACACTTTATTCCTTGTGGTAAACCTAAGGTCTCTACGAAGATTTGGCTCTGTCGGAATTTTCTTTATTTCAATTGTCTAAAATGACCGGACTAATACGTGGCGTATGTGTGCATACTATGTAGAACATGATTCTTACAAGCGTAATATCTGGGAAATAGTGGGTCTTAGAGAAAAAACATACATACCATTTTTATAGAGAATTTTAAGATCTACAACTTTGCTCTGAGGTACTTTTTCGATAAAACTTACCGTTTTCGAGAAAAATCCAAAAAACCTAAAATTTTGACCTTGGGCCCCGAATAAGTCCCTAAGCTCACATGGGACTGATGGGGACTTTTGACACTTTATTCCTTGTGGTAAACCTAAGGTCTCTACGAAGATTTGGCTCTGTCGGAATTTTCTTTATTTCAATTGTCTAAAATGACCGGACTAATACGTGGCGTATGTGTGCATACTATGTAGAACATGATTCTTACAAGCGTAATATCTGAGAAATAGTGGGTCTTAGAGAAAAAATCATAGAGATCATTTTTATAGAGAATTTTAAGATCTACAACTTTGCTCTGAGGTACTTTTTCGATAAAACTTACCGTTTTCGAGAAAAATCCAAAAAACCTAAAATTTTGACCTTGGGCCCCGAATAAGTCCCTAAGCTCACATGGGACTGATGGGGACTTTTGACACTTTATTCCTTGTGGTAAACCTAAGGTCTCTACGAAGATTTGGCTCTGTCGGAATTTTCTTTATTTCAATTGTCTAAAATGACCGGACTAATACGTGGCGTATGTGTGCATACTATGTAGAACATGATTCTTACAAGCGTAATATCTGGGAAATAGTGGGTCTTAGAGAAAAAACATACATACCATTTTTATAGAGAATTTTAAGATCTACAACTTTGCTCTGAGGTACTTTTTCGATAAAACTTACCGTTTTCGAGAAAAATCCAAAAAACCTAAAATTTTGACCTTGGGCCCCGAATAAGTCCCTAAGCTCACATGGGACTGATGGGGACTTTTGACACTTTATTCCTTGTGGTAAACCTAAGGTCTCTACGAAGATTTGGCTCTGTCGGAATTTTCTTTATTTCAATTGTCTAAAATGACCGGACTAATACGTGGCGTATGTGTGCATACTATGTAGAACATGATTCTTACAAGCGTAATATCTGGGAAATAGTGGGTCTTAGAGAAAAAACATACATACCATTTTTATAGAGAATTTTAAGATCTACAACTTTGCTCTGAGGTACTTTTTCGATAAAACTTACCGTTTTCGAGAAAAATCCAAAAAACCTAAAATTTTGACCTTGGGCCCCGAATAAGTCCCTAAGCTCACATGGGACTGATGGGGACTTTTGACACTTTATTCTTTGTGGTAAACCTAAGGTCTCTACGAAGATTTGGCTCTGTCGGAATTTTCTTTATTTCAATTGTCTAAAATGACCGGACTAATACGTGGCGTATGTGTGCATACTATGTAGAACATGATTCTTACAAGCGTAATATCTGAGAAATAGTGGGTCTTAGAGAAAAAATCATAGAGATCATTTTTATAGAGAATTTTAAGATCTACAACTTTGCTCTGAGGTACTTTTTCGATAAAACTTACCGTTTTCGAGAAAAATCCAAAAAACCTAAAATTTTGACCTTGGGCCCCGAATAAGTCCCTAAGCTCACATGGGACTGATGGGGACTTTTGACACTTTATTCCTTGTGGTAAACCTAAGGTCTCTACGAAGATTTGGCTCTGTCGGAATTTTCTTTATTTCAATTGTCTAAAATGACCGGACTAATACGTGGCGTATGTGTGCATACTATGTAGAACATGATTCTTACAAGCGTAATATCTGGGAAATAGTGGGTCTTAGAGAAAAAACATAGATACCATTTTTATAGAGAATTTTAAGATCTACAACTTTGCTCTGAAGTACTTTTTCGATAAAACTTACCGTTTTCGAGAAAAATCCAAAAAACCTAAAATTTTGACCTTGGGCCCCGAATAAGTCCCTAAGCTCACATGGGACTGATGGGGACTTTTGACACTTTATTCCTTGTGGTAAACCTAAGGTCTCTACGAAGATTTGGCTCTGTCGGAATTTTCTTTATTTCAATTGTCTAAAATGACCGGACTAATACGTGGCGTATGTGTGCATACTATGTAGAACATGATTCTTACAAGCGTAATATCTGGGAAATAGTGGGTCTTAGAGAAAAAACATAGATACAATTTTTATAGAGAATTTTAAGATCTACAACTTTGCTCTGAGGTACTTTTTCGATAAAACTTACCGTTTTCGAGAAAAATCCAAAAAACCTAAAATTTTGACCTTGGGCCCCGAATAAGTCCCTAAGCTCACATGGGACTGATGGGGACTTTTGACACTTTATTCCTTGTGGTAAACCTAAGGTCTCTACGAAGATTTGGCTCTGTCGGAATTTTCTTTATTTCAATTGTCTAAAATGACCGGACTAATACGTGGCGTATGTGTGCATACTATGTAGAACATGATTCTTACAAGCGTAATATCTGAGAAATAGTGGGTCTTAGAGAAAAAATCATAGATACCATTTTTATAGAGAATTTTAAGATCTACAACTTTGCTCTGAGGTACTTTTTCGATAAAACTTACCGTTTTCGAGAAAAATCCAAAAAACCTAAAATTTTGACCTTGGGCCCCGAATAAGTCCCTAAGCTCACATGGGACTGATGGGGACTTTTGACACTTTATTCCTTGTGGTAAACCTAAGGTCTCTACGAAGATTTGGCTCTGTCGGAATTTTCTTTATTTCAATTGTCTAAAATGACCGGACTAATACGTGGCGTATGTGTGCATACTATGTAGAACATGATTCTTACAAGCGTAATATCTGAGAAATAGTGGGTCTTAGAGAAAAAATCATAGAAATCATTTTTATAGAGAATTTTAAGATCTACAACTTTGCTCTGAGGTACTTTTTCGATAAAACTTACCGTTTTCGAGAAAAATCCAAAAAACCTAAAATTTTGACCTTGGGCCCCGAATAAGTCCCTAAGCTCACATGGGACTGATGGGGACTTTTGACACTTTATTCCTTGTGGTAAACCTAAGGTCTCTACGAAGATTTGGCTCTGTCGGAATTTTCTTTATTTCAATTGTCTAAAATGACCGGACTAATACGTGGCGTATGTGTGCATACTATGTAGAACATGATTCTTACAAGCGTAATATCTGGGAAATAGTGGGTCTTAGAGAAAAAACATAGATACCATTTTTATAGAGAATTTTAAGATCTACAACTTTGCTCTGAGGTACTTTTTCGATAAAACTTACCGTTTTCGAGAAAAATCCAAAAAACCTAAAATTTTGACCTTGGGCCCCGAATAAGTCCCTAAGCTCACATGGGACTGATGGGGACTTTTGACACTTTATTCCTTGTGGTAAACCTAAGGTCTCTACGAAGATTTGGCTCTGTCGGAATTTTCTTTATTTCAATTGTCTAAAATGACCGGACTAATACGTGGCGTATGTGTGCATACTATGTAGAACATGATTCTTACAAGCGTAATATCTGAGAAATAGTGGGTCTTAGAGAAAAAATCATAGATACCATTTTTATAGAGAATTTTAAGATCTACAACTTTGCTCTGAGGTACTTTTTCGATAAAACTTACCGTTTTCGAGAAAAATCCAAAAAACCTAAAATTTTGACCTTGGGCCCCGAATAAGTCCCTAAGCTCACATGGGACTGATGGGGACTTTTGACACTTTATTCCTTGTGGTAAACCTAAGGTCTCTACGAAGATTTGGCTCTGTCGGAATTTTCTTTATTTCAATTGTCTAAAATGACCGGACTAATACGTGGCGTATGTGTGCATACTATGTAGAACATGATTCTTACAAGCGTAATATCTGAGAAATAGTGGGTCTTAGAGAAAAAATCATAGAAATCATTTTTATAGAGAATTTTAAGATCTACAACTTTGCTCTGAGGTACTTTTTCGATAAAACTTACCGTTTTCGAGAAAAATCCAAAAAACCTAAAATTTTGACCTTGGGCCCCGAATAAGTCCCTAAGCTCACATGGGACTGATGGGGACTTTTGACACTTTATTCCTTGTGGTAAACCTAAGGTCTCTACGAAGATTTGGCTCTGTCGGAATTTTCTTTATTTCAATTGTCTAAAATGACCGGACTAATACGTGGCGTATGTGTGCATACTATGTAGAACATGATTCTTACAAGCGTAATATCTGAGAAATAGTGGGTCTTAGAGAAAAAATCATAGATACCATTTTTATAGAGAATTTTAAGATCTACAACTTTGCTCTGAGGTACTTTTTCGATAAAACTTACCGTTTTCGAGAAAAATCCAAAAAACCTAAAATTTTGACCTTGGGCCCCGAATAAGTCCCTAAGCTCACATGGGACTGATGGGGACTTTTGACACTTTATTCCTTGTGGTAAACCTAAGGTCTCTACGAAGATTTGGCTCTGTCGGAATTTTCTTTATTTCAATTGTCTAAAATGACCGGACTAATACGTGGCGTATGTGTGCATACTATGTAGAACATGATTCTTACAAGCGTAATATCTGAGAAATAGTGGGTCTTAGAGAAAAAATCATAGAAATCATTTTTATAGAGAATTTTAAGATCTACAACTTTGCTCTGAGGTACTTTTTCGATAAAACTTACCGTTTTCGAGAAAAATCCAAAAAACCTAAAATTTTGACCTTGGGCCCCGAATAAGTCCCTAAGCTCACATGGGACTGATGGGGACTTTTGACACTTTATTCCTTGTGGTAAACCTAAGGTCTCTACGAAGATTTGGCTCTGTCGGAATTTTCTTTATTTCAATTGTCTAAAATGACCGGACTAATACGTGGCGTATGTGTGCATACTATGTAGAACATGATTCTTACAAGCGTAATATCTGGGAAATAGTGGGTCTTAGAGAAAAAACATACATACCATTTTTATAGAGAATTTTAAGATCTACAACTTTGCTCTGAGGTACTTTTTCGATAAAACTTACCGTTTTCGAGAAAAATCCAAAAAACCTAAAATTTTGACCTTGGGCCCCGAATAAGTCCCTAAGCTCACATGGGACTGATGGGGACTTTTGACACTTTATTCCTTGTGGTAAACCTAAGGTCTCTACGAAGATTTGGCTCTGTCGGAATTTTCTTTATTTCAATTGTCTAAAATGACCGGACTAATACGTGGCGTATGTGTGCATACTATGTAGAACATGATTCTTACAAGCGTAATATCTGAGAAATAGTGGGTCTTAGAGAAAAAATCATAGAGATCATTTTTATAGAGAATTTTAGACCTAGAGACCTTGGGCCCCGAATAAGTCCCTAAGCTCACATGGGACTGATGGGGACTTTTGACACTTTATTCCTTGTGGTAAACCTAAGGTCTCTACGAAGATTTGGCTCTGTCGGAATTTTCTTTATTTCAATTGTCTAAAATGACCGGACTAATACGTGGCGTATGTGTGCATACTATGTAGAACATGATTCTTACAAGCGTAATATCTGGGAAATAGTGGGTCTTAGAGAAAAAACATACATACCATTTTTATAGAGAATTTTAAGATCTACAACTTTGCTCTGAGGTACTTTTTCGATAAAACTTACCGTTTTCGAGAAAAATCCAAAAAACCTAAAATTTTGACCTTGGGCCCCGAATAAGTCCCTAAGCTCACATGGGACTGATGGGGACTTTTGACACTTTATTCCTTGTGGTAAACCTAAGGTCTCTACGAAGATTTGGCTCTGTCGGAATTTTCTTTATTTCAATTGTCTAAAATGACCGGACTAATACGTGGCGTATGTGTGCATACTATGTAGAACATGATTCTTACAAGCGTAATATCTGAGAAATAGTGGGTCTTAGAGAAAAAATCATAGAGATCATTTTTATAGAGAATTTTAAGATCTACAACTTTGCTTTGAGGTACTTTTTCGATAAAACTTACCGTTTTCGAGAAAAATCCAAAAAACCTAAAATTTTGACCTTGGGCCCCGAATAAGTCCCTAAGCTCACATGGGACTGATGGGGACTTTTGACACTTTATTCCTTGTGGTAAACCTAAGGTCTCTACGAAGATTTGGCTCTGTCGGAATTTTCTTTATTTCAATTGTCTAAAATGACCGGACTAATACGTGGCGTATGTGTGCATACTATGTAGAACATGATTCTTACAAGCGTAATATCTGGGAAATAGTGGGTCTTAGAGAAAAAACATACATACCATTTTTATAGAGAATTTTAAGATCTACAACTTTGCTCTGAAGTACTTTTTCGATAAAACTTACCGTTTTCGAGAAAAATCCAAAAAACCTAAAATTTTGACCTTGGGCCCCGAATAAGTCCCTAAGCTCACATGGGACTGATGGGGACTTTTGACACTTTATTCTTTGTGGTAAACCTAATGTCTCTACGAAGATTTGGCTCTGTCGGAATTTTCTTTATTTCAATTGTCTAAAATGACCGGACTAATACGTGGCGTATGTGTGCATACTATGTAGAACATGATTCTTACAAGCGTAATATCTGAGAAATAGTGGGTCTTAGAGAAAAAATCATAGAGATCATTTTTATAGAGAATTTTAGACCTAGAGACCTTGGGCCCCGAATAAGTCCCTAAGCTCACATGGGACTGATGGGGACTTTTGACACTTTATTCCTTGTGGTAAACCTAAGGTCTCTACGAAGATTTGGCTCTGTCGGAATTTTCTTTATTTCAATTGTCTAAAATGACCGGACTAATACGTGGCGTATGTGTGCATACTATGTAGAACATGATTCTTACAAGCGTAATATCTGGGAAATAGTGGGTCTTAGAGAAAAAACATACATACCATTTTTATAGAGAATTTTAAGATCTACAACTTTGCTCTGAGGTACTTTTTCGATAAAACTTACCGTTTTCGAGAAAAATCCAAAAAACCTAAAATTTTGACCTTGGGCCCCGAATAAGTCCCTAAGCTCACATGGGACTGATGGGGACTTTTGACACTTTATTCCTTGTGGTAAACCTAAGGTCTCTACGAAGATTTGGCTCTGTCGGAATTTTCTTTATTTCAATTGTCTAAAATGACCGGACTAATACGTGGCGTATGTGTGCATACTATGTAGAACATGATTCTTACAAGCGTAATATCTGAGAAATAGTGGGTCTTAGAGAAAAAATCATAAAGATCATTTTTATAGAGAATTTTAAGATCTACAACTTTGCTTTGAGGTACTTTTTCGATAAAACTTACCGTTTTCGAGAAAAATCCAAAAACCTAAAATTTTGACCTTGGGCCCCGAATAAGTCCCTAAGCTCACATGGGACTGATGGGGACTTTTGACACTTTATTCCTTGTGGTAAACCTAAGGTCTCTACGAAGATTTGGCTCTGTCGGAATTTTCTTTATTTCAATTGTCTAAAATGACCGGACTAATACGTGGCGTATGTGTGCATACTATGTAGAACATGATTCTTACAAGCGTAATATCTGGGAAATAGTGGGTCTTAGAGAAAAAACATACATACCATTTTTATAGAGAATTTTAAGATCTACAACTTTGCTCTGAGGTACTTTTTCGATAAAACTTACCGTTTTCGAGAAAAATCCAAAAAACCTAAAATTTTGACCTTGGGCCCCGAATAAGTCCCTAAGCTCACATGGGACTGATGGGGACTTTTGACACTTTATTCCTTGTGGTAAACCTAAGGTCTCTACGAAGATTTGGCTCTGTCGGAATTTTCTTTATTTCAATTGTCTAAAATGACCGGACTAATACGTGGCGTATGTGTGCATACTATGTAGAACATGATTCTTACAAGCGTAATATCTGGGAAATAGTGGGTCTTAGAGAAAAAAAATAGATACCATTTTTATAGAGAATTTTAAGATCTACAACTTTGCTCTGAGGTACTTTTTCGATAAAACTTACCGTTTTCGAGAAAAATCCAAAAAACCTAAAATTTTGACCTTGGGCCCCGAATAAGTCCCTAAGCTCACATGGGACTGATGGGGACTTTTGACACTTTATTCCTTGTGGTAAACCTAAGGTCTCTACGAAGATTTGGCTCTGTCGGAATTTTCTTTATTTCAATTGTCTAAAATGACCGGACTAATACGTGGCGTATGTGTGCATACTATGTAGAACATGATTCTTACAAGCGTAATATCTGAGAAATAGTGGGTCTTAGAGAAAAAATCATAGAGATCATTTTTATAGAGAATTTTAAGATCTACAACTTTGCTCTGAGGTACTTTTTCGATAAAACTTACCGTTTTCGAGAAAAATCCAAAAAACCTAAAATTTTGACCTTGGGCCCCGAATAAGTCCCTAAGCTCACATGGGACTGATGGGGACTTTTGACACTTTATTCCTTGTGGTAAACCTAAGGTCTCTACGAAGATTTGGCTCTGTCGGAATTTTCTTTATTTCAATTGTCTAAAATGACCGGACTAATACGTGGCGTATGTGTGCATACTATGTAGAACATGATTCTTACAAGCGTAATATCTGGGAAATAGTGGGTCTTAGAGAAAAAACATACATACCATTTTTATAGAGAATTTTAAGATCTACAACTTTGCTCTGAGGTACTTTTTCGATAAAACTTACCGTTTTCGAGAAAAATCCAAAAAACCTAAAATTTTGACCTTGGGCCCCGAATAAGTCCCTAAGCTCACATGGGACTGATGGGGACTTTTGACACTTTATTCCTTGTGGTAAACCTAAGGTCTCTACGAAGATTTGGCTCTGTCGGAATTTTCTTTATTTCAATTGTCTAAAATGACCGGACTAATACGTGGCGTATGTGTGCATACTATGTAGAACATGATTCTTACAAGCGTAATATCTGGGAAATAGTGGGTCTTAGAGAAAAAACATACATACCATTTTTATAGAGAATTTTAAGATCTACAACTTTGCTCTGAGGTACTTTTTCGATAAAACTTACCGTTTTCGAGAAAAATCCAAAAAACCTAAAATTTTGACCTTGGGCCCCGAATAAGTCCCTAAGCTCACATGGGACTGATGGGGACTTTTGACACTTTATTCCTTGTGGTAAACCTAAGGTCTCTACGAAGATTTGGCTCTGTCGGAATTTTCTTTATTTCAATTGTCTAAAATGACCGGACTAATACGTGGCGTATGTGTGCATACTATGTAGAACATGATTCTTACAAGCGTAATATCTGGGAAATAGTGGGTCTTAGAGAAAAAACATAGATACCATTTTTATAGAGAATTTTAAGATCTACAACTTTGCTCTGAAGTACTTTTTCGATAAAACTTACCGTTTTCGAGAAAAATCCAAAAAACCTAAAATTTTGACCTTGGGCCCCGAATAAGTCCCTAAGCTCACATGGGACTGATGGGGACTTTTGACACTTTATTCCTTGTGGTAAACCTAAGGTCTCTACGAAGATTTGGCTCTGTCGGAATTTTCTTTATTTCAATTGTCTAAAATGACCGGACTAATACGTGGCGTATGTGTGCATACTATGTAGAACATGATTCTTACAAGCGTAATATCTGGGAAATAGTGGGTCTTAGAGAAAAAACATAGATACCATTTTTATAGAGAATTTTAAGATCTACAACTTTGCTCTGAGGTACTTTTTCGATAAAACTTACCGTTTTCGAGAAAAATCCAAAAAACCTAAAATTTTGACCTTGGGCCCCGAATAAGTCCCTAAGCTCACATGGGACTGATGGGGACTTTTGACACTTTATTCCTTGTGGTAAACCTAAGGTCTCTACGAAGATTTGGCTCTGTCGGAATTTTCTTTATTTCAATTGTCTAAAATGACCGGACTAATACGTGGCGTATGTGTGCATACTATGTAGAACATGATTCTTACAAGCGTAATATCTGAGAAATAGTGGGTCTTAGAGAAAAAATCATAGAGATCATTTTTATAGAGAATTTTAAGATCTACAACTTTGCTCTGAGGTACTTTTTCGATAAAACTTACCGTTTTCGAGAAAAATCCAAAAAACCTAAAATTTTGACCTTGGGCCCCGAATAAGTCCCTAAGCTCACATGGGACTGATGGGGACTTTTGACACTTTATTCCTTGTGGTAAACCTAAGGTCTCTACGAAGATTTGGCTCTGTCGGAATTTTCTTTATTTCAATTGTCTAAAATGACCGGACTAATACGTGGCGTATGTGTGCATACTATGTAGAACATGATTCTTACAAGCGTAATATCTGGGAAATAGTGGGTCTTAGAGAAAAAACATACATACCATTTTTATAGAGAATTTTAAGATCTACAACTTTGCTCTGAGGTACTTTTTCGATAAAACTTACCGTTTTCGAGAAAAATCCAAAAAACCTAAAATTTTGACCTTGGGCCCCGAATAAGTCCCTAAGCTCACATGGGACTGATGGGGACTTTTGACACTTTATTCCTTGTGGTAAACCTAAGGTCTCTACGAAGATTTGGCTCTGTCGGAATTTTCTTTATTTCAATTGTCTAAAATGACCGGACTAATACGTGGCGTATGTGTGCATACTATGTAGAACATGATTCTTACAAGCGTAATATCTGGGAAATAGTGGGTCTTAGAGAAAAAACATACATACCATTTTTATAGAGAATTTTAAGATCTACAACTTTGCTCTGAGGTACTTTTTCGATAAAACTTACCGTTTTCGAGAAAAATCCAAAAAACCTAAAATTTTGACCTTGGGCCCCGAATAAGTCCCTAAGCTCACATGGGACTGATGGGGACTTTTGACACTTTATTCTTTGTGGTAAACCTAAGGTCTCTACGAAGATTTGGCTCTGTCGGAATTTTCTTTATTTCAATTGTCTAAAATGACCGGACTAATACGTGGCGTATGTGTGCATACTATGTAGAACATGATTCTTACAAGCGTAATATCTGAGAAATAGTGGGTCTTAGAGAAAAAATCATAGAGATCATTTTTATAGAGAATTTTAAGATCTACAACTTTGCTCTGAGGTACTTTTTCGATAAAACTTACCGTTTTCGAGAAAAATCCAAAAAACCTAAAATTTTGACCTTGGGCCCCGAATAAGTCCCTAAGCTCACATGGGACTGATGGGGACTTTTGACACTTTATTCCTTGTGGTAAACCTAAGGTCTCTACGAAGATTTGGCTCTGTCGGAATTTTCTTTATTTCAATTGTCTAAAATGACCGGACTAATACGTGGCGTATGTGTGCATACTATGTAGAACATGATTCTTACAAGCGTAATATCTGGGAAATAGTGGGTCTTAGAGAAAAAACATAGATACCATTTTTATAGAGAATTTTAAGATCTACAACTTTGCTCTGAAGTACTTTTTCGATAAAACTTACCGTTTTCGAGAAAAATCCAAAAAACCTAAAATTTTGACCTTGGGCCCCGAATAAGTCCCTAAGCTCACATGGGACTGATGGGGACTTTTGACACTTTATTCCTTGTGGTAAACCTAAGGTCTCTACGAAGATTTGGCTCTGTCGGAATTTTCTTTATTTCAATTGTCTAAAATGACCGGACTAATACGTGGCGTATGTGTGCATACTATGTAGAACATGATTCTTACAAGCGTAATATCTGGGAAATAGTGGGTCTTAGAGAAAAAACATAGATACCATTTTTATAGAGAATTTTAAGATCTACAACTTTGCTCTGAGGTACTTTTTCGATAAAACTTACCGTTTTCGAGAAAAATCCAAAAAACCTAAAATTTTGACCTTGGGCCCCGAATAAGTCCCTAAGCTCACATGGGACTGATGGGGACTTTTGACACTTTATTCCTTGTGGTAAACCTAAGGTCTCTACGAAGATTTGGCTCTGTCGGAATTTTCTTTATTTCAATTGTCTAAAATGACCGGACTAATACGTGGCGTATGTGTGCATACTATGTAGAACATGATTCTTACAAGCGTAATATCTGAGAAATAGTGGGTCTTAGAGAAAAAATCATAGATACCATTTTTATAGAGAATTTTAAGATCTACAACTTTGCTCTGAGGTACTTTTTCGATAAAACTTACCGTTTTCGAGAAAAATCCAAAAAACCTAAAATTTTGACCTTGGGCCCCGAATAAGTCCCTAAGCTCACATGGGACTGATGGGGACTTTTGACACTTTATTCCTTGTGGTAAACCTAAGGTCTCTACGAAGATTTGGCTCTGTCGGAATTTTCTTTATTTCAATTGTCTAAAATGACCGGACTAATACGTGGCGTATGTGTGCATACTATGTAGAACATGATTCTTACAAGCGTAATATCTGAGAAATAGTGGGTCTTAGAGAAAAAATCATAGAAATCATTTTTATAGAGAATTTTAAGATCTACAACTTTGCTCTGAGGTACTTTTTCGATAAAACTTACCGTTTTCGAGAAAAATCCAAAAAACCTAAAATTTTGACCTTGGGCCCCGAATAAGTCCCTAAGCTCACATGGGACTGATGGGGACTTTTGACACTTTATTCCTTGTGGTAAACCTAAGGTCTTTACGAAGATTTGGCTCTGTCGGAATTTTCTTTATTTCAATTGTCTAAAATGACCGGACTAATACGTGGCGTATGTGTGCATACTATGTAGAACATGATTCTTACAAGCGTAATATCTGAGAAATAGTGGGTCTTAGAGAAAAAATCATAGATACCATTTTTATAGAGAATTTTAAGATCTACAACTTTGCTCTGAGGTACTTTTTCGATAAAACTTACCGTTTTCGAGAAAAATCCAAAAAACCTAAAATTTTGACCTTGGGCCCCGAATAAGTCCCTAAGCTCACATGGGACTGATGGGGACTTTTGACACTTTATTCCTTGTGGTAAACCTAAGGTCTCTACGAAGATTTGGCTCTGTCGGAATTTTCTTTATTTCAATTGTCTAAAATGACCGGACTAATACGTGGCGTATGTGTGCATACTATGTAGAACATGATTCTTACAAGCGTAATATCTGAGAAATAGTGGGTCTTAGAGAAAAAATCATAGAGATCATTTTTATAGAGAATTTTAAGATCTACAACTTTGCTCTGAGGTACTTTTTCGATAAAACTTACCGTTTTCGAGAAAAATCCAAAAAACCTAAAATTTTGACCTTGGGCCCCGAATAAGTCCCTAAGCTCACATGGGACTGATGGGGACTTTTGACACTTTATTCCTTGTGGTAAACCTAAGGTCTCTACGAAGATTTGGCTCTGTCGGAATTTTCTTTATTTCAATTGTCTAAAATGACCGGACTAATACGTGGCGTATGTGTGCATACTATGTAGAACATGATTCTTACAAGCGTAATATCTGGGAAATAGTGGGTCTTAGAGAAAAAACATACATACCATTTTTATAGAGAATTTTAAGATCTACAACTTTGCTCTGAGGTACTTTTTCGATAAAACTTACCGTTTTCGAGAAAAATCCAAAAAACCTAAAATTTTGACCTTGGGCCCCGAATAAGTCCCTAAGCTCACATGGGACTGATGGGGACTTTTGACACTTTATTCCTTGTGGTAAACCTAAGGTCTCTACGAAGATTTGGCTCTGTCGGAATTTTCTTTATTTCAATTGTCTAAAATGACCGGACTAATACGTGGCGTATGTGTGCATACTATGTAGAACATGATTCTTACAAGCGTAATATCTGGGAAATAGTGGGTCTTAGAGAAAAAACATACATACCATTTTTATAGAGAATTTTAAGATCTACAACTTTGCTCTGAGGTACTTTTTCGATAAAACTTACCGTTTTCGAGAAAAATCCAAAAAACCTAAAATTTTGACCTTGGGCCCCGAATAAGTCCCTAAGCTCACATGGGACTGATGGGGACTTTTGACACTTTATTCTTTGTGGTAAACCTAAGGTCTCTACGAAGATTTGGCTCTGTCGGAATTTTCTTTATTTCAATTGTCTAAAATGACCGGACTAATACGTGGCGTATGTGTGCATACTATGTAGAACATGATTCTTACAAGCGTAATATCTGAGAAATAGTGGGTCTTAGAGAAAAAATCATAGAGATCATTTTTATAGAGAATTTTAAGATCTACAACTTTGCTCTGAGGTACTTTTTCGATAAAACTTACCGTTTTCGAGAAAAATCCAAAAAACCTAAAATTTTGACCTTGGGCCCCGAATAAGTCCCTAAGCTCACATGGGACTGATGGGGACTTTTGACACTTTATTCCTTGTGGTAAACCTAAGGTCTCTACGAAGATTTGGCTCTGTCGGAATTTTCTTTATTTCAATTGTCTAAAATGACCGGACTAATACGTGGCGTATGTGTGCATACTATGTAGAACATGATTCTTACAAGCGTAATATCTGGGAAATAGTGGGTCTTAGAGAAAAAACATAGATACCATTTTTATAGAGAATTTTAAGATCTACAACTTTGCTCTGAAGTACTTTTTCGATAAAACTTACCGTTTTCGAGAAAAATCCAAAAAACCTAAAATTTTGACCTTGGGCCCCGAATAAGTCCCTAAGCTCACATGGGACTGATGGGGACTTTTGACACTTTATTCCTTGTGGTAAACCTAAGGTCTCTACGAAGATTTGGCTCTGTCGGAATTTTCTTTATTTCAATTGTCTAAAATGACCGGACTAATACGTGGCGTATGTGTGCATACTATGTAGAACATGATTCTTACAAGCGTAATATCTGGGAAATAGTGGGTCTTAGAGAAAAAACATAGATACCATTTTTATAGAGAATTTTAAGATCTACAACTTTGCTCTGAGGTACTTTTTCGATAAAACTTACCGTTTTCGAGAAAAATCCAAAAAACCTAAAATTTTGACCTTGGGCCCCGAATAAGTCCCTAAGCTCACATGGGACTGATGGGGACTTTTGACACTTTATTCCTTGTGGTAAACCTAAGGTCTCTACGAAGATTTGGCTCTGTCGGAATTTTCTTTATTTCAATTGTCTAAAATGACCGGACTAATACGTGGCGTATGTGTGCATACTATGTAGAACATGATTCTTACAAGCGTAATATCTGAGAAATAGTGGGTCTTAGAGAAAAAATCATAGATACCATTTTTATAGAGAATTTTAAGATCTACAACTTTGCTCTGAGGTACTTTTTCGATAAAACTTACCGTTTTCGAGAAAAATCCAAAAAACCTAAAATTTTGACCTTGGGCCCCGAATAAGTCCCTAAGCTCACATGGGACTGATGGGGACTTTTGACACTTTATTCCTTGTGGTAAACCTAAGGTCTCTACGAAGATTTGGCTCTGTCGGAATTTTCTTTATTTCAATTGTCTAAAATGACCGGACTAATACGTGGCGTATGTGTGCATACTATGTAGAACATGATTCTTACAAGCGTAATATCTGAGAAATAGTGGGTCTTAGAGAAAAAATCATAGAAATCATTTTTATAGAGAATTTTAAGATCTACAACTTTGCTCTGAGGTACTTTTTCGATAAAACTTACCGTTTTCGAGAAAAATCCAAAAAACCTAAAATTTTGACCTTGGGCCCCGAATAAGTCCCTAAGCTCACATGGGACTGATGGGGACTTTTGACACTTTATTCCTTGTGGTAAACCTAAGGTCTTTACGAAGATTTGGCTCTGTCGGAATTTTCTTTATTTCAATTGTCTAAAATGACCGGACTAATACGTGGCGTATGTGTGCATACTATGTAGAACATGATTCTTACAAGCGTAATATCTGAGAAATAGTGGGTCTTAGAGAAAAAATCATAGATACCATTTTTATAGAGAATTTTAAGATCTACAACTTTGCTCTGAGGTACTTTTTCGATAAAACTTACCGTTTTCGAGAAAAATCCAAAAAACCTAAAATTTTGACCTTGGGCCCCGAATAAGTCCCTAAGCTCACATGGGACTGATGGGGACTTTTGACACTTTATTCCTTGTGGTAAACCTAAGGTCTCTACGAAGATTTGGCTCTGTCGGAATTTTCTTTATTTCAATTGTCTAAAATGACCGGACTAATACGTGGCGTATGTGTGCATACTATGTAGAACATGATTCTTACAAGCGTAATATCTGAGAAATAGTGGGTCTTAGAGAAAAAATCATAGAAATCATTTTTATAGAGAATTTTAAGATCTACAACTTTGCTCTGAGGTACTTTTTCGATAAAACTTACCGTTTTCGAGAAAAATCCAAAAAACCTAAAATTTTGACCTTGGGCCCCGAATAAGTCCCTAAGCTCACATGGGACTGATGGGGACTTTTGACACTTTATTCCTTGTGGTAAACCTAAGGTCTCTACGAAGATTTGGCTCTGTCGGAATTTTCTTTATTTCAATTGTCTAAAATGACCGGACTAATACGTGGCGTATGTGTGCATACTATGTAGAACATGATTCTTACAAGCGTAATATCTGGGAAATAGTGGGTCTTAGAGAAAAAACATACATACCATTTTTATAGAGAATTTTAAGATCTACAACTTTGCTCTGAGGTACTTTTTCGATAAAACTTACCGTTTTCGAGAAAAATCCAAAAAACCTAAAATTTTGACCTTGGGCCCCGAATAAGTCCCTAAGCTCACATGGGACTGATGGGGACTTTTGACACTTTATTCCTTGTGGTAAACCTAAGGTCTCTACGAAGATTTGGCTCTGTCGGAATTTTCTTTATTTCAATTGTCTAAAATGACCGGACTAATACGTGGCGTATGTGTGCATACTATGTAGAACATGATTCTTACAAGCGTAATATCTGAGAAATAGTGGGTCTTAGAGAAAAAACATACATACCATTTTTATAGAGAATTTTAAGATCTACAACTTTGCTCTGAGGTACTTTTTCGATAAAACTTACCGTTTTCGAGAAAAATCCAAAAAACCTAAAATTTTGACCTTGGGCCCCGAATAAGTCCCTAAGCTCACATGGGACTGATGGGGACTTTTGACACTTTATTCCTTGTGGTAAACCTAAGGTCTCTACGAAGATTTGGCTCTGTCGGAATTTTCTTTATTTCAATTGTCTAAAATGACCGGACTAATACGTGGCGTATGTGTGCATACTATGTAGAACATGATTCTTACAAGCGTAATATCTGAGAAATAGTGGGTCTTAGAGAAAAAATCATAGAGATCATTTTTATAGAGAATTTTAAGATCTACAACTTTGCTCTGAGGTACTTTTTCGATAAAACTTACCGTTTTTGAGAAAAATCCAAAAAACCTAAAATTTTGACCTTGGGCCCCGAATAAGTCCCTAAGCTCACATGGGACTGATGGGGACTTTTGACACTTTATTCCTTGTGGTAAACCTAAGGTCTCTACGAAGATTTGGCTCTGTCGGAATTTTCTTTATTTCAATTGTCTAAAATGACCGGACTAATACGTGGCGTATGTGTGCATACTATGTAGAACATGATTCTTACAAGCGTAATATCTGGGAAATAGTGGGTCTTAGAGAAAAAACATAGATACCATTTTTATAGAGAATTTTAAGATCTACAACTTTGCTCTGAGGTACTTTTTCGATAAAACTTACCGTTTTCGAGAAAAATCCAAAAAACCTAAAATTTTGACCTTGGGCCCCGAATAAGTCCCTAAGCTCACATGGGACTGATGGGGACTTTTGACACTTTATTCCTTGTGGTAAACCTAAGGTCTCTACGAAGATTTGGCTCTGTCGGAATTTTCTTTATTTCAATTGTCTAAAATGACCGGACTAATACGTGGCGTATGTGTGCATACTATGTAGAACATGATTCTTACAAGCGTAATATCTGAGAAATAGTGGGTCTTAGAGAAAAAATCATAGAAATCATTTTTATAGAGAATTTTAAGATCTACAACTTTGCTCTGAGGTACTTTTTCGATAAAACTTACCGTTTTCGAGAAAAATCCAAAAAACCTAAAATTTTGACCTTGGGCCCCGAATAAGTCCCTAAGCTCACATGGGACTGATGGGGACTTTTGACACTTTATTCCTTGTGGTAAACCTAAGGTCTCTACGAAGATTTGGCTCTGTCGGAATTTTCTTTATTTCAATTGTCTAAAATGACCGGACTAATACGTGGCGTATGTGTGCATACTATGTAGAACATGATTCTTACAAGCGTAATATCTGGGAAATAGTGGGTCTTAGAGAAAAAACATACATACCATTTTTATAGAGAATTTTAAGATCTACAACTTTGCTCTGAGGTACTTTTTCGATAAAACTTACCGTTTTCGAGAAAAATCCAAAAAACCTAAAATTTTGACCTTGGGCCCCGAATAAGTCCCTAAGCTCACATGGGACTGATGGGGACTTTTGACACTATATTCCTTGTGGTATACCTAAGGTCTCTACGAAGATTTGGCTCTGTCGGAATTTTCTTTATTTCAATTGTCTAAAATGACCGGACTAATACGTGGCGTATGTGTGCATACTATGTAGAACATGATTCTTACAAGCGTAATATCTGAGAAATAGTGGGTCTTAGAGAAAAAATCATAGAGATCATTTTTATAGAGAATTTTAAGATCTACAACTTTGCTCTGAGGTACTTTTTCGATAAAACTTACCGTTTTCGAGAAAAATCCAAAAAACCTAAAATTTTGACCTTGGGCCCCGAATAAGTCCCTAAGCTCACATGGGACTGATGGGGACTTTTGACACTTTATTCCTTGTGGTAAACCTAAGGTCTCTACGAAGATTTGGCTCTGTCGGAATTTTCTTTATTTCAATTGTCTAAAATGACCGGACTAATACGTGGCGTATGTGTGCATACTATGTAGAACATGATTCTTACAAGCGTAATATCTGAGAAATAGTGGGTCTTAGAGAAAAAATCATAGAGATCATTTTTATAGAGAATTTTAAGATCTACAACTTTGCTCTGAGGTACTTTTTCGATAAAACTTACCGTTTTCGAGAAAAATCCAAAAAACCTAAAATTTTGACCTTGGGCCCCGAATAAGTCCCTAAGCTCACATGGGACTGATGGGGACTTTTGACACTTTATTCCTTGTGGTAAACCTAAGGTCTCTACGAAGATTTGGCTCTGTCGGAATTTTCTTTATTTCAATTGTCTAAAATGACCGGACTAATACGTGGCGTATGTGTGCATACTATGTAGAACATGATTCTTACAAGCGTAATATCTGGGAAATAGTGGGTCTTAGAGAAAAAACATACATACCATTTTTATAGAGAATTTTAAGATCTACAACTTTGCTCTGAGGTACTTTTTCGATAAAACTTACCGTTTTCGAGAAAAATCCAAAAAACCTAAAATTTTGACCTTGGGCCCCGAATAAGTCCCTAAGCTCACATGGGACTGATGGGGACTTTTGACACTTTATTCCTTGTGGTATACCTAAGGTCTCTACGAAGATTTGGCTCTGTCGGAATTTTCTTTATTTCAATTGTCTAAAATGACCGGACTAATACGTGGCGTATGTGTGCATACTATGTAGAACATGATTCTTACAAGCGTAATATCTGAGAAATAGTGGGTCTTAGAGAAAAAATCATAGAGATCATTTTTATAGAGAATTTTAAGATCTACAACTTTGCTCTGAGGTACTTTTTCGATAAAACTTACCGTTTTCGAGAAAAATCCAAAAAACCTAAAATTTTGACCTTGGGCCCCGAATAAGTCCCTAAGCTCACATGGGACTGATGGGGACTTTTGACACTTTATTCCTTGTGGTAAACCTAAGGTCTCTACGAAGATTTGGCTCTGTCGGAATTTTCTTTATTTCAATTGTCTAAAATGACCGGACTAATACGTGGCGTATGTGTGCATACTATGTAGAACATGATTCTTACAAGCGTAATATCTGAGAAATAGTGGGTCTTAGAGAAAAAATCATAGAGATCATTTTTATAGAGAATTTTAAGATCTACAACTTTGCTCTGAGGTACTTTTTCGATAAAACTTACCGTTTTCGAGAAAAATCCAAAAAACCTAAAATTTTGACCTTGGGCCCCGAATAAGTCCCTAAGCTCACATGGGACTGATGGGGACTTTTGACACTTTATTCCTTGTGGTAAACCTAAGGTCTCTACGAAGATTTGGCTCTGTCGGAATTTTCTTTATTTCAATTGTCTAAAATGACCGGACTAATACGTGGCGTATGTGTGCATACTATGTAGAACATGATTCTTACAAGCGTAATATCTGGGAAATAGTGGGTCTTAGAGAAAAAACATAGATACCATTTTTATAGAGAATTTTAAGATCTACAACTTTGCTCTGAGGTACTTTTTCGATAAAACTTACCGTTTTCGAGAAAAATCCAAAAAACCTAAAATTTTGACCTTGGGCCCCGAATAAGTCCCTAAGCTCACATGGGACTGATGGGGACTTTTGACACTTTATTCTTTGTGGTAAACCTAAGGTCTCTACGAAGATTTGGCTCTGTCGGAATTTTCTTTATTTCAATTGTCTAAAATGACCGGACTAATACGTGGCGTATGTGTGCATACTATGTAGAACATGATTCTTACAAGCGTAATATCTGAGAAATAGTGGGTCTTAGAGAAAAAATCATAGAGATCATTTTTATAGAGAATTTTAAGATCTACAACTTTGCTCTGAGGTACTTTTTCGATAAAACTTACCGTTTTTGAGAAAAATCCAAAAAACCTAAAATTTTGACCTTGGGCCCCGAATAAGTCCCTAAGCTCACATGGGACTGATGGGGACTTTTGACACTTTATTCCTTGTGGTAAACCTAAGGTCTCTACGAAGATTTGGCTCTGTCGGAATTTTCTTTATTTCAATTGTCTAAAATGACCGGACTAATACGTGGCGTATGTGTGCATACTATGTAGAACATGATTCTTACAAGCGTAATATCTGGGAAATAGTGGGTCTTAGAGAAAAAACATAGATACCATTTTTATAGAGAATTTTAAGATCTACAACTTTGCTCTGAGGTACTTTTTCGATAAAACTTACCGTTTTCGAGAAAAATCCAAAAAACCTAAAATTTTGACCTTGGGCCCCGAATAAGTCCCTAAGCTCACATGGGACTGATGGGGACTTTTGACACTTTATTCCTTGTGGTAAACCTAAGGTCTCTACGAAGATTTGGCTCTGTCGGAATTTTCTTTATTTCAATTGTCTAAAATGACCGGACTAATACGTGGCGTATGTGTGCATACTATGTAGAACATGATTCTTACAAGCGTAATATCTGAGAAATAGTGGGTCTTAGAGAAAAAATCATAGAAATCATTTTTATAGAGAATTTTAAGATCTACAACTTTGCTCTGAGGTACTTTTTCGATAAAACTTACCGTTTTCGAGAAAAATCCAAAAAACCTAAAATTTTGACCTTGGGCCCCGAATAAGTCCCTAAGCTCACATGGGACTGATGGGGACTTTTGACACTTTATTCCTTGTGGTAAACCTAAGGTCTCTACGAAGATTTGGCTCTGTCGGAATTTTCTTTATTTCAATTGTCTAAAATGACCGGACTAATACGTGGCGTATGTGTGCATACTATGTAGAACATGATTCTTACAAGCGTAATATCTGGGAAATAGTGGGTCTTAGAGAAAAAACATACATACCATTTTTATAGAGAATTTTAAGATCTACAACTTTGCTCTGAGGTACTTTTTCGATAAAACTTACCGTTTTCGAGAAAAATCCAAAAAACCTAAAATTTTGACCTTGGGCCCCGAATAAGTCCCTAAGCTCACATGGGACTGATGGGGACTTTTGACACTTTATTCCTTGTGGTATACCTAAGGTCTCTACGAAGATTTGGCTCTGTCGGAATTTTCTTTATTTCAATTGTCTAAAATGACCGGACTAATACGTGGCGTATGTGTGCATACTATGTAGAACATGATTCTTACAAGCGTAATATCTGAGAAATAGTGGGTCTTAGAGAAAAAATCATAGAGATCATTTTTATAGAGAATTTTAAGATCTACAACTTTGCTCTGAGGTACTTTTTCGATAAAACTTACCGTTTTCGAGAAAAATCCAAAAAACCTAAAATTTTGACCTTGGGCCCCGAATAAGTCCCTAAGCTCACATGGGACTGATGGGGACTTTTGACACTTTATTCCTTGTGGTAAACCTAAGGTCTCTACGAAGATTTGGCTCTGTCGGAATTTTCTTTATTTCAATTGTCTAAAATGACCGGACTAATACGTGGCGTATGTGTGCATACTATGTAGAACATGATTCTTACAAGCGTAATATCTGGGAAATAGTGGGTCTTAGAGAAAAAACATAGATACCATTTTTATAGAGAATTTTAAGATCTACAACTTTGCTCTGAGGTACTTTTTCGATAAAACTTACCGTTTTCGAGAAAAATCCAAAAAACCTAAAATTTTGACCTTGGGCCCCGAATAAGTCCCTAAGCTCACATGGGACTGATGGGGACTTTTGACACTTTATTCTTTGTGGTAAACCTAAGGTCTCTACGAAGATTTGGCTCTGTCGGAATTTTCTTTATTTCAATTGTCTAAAATGACCGGACTAATACGTGGCGTATGTGTGCATACTATGTAGAACATGATTCTTACAAGCGTAATATCTGAGAAATAGTGGGTCTTAGAGAAAAAATCATAGAGATCATTTTTATAGAGAATTTTAAGATCTACAACTTTGCTCTGAGGTACTTTTTCGATAAAACTTACCGTTTTCGAGAAAAATCCAAAAAACCTAAAATTTTGACCTTGGGCCCCGAATAAGTCCCTAAGCTCACATGGGACTGATGGGGACTTTTGACACTTTATTCCTTGTGGTAAACCTAAGGTCTCTACGAAGATTTGGCTCTGTCGGAATTTTCTTTATTTCAATTGTCTAAAATGACCGGACTAATACGTGGCGTATGTGTGCATACTATGTAGAACATGATTCTTACAAGCGTAATATCTGGGAAATAGTGGGTCTTAGAGAAAAAACATAGATACCATTTTTATAGAGAATTTTAAGATCTACAACTTTGCTCTGAGGTACTTTTTCGATAAAACTTACCGTTTTCGAGAAAAATCCAAAAAACCTAAAATTTTGACCTTGGGCCCCGAATAAGTCCCTAAGCTCACATGGGACTGATGGGGACTTTTGACACTTTATTCCTTGTGGTAAACCTAAGGTCTCTACGAAGATTTGGCTCTGTCGGAATTTTCTTTATTTCAATTGTCTAAAATGACCGGACTAATACGTGGCGTATGTGTGCATACTATGTAGAACATGATTCTTACAAGCGTAATATCTGAGAAATAGTGGGTCTTAGAGAAAAAATCATAGAGATCATTTTTATAGAGAATTTTAAGATCTACAACTTTGCTCTGAGGTACTTTTTCGATAAAACTTACCGTTTTTGAGAAAAATCCAAAAAACCTAAAATTTTGACCTTGGGCCCCGAATAAGTCCCTAAGCTCACATGGGACTGATGGGGACTTTTGACACTTTATTCCTTGTGGTAAACCTAAGGTCTCTACGAAGATTTGGCTCTGTCGGAATTTTCTTTATTTCAATTGTCTAAAATGACCGGACTAATACGTGGCGTATGTGTGCATACTATGTAGAACATGATTCTTACAAGCGTAATATCTGGGAAATAGTGGGTCTTAGAGAAAAAACATAGATACCATTTTTATAGAGAATTTTAAGATCTACAACTTTGCTCTGAGGTACTTTTTCGATAAAACTTACCGTTTTCGAGAAAAATCCAAAAAACCTAAAATTTTGACCTTGGGCCCCGAATAAGTCCCTAAGCTCACATGGGACTGATGGGGACTTTTGACACTTTATTCCTTGTGGTAAACCTAAGGTCTCTACGAAGATTTGGCTCTGTCGGAATTTTCTTTATTTCAATTGTCTAAAATGACCGGACTAATACGTGGCGTATGTGTGCATACTATGTAGAACATGATTCTTACAAGCGTAATATCTGAGAAATAGTGGGTCTTAGAGAAAAAATCATAGAAATCATTTTTATAGAGAATTTTAAGATCTACAACTTTGCTCTGAGGTACTTTTTCGATAAAACTTACCGTTTTCGAGAAAAATCCAAAAAACCTAAAATTTTGACCTTGGGCCCCGAATAAGTCCCTAAGCTCACATGGGACTGATGGGGACTTTTGACACTTTATTCCTTGTGGTAAACCTAAGGTATCTACGAAGATTTGGCTCTGTCGGAATTTTCTTTATTTCAATTGTCTAAAATGACCGGACTAATACGTGGCGTATGTGTGCATACTATGTAGAACATGATTCTTACAAGCGTAATATCTGGGAAATAGTGGGTCTTAGAGAAAAAACATACATACCATTTTTATAGAGAATTTTAAGATCTACAACTTTGCTCTGAGGTACTTTTTCGATAAAACTTACCGTTTTCGAGAAAAATCCAAAAAACCTAAAATTTTGACCTTGGGCCCCGAATAAGTCCCTAAGCTCACATGGGACTGATGGGGACTTTTGACACTTTATTCCTTGTGGTATACCTAAGGTCTCTACGAAGATTTGGCTCTGTCGGAATTTTCTTTATTTCAATTGTCTAAAATGACCGGACTAATACGTGGCGTATGTGTGCATACTATGTAGAACATGATTCTTACAAGCGTAATATCTGAGAAATAGTGGGTCTTAGAGAAAAAATCATAGAGATCATTTTTATAGAGAATTTTAAGATCTACAACTTTGCTCTGAGGTACTTTTTCGATAAAACTTACCGTTTTCGAGAAAAATCCAAAAAACCTAAAATTTTGACCTTGGGCCCCGAATAAGTCCCTAAGCTCACATGGGACTGATGGGGACTTTTGACACTTTATTCCTTGTGGTAAACCTAAGGTCTCTACGAAGATTTGGCTCTGTCGGAATTTTCTTTATTTCAATTGTCTAAAATGACCGGACTAATACGTGGCGTATGTGTGCATACTATGTAGAACATGATTCTTACAAGCGTAATATCTGGGAAATAGTGGGTCTTAGAGAAAAAACATAGATACCATTTTTATAGAGAATTTTAAGATCTACAACTTTGCTCTGAGGTACTTTTTCGATAAAACTTACCGTTTTCGAGAAAAATCCAAAAAACCTAAAATTTTGACCTTGGGCCCCGAATAAGTCCCTAAGCTCACATGGGACTGATGGGGACTTTTGACACTTTATTCTTTGTGGTAAACCTAAGGTCTCTACGAAGATTTGGCTCTGTCGGAATTTTCTTTATTTCAATTGTCTAAAATGACCGGACTAATACGTGGCGTATGTGTGCATACTATGTAGAACATGATTCTTACAAGCGTAATATCTGAGAAATAGTGGGTCTTAGAGAAAAAATCATAGAGATCATTTTTATAGAGAATTTTAAGATCTACAACTTTGCTCTGAGGTACTTTTTCGATAAAACTTACCGTTTTCGAGAAAAATCCAAAAAACCTAAAATTTTGACCTTGGGCCCCGAATAAGTCCCTAAGCTCACATGGGACTGATGGGGACTTTTGACACTTTATTCCTTGTGGTAAACCTAAGGTCTCTACGAAGATTTGGCTCTGTCGGAATTTTCTTTATTTCAATTGTCTAAAATGACCGGACTAATACGTGGCGTATGTGTGCATACTATGTAGAACATGATTCTTACAAGCGTAATATCTGGGAAATAGTGGGTCTTAGAGAAAAAACATAGATACCATTTTTATAGAGAATTTTAAGATCTACAACTTTGCTCTGAGGTACTTTTTCGATAAAACTTACCGTTTTCGAGAAAAATCCAAAAAACCTAAAATTTTGACCTTGGGCCCCGAATAAGTCCCTAAGCTCACATGGGACTGATGGGGACTTTTGACACTTTATTCCTTGTGGTAAACCTAAGGTCTCTACGAAGATTTGGCTCTGTCGGAATTTTCTTTATTTCAATTGTCTAAAATGACCGGACTAATACGTGGCGTATGTGTGCATACTATGTAGAACATGATTCTTACAAGCGTAATATCTGAGAAATAGTGGGTCTTAGAGAAAAAATCATAGAAATCATTTTTATAGAGAATTTTAAGATCTACAACTTTGCTCTGAGGTACTTTTTCGATAAAACTTACCGTTTTCGAGAAAAATCCAAAAAACCTAAAATTTTGACCTTGGGCCCCGAATAAGTCCCTAAGCTCACATGGGACTGATGGGGACTTTTGACACTTTATTCCTTGTGGTAAACCTAAGGTCTCTACGAAGATTTGGCTCTGTCGGAATTTTCTTTATTTCAATTGTCTAAAATGACCGGACTAATACGTGGCGTATGTGTGCATACTATGTAGAACATGATTCTTACAAGCGTAATATCTGGGAAATAGTGGGTCTTAGAGAAAAAACATACATACCATTTTTATAGAGAATTTTAAGATCTACAACTTTGCTCTGAGGTACTTTTTCGATAAAACTTACCGTTTTCGAGAAAAATCCAAAAAACCTAAAATTTTGACCTTGGGCCCCGAATAAGTCCCTAAGCTCACATGGGACTGATGGGGACTTTTGACACTTTATTCCTTGTGGTATACCTAAGGTCTCTACGAAGATTTGGCTCTGTCGGAATTTTCTTTATTTCAATTGTCTAAAATGACCGGACTAATACGTGGCGTATGTGTGCATACTATGTAGAACATGATTCTTACAAGCGTAATATCTGAGAAATAGTGGGTCTTAGAGAAAAAATCATAGAGATCATTTTTATAGAGAATTTTAAGATCTACAACTTTGCTCTGAAGTACTTTTTCGATAAAACTTACCGTTTTCGAGAAAAATCCAAAAAACCTAAAATTTTGACCTTGGGCCCCGAATAAGTCCCTAAGCTCACATGGGACTGATGGGGACTTTTGACACTTTATTCCTTGTGGTAAACCTAAGGTCTCTACGAAGATTTGGCTCTGTCGGAATTTTCTTTATTTCAATTGTCTAAAATGACCGGACTAATACGTGGCGTATGTGTGCATACTATGTAGAACATGATTCTTACAAGCGTAATATCTGGGAAATAGTGGGTCTTAGAGAAAAAACATACATACCATTTTTATAGAGAATTTTAAGATCTACAACTTTGCTCTGAGGTACTTTTTCGATAAAACTTACCGTTTTCGAGAAAAATCCAAAAAACCTAAAATTTTGACCTTGGGCCCCGAATAAGTCCCTAAGCTCACATGGGACTGATGGGGACTTTTGACACTTTATTCCTTGTGGTAAACCTAAGGTCTCTACGAAGATTTGGCTCTGTCGGAATTTTCTTTATTTCAATTGTCTAAAATGACCGGACTAATACGTGGCGTATGTGTGCATACTATGTAGAACATGATTCTTACAAGCGTAATATCTGAGAAATAGTGGGTCTTAGAGAAAAAATCATAGAGATCATTTTTATAGAGAATTTTAAGATCTACAACTTTGCTCTGAGGTACTTTTTCGATAAAACTTACCGTTTTCGAGAAAAATCCAAAAAACCTAAAATTTTGACCTTGGGCCCCGAATAAGTCCCTAAGCTCACATGGGACTGATGGGGACTTTTGACACTTTATTCCTTGTGGTAAACCTAAGGTCTCTACGAAGATTTGGCTCTGTCGGAATTTTCTTTATTTCAATTGTCTAAAATGACCGGACTAATACGTGGCGTATGTGTGCATACTATGTAGAACATGATTCTTACAAGCGTAATATCTGGGAAATAGTGGGTCTTAGAGAAAAAACATAGATACCATTTTTATAGAGAATTTTAAGATCTACAACTTTGCTCTGAGGTACTTTTTCGATAAAACTTACCGTTTTCGAGAAAAATCCAAAAAACCTAAAATTTTGACCTTGGGCCCCGAATAAGTCCCTAAGCTCACATGGGACTGATGGGGACTTTTGACACTTTATTCCTTGTGGTAAACCTAAGGTCTCTACGAAGATTTGGCTCTGTCGGAATTTTCTTTATTTCAATTGTCTAAAATGACCGGACTAATACGTGGCGTATGTGTGCATACTATGTAGAACATGATTCTTACAAGCGTAATATCTGAGAAATAGTGGGTCTTAGAGAAAAAATCATAGAAATCATTTTTATAGAGAATTTTAAGATCTACAACTTTGCTCTGAGGTACTTTTTCGATAAAACTTACCGTTTTCGAGAAAAATCCAAAAAACCTAAAATTTTGACCTTGGGCCCCGAATAAGTCCCTAAGCTCACATGGGACTGATGGGGACTTTTGACACTTTATTCCTTGTGGTAAACCTAAGGTCTCTACGAAGATTTGGCTCTGTCGGAATTTTCTTTATTTCAATTGTCTAAAATGACCGGACTAATACGTGGCGTATGTGTGCATACTATGTAGAACATGATTCTTACAAGCGTAATATCTGGGAAATAGTGGGTCTTAGAGAAAAAACATACATACCATTTTTATAGAGAATTTTAAGATCTACAACTTTGCTCTGAGGTACTTTTTCGATAAAACTTACCGTTTTCGAGAAAAATCCAAAAAACCTAAAATTTTGACCTTGGGCCCCGAATAAGTCCCTAAGCTCACATGGGACTGATGGGGACTTTTGACACTTTATTCCTTGTGGTATACCTAAGGTCTCTACGAAGATTTGGCTCTGTCGGAATTTTCTTTATTTCAATTGTCTAAAATGACCGGACTAATACGTGGCGTATGTGTGCATACTATGTAGAACATGATTCTTACAAGCGTAATATCTGAGAAATAGTGGGTCTTAGAGAAAAAATCATAGAGATCATTTTTATAGAGAATTTTAGGATCTACAACTTTGCTCTGAGGTACTTTTTCGATAAAACTTACCGTTTTCGAGAAAAATCCAAAAAACCTAAAATTTTGACCTTGGGCCCCGAATAAGTCCCTAAGCTCACATGGGACTGATGGGGACTTTTGACACTTTATTCCTTGTGGTAAACCTAAGGTCTCTACGAAGATTTGGCTCTGTCGGAATTTTCTTTATTTCAATTGTCTAAAATGACCGGACTAATACGTGGCGTATGTGTGCATACTATGTAGAACATGATTCTTACAAGCGTAATATCTGGGAAATAGTGGGTCTTAGAGAAAAAACATACATACCATTTTTATAGAGAATTTTAAGATCTACAACTTTGCTCTGAGGTACTTTTTCGATAAAACTTACCGTTTTCGAGAAAAATCCAAAAAACCTAAAATTTTGACCTTGGGCCCCGAATAAGTCCCTAAGCTCACATGGGACTGATGGGGACTTTTGACACTTTATTCCTTGTGGTAAACCTAAGGTCTCTACGAAGATTTGGCTCTGTCGGAATTTTCTTTATTTCAATTGTCTAAAATGACCGGACTAATACGTGGCGTATGTGTGCATACTATGTAGAACATGATTCTTACAAGCGTAATATCTGGGAAATAGTGGGTCTTAGAGAAAAAACATACATACCATTTTTATAGAGAATTTTAAGATCTACAACTTTGCTCTGAGGTACTTTTTCGATAAAACTTACCGTTTTCGAGAAAAATCCAAAAAACCTAAAATTTTGACCTTGGGCCCCGAATAAGTCCCTAAGCTCACATGGGACTGATGGGGACTTTTGACACTTTATTCCTTGTGGTAAACCTAAGGTCTCTACGAAGATTTGGCTCTGTCGGAATTTTCTTTATTTCAATTGTCTAAAATGACCGGACTAATACGTGGCGTATGTGTGCATACTATGTAGAACATGATTCTTACAAGCGTAATATCTGAGAAATAGTGGGTCTTAGAGAAAAAATCATAGAGATCATTTTTATAGAGAATTTTAAGATCTACAACTTTGCTCTGAGGTACTTTTTCGATAAAACTTACCGTTTTTGAGAAAAATCCAAAAAACCTAAAATTTTGACCTTGGGCCCCGAATAAGTCCCTAAGCTCACATGGGACTGATGGGGACTTTTGACACTTTATTCCTTGTGGTAAACCTAAGGTCTCTACGAAGATTTGGCTCTGTCGGAATTTTCTTTATTTCAATTGTCTAAAATGACCGGACTAATACGTGGCGTATGTGTGCATACTATGTAGAACATGATTCTTACAAGCGTAATATCTGGGAAATAGTGGGTCTTAGAGAAAAAACATAGATACCATTTTTATAGAGAATTTTAAGATCTACAACTTTGCTCTGAGGTACTTTTTCGATAAAACTTACCGTTTTCGAGAAAAATCCAAAAAACCTAAAATTTTGACCTTGGGCCCCGAATAAGTCCCTAAGCTCACATGGGACTGATGGGGACTTTTGACACTTTATTCCTTGTGGTAAACCTAAGGTCTCTACGAAGATTTGGCTCTGTCGGAATTTTCTTTATTTCAATTGTCTAAAATGACCGGACTAATACGTGGCGTATGTGTGCATACTATGTAGAACATGATTCTTACAAGCGTAATATCTGAGAAATAGTGGGTCTTAGAGAAAAAATCATAGAAATCATTTTTATAGAGAATTTTAAGATCTACAACTTTGCTCTGAGGTACTTTTTCGATAAAACTTACCGTTTTCGAGAAAAATCCAAAAAACCTAAAATTTTGACCTTGGGCCCCGAATAAGTCCCTAAGCTCACATGGGACTGATGGGGACTTTTGACACTTTATTCCTTGTGGTAAACCTAAGGTCTCTACGAAGATTTGGCTCTGTCGGAATTTTCTTTATTTCAATTGTCTAAAATGACCGGACTAATACGTGGCGTATGTGTGCATACTATGTAGAACATGATTCTTACAAGCGTAATATCTGGGAAATAGTGGGTCTTAGAGAAAAAACATACATACCATTTTTATAGAGAATTTTAAGATCTACAACTTTGCTCTGAGGTACTTTTTCGATAAAACTTACCGTTTTCGAGAAAAATCCAAAAAACCTAAAATTTTGACCTTGGGCCCCGAATAAGTCCCTAAGCTCACATGGGACTGATGGGGACTTTTGACACTTTATTCCTTGTGGTATACCTAAGGTCTCTACGAAGATTTGGCTCTGTCGGAATTTTCTTTATTTCAATTGTCTAAAATGACCGGACTAATACGTGGCGTATGTGTGCATACTATGTAGAACATGATTCTTACAAGCGTAATATCTGAGAAATAGTGGGTCTTAGAGAAAAAATCATAGAGATCATTTTTATAGAGAATTTTAAGATCTACAACTTTGCTCTGAGGTACTTTTTCGATAAAACTTACCGTTTTCGAGAAAAATCCAAAAAACCTAAAATTTTGACCTTGGGCCCCGAATAAGTCCCTAAGCTCACATGGGACTGATGGGGACTTTTGACACTTTATTCCTTGTGGTAAACCTAAGGTCTCTACGAAGATTTGGCTCTGTCGGAATTTTCTTTATTTCAATTGTCTAAAATGACCGGACTAATACGTGGCGTATGTGTGCATACTATGTAGAACATGATTCTTACAAGCGTAATATCTGGGAAATAGTGGGTCTTAGAGAAAAAACATAGATACCATTTTTATAGAGAATTTTAAGATCTACAACTTTGCTCTGAGGTACTTTTTCGATAAAACTTACCGTTTTCGAGAAAAATCCAAAAAACCTAAAATTTTGACCTTGGGCCCCGAATAAGTCCCTAAGCTCACATGGGACTGATGGGGACTTTTGACACTTTATTCTTTGTGGTAAACCTAAGGTCTCTACGAAGATTTGGCTCTGTCGGAATTTTCTTTATTTCAATTGTCTAAAATGACCGGACTAATACGTGGCGTATGTGTGCATACTATGTAGAACATGATTCTTACAAGCGTAATATCTGAGAAATAGTGGGTCTTAGAGAAAAAATCATAGAAATCATTTTTATAGAGAATTTTAAGATCTACAACTTTGCTCTGAGGTACTTTTTCGATAAAACTTACCGTTTTCGAGAAAAATCCAAAAAACCTAAAATTTTGACCTTGGGCCCCGAATAAGTCCCTAAGCTCACATGGGACTGATGGGGACTTTTGACACTTTATTCCTTGTGGTAAACCTAAGGTCTCTACGAAGATTTGGCTCTGTCGGAATTTTCTTTATTTCAATTGTCTAAAATGACCGGACTAATACGTGGCGTATGTGTGCATACTATGTAGAACATGATTCTTACAAGCGTAATATCTGGGAAATAGTGGGTCTTAGAGAAAAAACATAGATACCATTTTTATAGAGAATTTTAAGATCTACAACTTTGCTCTGAGGTACTTTTTCGATAAAACTTACCGTTTTCGAGAAAAATCCAAAAAACCTAAAATTTTGACCTTGGGCCCCGAATAAGTCCCTAAGCTCACATGGGACTGATGGGGACTTTTGACACTTTATTCCTTGTGGTAAACCTAAGGTCTCTACGAAGATTTGGCTCTGTCGGAATTTTCTTTATTTCAATTGTCTAAAATGACCGGACTAATACGTGGCGTATGTGTGCATACTATGTAGAACATGATTCTTACAAGCGTAATATCTGGGAAATAGTGGGTCTTAGAGAAAAAACATACATACCATTTTTATAGAGAATTTTAAGATCTACAACTTTGCTCTGAGGTACTTTTTCGATAAAACTTACCGTTTTCGAGAAAAATCCAAAAAACCTAAAATTTTGACCTTGGGCCCCGAATAAGTCCCTAAGCTCACATGGGACTGATGGGGACTTTTGACACTTTATTCCTTGTGGTAAACCTAAGGTCTCTACGAAGATTTGGCTCTGTCGGAATTTTCTTTATTTCAATTGTCTAAAATGACCGGACTAATACGTGGCGTATGTGTGCATACTATGTAGAACATGATTCTTACAAGCGTAATATCTGGGAAATAGTGGGTCTTAGAGAAAAAACATACATACCATTTTTATAGAGAATTTTAAGATCTACAACTTTGCTCTGAGGTACTTTTTCGATAAAACTTACCGTTTTCGAGAAAAATCCAAAAAACCTAAAATTTTGACCTTGGGCCCCGAATAAGTCCCTAAGCTCACATGGGACTGATGGGGACTTTTGACACTTTATTCCTTGTGGTAAACCTAAGGTCTCTACGAAGATTTGGCTCTGTCGGAATTTTCTTTATTTCAATTGTCTAAAATGACCGGACTAATACGTGGCGTATGTGTGCATACTATGTAGAACATGATTCTTACAAGCGTAATATCTGGGAAATAGTGGGTCTTAGAGAAAAAACATAGATACCATTTTTATAGAGAATTTTAAGATCTACAACTTTGCTCTGAGGTACTTTTTCGATAAAACTTACCGTTTTCGAGAAAAATCCAAAAAACCTAAAATTTTGACCTTGGGCCCCGAATAAGTCCCTAAGCTCACATGGGACTGATGGGGACTTTTGACACTTTATTCCTTGTGGTAAACCTAAGGTCTCTACGAAGATTTGGCTCTGTCGGAATTTTCTTTATTTCAATTGTCTAAAATGACCGGACTAATACGTGGCGTATGTGTGCATACTATGTAGAACATGATTCTTACAAGCGTAATATCTGAGAAATAGTGGGTCTTAGAGAAAAAATCATAGAGATCATTTTTATAGAGAATTTTAAGATCTACAACTTTGCTCTGAGGTACTTTTTCGATAAAACTTACCGTTTTCGAGAAAAATCCAAAAAACCTAAAATTTTGACCTTGGGCCCCGAATAAGTCCCTAAGCTCACATGGGACTGATGGGGACTTTTGACACTTTATTCCTTGTGGTAAACCTAAGGTCTCTACGAAGATTTGGCTCTGTCGGAATTTTCTTTATTTCAATTGTCTAAAATGACCGGACTAATACGTGGCGTATGTGTGCATACTATGTAGAACATGATTCTTACAAGCGTAATATCTGGGAAATAGTGGGTCTTAGAGAAAAAACATACATACCATTTTTATAGAGAATTTTAAGATCTACAACTTTGCTCTGAGGTACTTTTTCGATAAAACTTACCGTTTTCGAGAAAAATCCAAAAAACCTAAAATTTTGACCTTGGGCCCCGAATAAGTCCCTAAGCTCACATGGGACTGATGGGGACTTTTGACACTTTATTCCTTGTGGTAAACCTAAGGTCTCTACGAAGATTTGGCTCTGTCGGAATTTTCTTTATTTCAATTGTCTAAAATGACCGGACTAATACGTGGCGTATGTGTGCATACTATGTAGAACATGATTCTTACAAGCGTAATATCTGGGAAATAGTGGGTCTTAGAGAAAAAACATACATACCATTTTTATAGAGAATTTTAAGATCTACAACTTTGCTCTGAGGTACTTTTTCGATAAAACTTACCGTTTTCGAGAAAAATCCAAAAAACCTAAAATTTTGACCTTGGGCCCCGAATAAGTCCCTAAGCTCACATGGGACTGATGGGGACTTTTGACACTTTATTCCTTGTGGTAAACCTAAGGTCTCTACGAAGATTTGGCTCTGTCGGAATTTTCTTTATTTCAATTGTCTAAAATGACCGGACTAATACGTGGCGTATGTGTGCATACTATGTAGAACATGATTCTTACAAGCGTAATATCTGGGAAATAGTGGGTCTTAGAGAAAAAACATACATATCATTTTTATAGAGAATTTTAAGATCTACAACTTTGCTCTGAGGTACTTTTTCGATAAAACTTACCGTTTTCGAGAAAAATCCAAAAAACCTAAAATTTTGACCTTGGGCCCCGAATAAGTCCCTAAGCTCACATGGGACTGATGGGGACTTTTGACACTTTATTCCTTGTGGTAAACCTAAGGTCTCTACGAAGATTTGGCTCTGTCGGAATTTTCTTTATTTCAATTGTCTAAAATGACCGGACTAATACGTGGCGTATGTGTGCATACTATGTAGAACATGATTTTTACAAGCGTAATATCTGAGAAATAGTGGGTCTTAGAGAAAAAATCATAGAGATCATTTTTATAGAGAATTTTAAGATCTACAACTTTGCTCTGAAGTACTTTTTCGATAAAACTTACCGTTTTCGAGAAAAATCCAAAAAACCTAAAATTTTGACCTTGGGCCCCGAATAAGTCCCTAAGCTCACATGGGACTGATGGGGACTTTTGACACTTTATTCCTTGTGGTAAACCTAAGGTCTCTACGAAGATTTGGCTCTGTCGGAATTTTCTTTATTTCAATTGTCTAAAATGACCGGACTAATACGTGGCGTATGTGTGCATACTATGTAGAACATGATTCTTACAAGCGTAATATCTGGGAAATAGTGGGTCTTAGAGAAAAAACATAGATACCATTTTTATAGAGAATTTTAAGATCTACAACTTTGCTCTGAGGTACTTTTTCGATAAAACTTACCGTTTTCGAGAAAAATCCAAAAAACCTAAAATTTTGACCTTGGGCCCCGAATAAGTCCCTAAGCTCACATGGGACTGATGGGGACTTTTGACACTTTATTCCTTGTGGTAAACCTAAGGTCTCTACGAAGATTTGGCTCTGTCGGAATTTTCTTTATTTCAATTGTCTAAAATGACCGGACTAATACGTGGCGTATGTGTGCATACTATGTAGAACATGATTCTTACAAGCGTAATATCTGAGAAATAGTGGGTCTTAGAGAAAAAATCATAGAGATCATTTTTATAGAGAATTTTAAGATCTACAACTTTGCTCTGAGGTACTTTTTCGATAAAACTTACCGTTTTCGAGAAAAATCCAAAAAACCTAAAATTTTGACCTTGGGCCCCGAATAAGTCCCTAAGCTCACATGGGACTGATGGGGACTTTTGACACTTTATTCCTTGTGGTAAACCTAAGGTCTCTACGAAGATTTGGCTCTGTCGGAATTTTCTTTATTTCAATTGTCTAAAATGACCGGACTAATACGTGGCGTATGTGTGCATACTATGTAGAACATGATTCTTACAAGCGTAATATCTGGGAAATAGTGGGTCTTAGAGAAAAAACATACATACCATTTTTATAGAGAATTTTAAGATCTACAACTTTGCTCTGAGGTACTTTTTCGATAAAACTTACCGTTTTCGAGAAAAATCCAAAAAACCTAAAATTTTGACCTTGGGCCCCGAATAAGTCCCTAAGCTCACATGGGACTGATGGGGACTTTTGACACTTTATTCCTTGTGGTAAACCTAAGGTCTCTACGAAGATTTGGCTCTGTCGGAATTTTCTTTATTTCAATTGTCTAAAATGACCGGACTAATACGTGGCGTATGTGTGCATACTATGTAGAACATGATTCTTACAAGCGTAATATCTGGGAAATAGTGGGTCTTAGAGAAAAAACATACATACCATTTTTATAGAGAATTTTAAGATCTACAACTTTGCTCTGAGGTACTTTTTCGATAAAACTTACCGTTTTCGAGAAAAATCCAAAAAACCTAAAATTTTGACCTTGGGCCCCGAATAAGTCTCTAAGCTCACATGGGACTGATGGGGACTTTTGACACTTTATTCCTTGTGGTAAACCTAAGGTCTCTACGAAGATTTGGCTCTGTCGGAATTTTCTTTATTTCAATTGTCTAAAATGACCGGACTAATACGTGGCGTATGTGTGCATACTATGTAGAACATGATTCTTACAAGCGTAATATCTGGGAAATAGTGGGTCTTAGAGAAAAAACATACATACCATTTTTATAGAGAATTTTAAGATCTACAACTTTGCTCTGAAGTACTTTTTCGATAAAACTTACCGTTTTCGAGAAAAATCCAAAAAACCTAAAATTTTGACCTTGGGCCCCGAATAAGTCCCTAAGCTCACATGGGACTGATGGGGACTTTTGACACTTTATTCTTTGTGGTAAACCTAAGGTCTCTACGAAGATTTGGCTCTGTCGGAATTTTCTTTATTTCAATTGTCTAAAATGACCGGACTAATACGTGGCGTATGTGTGCATACTATGTAGAACATGATTCTTACAAGCGTAATATCTGAGAAATAGTGGGTCTTAGAGAAAAAATCATAGAGATCATTTTTATAGAGAATTTTAAGATCTACAACTTTGCTCTGAAGTACTTTTTCGATAAAACTTACCGTTTTCGAGAAAAATCCAAAAAACCTAAAATTTTGACCTTGGGCCCCGAATAAGTCCCTAAGCTCACATGGGACTGATGGGGACTTTTGACACTTTATTCCTTGTGGTAAACCTAAGGTCTCTACGAAGATTTGGCTCTGTCGGAATTTTCTTTATTTCAATTGTCTAAAATGACCGGACTAATACGTGGCGTATGTGTGCATACTATGTAGAACATGATTCTTACAAGCGTAATATCTGGGAAATAGTGGGTCTTAGAGAAAAAACATAGATACCATTTTTATAGAGAATTTTAAGATCTACAACTTTGCTCTGAGGTACTTTTTCGATAAAACTTACCGTTTTCGAGAAAAATCCAAAAAACCTAAAATTTTGACCTTGGGCCCCGAATAAGTCCCTAAGCTCACATGGGACTGATGGGGACTTTTGACACTTTATTCCTTGTGGTAAACCTAAGGTCTCTACGAAGATTTGGCTCTGTCGGAATTTTCTTTATTTCAATTGTCTAAAATGACCGGACTAATACGTGGCGTATGTGTGCATACTATGTAGAACATGATTCTTACAAGCGTAATATCTGAGAAATAGTGGGTCTTAGAGAAAAAATCATAGAGATCATTTTTATAGAGAATTTTAAGATCTACAACTTTGCTCTGAGGTACTTTTTCGATAAAACTTACCGTTTTCGAGAAAAATCCAAAAAACCTAAAATTTTGACCTTGGGCCCCGAATAAGTCCCTAAGCTCACATGGGACTGATGGGGACTTTTGACACTTTATTCCTTGTGGTAAACCTAAGGTCTCTACGAAGATTTGGCTCTGTCGGAATTTTCTTTATTTCAATTGTCTAAAATGACCGGACTAATACGTGGCGTATGTGTGCATACTATGTAGAACATGATTCTTACAAGCGTAATATCTGGGAAATAGTGGGTCTTAGAGAAAAAACATACATACCATTTTTATAGAGAATTTTAAGATCTACAACTTTGCTCTGAGGTACTTTTTCGATAAAACTTACCGTTTTCGAGAAAAATCCAAAAAACCTAAAATTTTGACCTTGGGCCCCGAATAAGTCCCTAAGCTCACATGGGACTGATGGGGACTTTTGACACTTTATTCCTTGTGGTAAACCTAAGGTCTCTACGAAGATTTGGCTCTGTCGGAATTTTCTTTATTTCAATTGTCTAAAATGACCGGACTAATACGTGGCGTATGTGTGCATACTATGTAGAACATGATTCTTACAAGCGTAATATCTGGGAAATAGTGGGTCTTAGAGAAAAAACATACATACCATTTTTATAGAGAATTTTAAGATCTACAACTTTGCTCTGAGGTACTTTTTCGATAAAACTTACCGTTTTCGAGAAAAATCCAAAAAACCTAAAATTTTGACCTTGGGCCCCGAATAAGTCTCTAAGCTCACATGGGACTGATGGGGACTTTTGACACTTTATTCCTTGTGGTAAACCTAAGGTCTCTACGAAGATTTGGCTCTGTCGGAATTTTCTTTATTTCAATTGTCTAAAATGACCGGACTAATACGTGGCGTATGTGTGCATACTATGTAGAACATGATTCTTACAAGCGTAATATCTGGGAAATAGTGGGTCTTAGAGAAAAAACATACATACCATTTTTATAGAGAATTTTAAGATCTACAACTTTGCTCTGAAGTACTTTTTCGATAAAACTTACCGTTTTCGAGAAAAATCCAAAAAACCTAAAATTTTGACCTTGGGCCCCGAATAAGTCCCTAAGCTCACATGGGACTGATGGGGACTTTTGACACTTTATTCTTTGTGGTAAACCTAAGGTCTCTACGAAGATTTGGCTCTGTCGGAATTTTCTTTATTTCAATTGTCTAAAATGACCGGACTAATACGTGGCGTATGTGTGCATACTATGTAGAACATGATTCTTACAAGCGTAATATCTGAGAAATAGTGGGTCTTAGAGAAAAAATCATAGAGATCATTTTTATAGAGAATTTTAGACCTAGAGACCTTGGGCCCCGAATAAGTCCCTAAGCTCACATGGGACTGATGGGGACTTTTGACACTTTATTCCTTGTGGTAAACCTAAGGTCTCTACGAAGATTTGGCTCTGTCGGAATTTTCTTTATTTCAATTGTCTAAAATGACCGGACTAATACGTGGCGTATGTGTGCATACTATGTAGAACATGATTCTTACAAGCGTAATATCTGGGAAATAGTGGGTCTTAGAGAAAAAACATACATACCATTTTTATAGAGAATTTTAAGATCTACAACTTTGCTCTGAGGTACTTTTTCGATAAAACTTACCGTTTTCGAGAAAAATCCAAAAAACCTAAAATTTTGACCTTGGGCCCCGAATAAGTCCCTAAGCTCACATGGGACTGATGGGGACTTTTGACACTTTATTCCTTGTGGTAAACCTAAGGTCTCTACGAAGATTTGGCTCTGTCGGAATTTTCTTTATTTCAATTGTCTAAAATGACCGGACTAATACGTGGCGTATGTGTGCATACTATGTAGAACATGATTCTTACAAGCGTAATATCTGAGAAATAGTGGGTCTTAGAGAAAAAATCATAGAGATCATTTTTATAGAGAATTTTAAGATCTACAACTTTGCTTTGAGGTACTTTTTCGATAAAACTTACCGTTTTCGAGAAAAATCCAAAAAACCTAAAATTTTGACCTTGGGCCCCGAATAAGTCCCTAAGCTCACATGGGACTGATGGGGACTTTTGACACTTTATTCCTTGTGGTAAACCTAAGGTCTCTACGAAGATTTGGCTCTGTCGGAATTTTCTTTATTTCAATTGTCTAAAATGACCGGACTAATACGTGGCGTATGTGTGCATACTATGTAGAACATGATTCTTACAAGCGTAATATCTGGGAAATAGTGGGTCTTAGAGAAAAAACATAGATACCATTTTTATAGAGAATTTTAAGATCTACAACTTTGCTCTGAGGTACTTTTTCGATAAAACTTACCGTTTTCGAGAAAAATCCAAAAAACCTAAAATTTTGACCTTGGGCCCCGAATAAGTCCCTAAGCTCACATGGGACTGATGGGGACTTTTGACACTTTATTCCTTGTGGTAAACCTAAGGTCTCTACGAAGATTTGGCTCTGTCGGAATTTTCTTTATTTCAATTGTCTAAAATGACCGGACTAATACGTGGCGTATGTGTGCATACTATGTAGAACATGATTCTTACAAGCGTAATATCTGGGAAATAGTGGGTCTTAGAGAAAAAACATAGATACCATTTTTATAGAGAATTTTAAGATCTACAACTTTGCTCTGAGGTACTTTTTCGATAAAACTTACCGTTTTCGAGAAAAATCCAAAAAACCTAAAATTTTGACCTTGGGCCCCGAATAAGTCCCTAAGCTCACATGGGACTGATGGGGACTTTTGACACTTTATTCCTTGTGGTAAACCTAAGGTCTCTACGAAGATTTGGCTCTGTCGGAATTTTCTTTATTTCAATTGTCTAAAATGACCGGACTAATACGTGGCGTATGTGTGCATACTATGTAGAACATGATTCTTACAAGCGTAATATCTGAGAAATAGTGGGTCTTAGAGAAAAAATCATAGAGATCATTTTTATAGAGAATTTTAGACCTAGAGACCTTGGGCCCCGAATAAGTCCCTAAGCTCACATGGGACTGATGGGGACTTTTGACACTTTATTCCTTGTGGTAAACCTAAGGTCTCTACGAAGATTTGGCTCTGTCGGAATTTTCTTTATTTCAATTGTCTAAAATGACCGGACTAATACGTGGCGTATGTGTGCATACTATGTAGAACATGATTCTTACAAGCGTAATATCTGGGAAATAGTGGGTCTTAGAGAAAAAACATACATACCATTTTTATAGAGAATTTTAAGATCTACAACTTTGCTCTGAGGTACTTTTTCGATAAAACTTACCGTTTTCGAGAAAAATCCAAAAAACCTAAAATTTTGACCTTGGGCCCCGAATAAGTCCCTAAGCTCACATGGGACTGATGGGGACTTTTGACACTTTATTCCTTGTGGTAAACCTAAGGTCTCTACGAAGATTTGGCTCTGTCGGAATTTTCTTTATTTCAATTGTCTAAAATGACCGGACTAATACGTGGCGTATGTGTGCATACTATGTAGAACATGATTCTTACAAGCGTAATATCTGAGAAATAGTGGGTCTTAGAGAAAAAATCATAGAGATCATTTTTATAGAGAATTTTAAGATCTACAACTTTGCTTTGAGGTACTTTTTCGATAAAACTTACCGTTTTCGAGAAAAATCCAAAAAACCTAAAATTTTGACCTTGGGCCCCGAATAAGTCCCTAAGCTCACATGGGACTGATGGGGACTTTTGACACTTTATTCCTTGTGGTAAACCTAAGGTCTCTACGAAGATTTGGCTCTGTCGGAATTTTCTTTATTTCAATTGTCTAAAATGACCGGACTAATACGTGGCGTATGTGTGCATACTATGTAGAACATGATTCTTACAAGCGTAATATCTGGGAAATAGTGGGTCTTAGAGAAAAAACATACATACCATTTTTATAGAGAATTTTAAGATCTACAACTTTGCTCTGAAGTACTTTTTCGATAAAACTTACCGTTTTCGAGAAAAATCCAAAAAACCTAAAATTTTGACCTTGGGCCCCGAATAAGTCCCTAAGCTCACATGGGACTGATGGGGACTTTTGACACTTTATTCTTTGTGGTAAACCTAAGGTCTCTACGAAGATTTGGCTCTGTCGGAATTTTCTTTATTTCAATTGTCTAAAATGACCGGACTAATACGTGGCGTATGTGTGCATACTATGTAGAACATGATTCTTACAAGCGTAATATCTGAGAAATAGTGGGTCTTAGAGAAAAAATCATAGAGATCATTTTTATAGAGAATTTTAGACCTAGAGACCTTGGGCCCCGAATAAGTCCCTAAGCTCACATGGGACTGATGGGGACTTTTGACACTTTATTCCTTGTGGTAAACCTAAGGTCTCTACGAAGATTTGGCTCTGTCGGAATTTTCTTTATTTCAATTGTCTAAAATGACCGGACTAATACGTGGCGTATGTGTGCATACTATGTAGAACATGATTCTTACAAGCGTAATATCTGGGAAATAGTGGGTCTTAGAGAAAAAACATACATACCATTTTTATAGAGAATTTTAAGATCTACAACTTTGCTCTGAGGTACTTTTTCGATAAAACTTACCGTTTCCGAGAAAAATCCAAAAAACCTAAAATTTTGACCTTGGGCCCCGAATAAGTCCCTAAGCTCACATGGGACTGATGGGGACTTTTGACACTTTATTCCTTGTGGTAAACCTAAGGTCTCTACGAAGATTTGGCTCTGTCGGAATTTTCTTTATTTCAATTGTCTAAAATGACCGGACTAATACGTGGCGTATGTGTGCATACTATGTAGAACATGATTCTTACAAGCGTAATATCTGAGAAATAGTGGGTCTTAGAGAAAAAATCATAGAGATCATTTTTATAGAGAATTTTAAGATCTACAACTTTGCTTTGAGGTACTTTTTCGATAAAACTTACCGTTTTCGAGAAAAATCCAAAAAACCTAAAATTTTGACCTTGGGCCCCGAATAAGTCCCTAAGCTCACATGGGACTGATGGGGACTTTTGACACTTTATTCCTTGTGGTAAACCTAAGGTCTCTACGAAGATTTGGCTCTGTCGGAATTTTCTTTATTTCAATTGTCTAAAATGACCGGACTAATACGTGGCGTATGTGTGCATACTATGTAGAACATGATTCTTACAAGCGTAATATCTGGGAAATAGTGGGTCTTAGAGAAAAAACATACATACCATTTTTATAGAGAATTTTAAGATCTACAACTTTGCTCTGAGGTACTTTTTCGATAAAACTTACCGTTTTCGAGAAAAATCCAAAAAACCTAAAATTTTGACCTTGGGCCCCGAATAAGTCCCTAAGCTCACATGGGACTGATGGGGACTTTTGACACTTTATTCCTTGTGGTAAACCTAAGGTCTCTACGAAGATTTGGCTCTGTCGGAATTTTCTTTATTTCAATTGTCTAAAATGACCGGACTAATACGTGGCGTATGTGTGCATACTATGTAGAACATGATTCTTACAAGCGTAATATCTGGGAAATAGTGGGTCTTAGAGAAAAAACATAGATACCATTTTTATAGAGAATTTTAAGATCTACAACTTTGCTCTGAGGTACTTTTTCGATAAAACTTACCGTTTTCGAGAAAAATCCAAAAAACCTAAAATTTTGACCTTGGGCCCCGAATAAGTCCCTAAGCTCACATGGGACTGATGGGGACTTTTGACACTTTATTCCTTGTGGTAAACCTAAGGTCTCTACGAAGATTTGGCTCTGTCGGAATTTTCTTTATTTCAATTGTCTAAAATGACCGGACTAATACGTGGCGTATGTGTGCATACTATGTAGAACATGATTCTTACAAGCGTAATATCTGAGAAATAGTGGGTCTTAGAGAAAAAATCATAGAGATCATTTTTATAGAGAATTTTAAGATCTACAACTTTGCTCTGAGGTACTTTTTCGATAAAACTTACCGTTTTCGAGAAAAATCCAAAAAACCTAAAATTTTGACCTTGGGCCCCGAATAAGTCCCTAAGCTCACATGGGACTGATGGGGACTTTTGACACTTTATTCCTTGTGGTAAACCTAAGGTCTCTACGAAGATTTGGCTCTGTCGGAATTTTCTTTATTTCAATTGTCTAAAATGACCGGACTAATACGTGGCGTATGTGTGCATACTATGTAGAACATGATTCTTACAAGCGTAATATCTGGGAAATAGTGGGTCTTAGAGAAAAAACATACATACCATTTTTATAGAGAATTTTAAGATCTACAACTTTGCTCTGAGGTACTTTTTCGATAAAACTTACCGTTTTCGAGAAAAATCCAAAAAACCTAAAATTTTGACCTTGGGCCCCGAATAAGTCCCTAAGCTCACATGGGACTGATGGGGACTTTTGACACTTTATTCCTTGTGGTAAACCTAAGGTCTCTACGAAGATTTGGCTCTGTCGGAATTTTCTTTATTTCAATTGTCTAAAATGACCGGACTAATACGTGGCGTATGTGTGCATACTATGTAGAACATGATTCTTACAAGCGTAATATCTGGGAAATAGTGGGTCTTAGAGAAAAAACATACATACCATTTTTATAGAGAATTTTAAGATCTACAACTTTGCTCTGAGGTACTTTTTCGATAAAACTTACCGTTTTCGAGAAAAATCCAAAAAACCTAAAATTTTGACCTTGGGCCCCGAATAAGTCCCTAAGCTCACATGGGACTGATGGGGACTTTTGACACTTTATTCTTTGTGGTAAACCTAAGGTCTCTACGAAGATTTGGCTCTGTCGGAATTTTCTTTATTTCAATTGTCTAAAATGACCGGACTAATACGTGGCGTATGTGTGCATACTATGTAGAACATGATTCTTACAAGCGTAATATCTGAGAAATAGTGGGTCTTAGAGAAAAAATCATAGAGATCATTTTTATAGAGAATTTTAAGATCTACAACTTTGCTCTGAGGTACTTTTTCGATAAAACTTACCGTTTTCGAGAAAAATCCAAAAAACCTAAAATTTTGACCTTGGGCCCCGAATAAGTCCCTAAGCTCACATGGGACTGATGGGGACTTTTGACACTTTATTCCTTGTGGTAAACCTAAGGTCTCTACGAAGATTTGGCTCTGTCGGAATTTTCTTTATTTCAATTGTCTAAAATGACCGGACTAATACGTGGCGTATGTGTGCATACTATGTAGAACATGATTCTTACAAGCGTAATATCTGGGAAATAGTGGGTCTTAGAGAAAAAACATACATACCATTTTTATAGAGAATTTTAAGATCTACAACTTTGCTCTGAAGTACTTTTTCGATAAAACTTACCGTTTTCGAGAAAAATCCAAAAAACCTAAAATTTTGACCTTGGGCCCCGAATAAGTCCCTAAGCTCACATGGGACTGATGGGGACTTTTGACACTTTATTCCTTGTGGTAAACCTAAGGTCTCTACGAAGATTTGGCTCTGTCGGAATTTTCTTTATTTCAATTGTCTAAAATGACCGGACTAATACGTGGCGTATGTGTGCATACTATGTAGAACATGATTCTTACAAGCGTAATATCTGGGAAATAGTGGGTCTTAGAGAAAAAACATAGATACCATTTTTATAGAGAATTTTAAGATCTACAACTTTGCTCTGAGGTACTTTTTCGATAAAACTTACCGTTTTCGAGAAAAATCCAAAAAACCTAAAATTTTGACCTTGGGCCCCGAATAAGTCCCTAAGCTCACATGGGACTGATGGGGACTTTTGACACTTTATTCCTTGTGGTAAACCTAAGGTCTCTACGAAGATTTGGCTCTGTCGGAATTTTCTTTATTTCAATTGTCTAAAATGACCGGACTAATACGTGGCGTATGTGTGCATACTATGTAGAACATGATTCTTACAAGCGTAATATCTGAGAAATAGTGGGTCTTAGAGAAAAAATCATAGAGATCATTTTTATAGAGAATTTTAAGATCTACAACTTTGCTCTGAGGTACTTTTTCGATAAAACTTACCGTTTTCGAGAAAAATCCAAAAAACCTAAAATTTTGACCTTGGGCCCCGAATAAGTCCCTAAGCTCACATGGGACTGATGGGGACTTTTGACACTTTATTCCTTGTGGTAAACCTAAGGTCTCTACGAAGATTTGGCTCTGTCGGAATTTTCTTTATTTCAATTGTCTAAAATGACCGGACTAATACGTGGCGTATGTGTGCATACTATGTAGAACATGATTCTTACAAGCGTAATATCTGGGAAATAGTGGGTCTTAGAGAAAAAACATACATACCATTTTTATAGAGAATTTTAAGATCTACAACTTTGCTCTGAGGTACTTTTTCGATAAAACTTACCGTTTTCGAGAAAAATCCAAAAAACCTAAAATTTTGACCTTGGGCCCCGAATAAGTCCCTAAGCTCACATGGGACTGATGGGGACTTTTGACACTTTATTCCTTGTGGTAAACCTAAGGTCTCTACGAAGATTTGGCTCTGTCGGAATTTTCTTTATTTCAATTGTCTAAAATGACCGGACTAATACGTGGCGTATGTGTGCATACTATGTAGAACATGATTCTTACAAGCGTAATATCTGGGAAATAGTGGGTCTTAGAGAAAAAACATACATACCATTTTTATAGAGAATTTTAAGATCTACAACTTTGCTCTGAGGTACTTTTTCGATAAAACTTACCGTTTTCGAGAAAAATCCAAAAAACCTAAAATTTTGACCTTGGGCCCCGAATAAGTCCCTAAGCTCACATGGGACTGATGGGGACTTTTGACACTTTATTCTTTGTGGTAAACCTAAGGTCTCTACGAAGATTTGGCTCTGTCGGAATTTTCTTTATTTCAATTGTCTAAAATGACCGGACTAATACGTGGCGTATGTGTGCATACTATGTAGAACATGATTCTTACAAGCGTAATATCTGAGAAATAGTGGGTCTTAGAGAAAAAATCATAGAGATCATTTTTATAGAGAATTTTAAGATCTACAACTTTGCTCTGAGGTACTTTTTCGATAAAACTTACCGTTTTCGAGAAAAATCCAAAAAACCTAAAATTTTGACCTTGGGCCCCGAATAAGTCCCTAAGCTCACATGGGACTGATGGGGACTTTTGACACTTTATTCCTTGTGGTAAACCTAAGGTCTCTACGAAGATTTGGCTCTGTCGGAATTTTCTTTATTTCAATTGTCTAAAATGACCGGACTAATACGTGGCGTATGTGTGCATACTATGTAGAACATGATTCTTACAAGCGTAATATCTGGGAAATAGTGGGTCTTAGAGAAAAAACATAGATACCATTTTTATAGAGAATTTTAAGATCTACAACTTTGCTCTGAAGTACTTTTTCGATAAAACTTACCGTTTTCGAGAAAAATCCAAAAAACCTAAAATTTTGACCTTGGGCCCCGAATAAGTCCCTAAGCTCACATGGGACTGATGGGGACTTTTGACACTTTATTCCTTGTGGTAAACCTAAGGTCTCTACGAAGATTTGGCTCTGTCGGAATTTTCTTTATTTCAATTGTCTAAAATGACCGGACTAATACGTGGCGTATGTGTGCATACTATGTAGAACATGATTCTTACAAGCGTAATATCTGGGAAATAGTGGGTCTTAGAGAAAAAACATAGATACAATTTTTATAGAGAATTTTAAGATCTACAACTTTGCTCTGAGGTACTTTTTCGATAAAACTTACCGTTTTCGAGAAAAATCCAAAAAACCTAAAATTTTGACCTTGGGCCCCGAATAAGTCCCTAAGCTCACATGGGACTGATGGGGACTTTTGACACTTTATTCCTTGTGGTAAACCTAAGGTCTCTACGAAGATTTGGCTCTGTCGGAATTTTCTTTATTTCAATTGTCTAAAATGACCGGACTAATACGTGGCGTATGTGTGCATACTATGTAGAACATGATTCTTACAAGCGTAATATCTGAGAAATAGTGGGTCTTAGAGAAAAAATCATAGATACCATTTTTATAGAGAATTTTAAGATCTACAACTTTGCTCTGAGGTACTTTTTCGATAAAACTTACCGTTTTCGAGAAAAATCCAAAAAACCTAAAATTTTGACCTTGGGCCCCGAATAAGTCCCTAAGCTCACATGGGACTGATGGGGACTTTTGACACTTTATTCCTTGTGGTAAACCTAAGGTCTCTACGAAGATTTGGCTCTGTCGGAATTTTCTTTATTTCAATTGTCTAAAATGACCGGACTAATACGTGGCGTATGTGTGCATACTATGTAGAACATGATTCTTACAAGCGTAATATCTGAGAAATAGTGGGTCTTAGAGAAAAAATCATAGAAATCATTTTTATAGAGAATTTTAAGATCTACAACTTTGCTCTGAGGTACTTTTTCGATAAAACTTACCGTTTTCGAGAAAAATCCAAAAAACCTAAAATTTTGACCTTGGGCCCCGAATAAGTCCCTAAGCTCACATGGGACTGATGGGGACTTTTGACACTTTATTCCTTGTGGTAAACCTAAGGTCTCTACGAAGATTTGGCTCTGTCGGAATTTTCTTTATTTCAATTGTCTAAAATGACCGGACTAATACGTGGCGTATGTGTGCATACTATGTAGAACATGATTCTTACAAGCGTAATATCTGGGAAATAGTGGGTCTTAGAGAAAAAACATAGATACCATTTTTATAGAGAATTTTAAGATCTACAACTTTGCTCTGAGGTACTTTTTCGATAAAACTTACCGTTTTCGAGAAAAATCCAAAAAACCTAAAATTTTGACCTTGGGCCCCGAATAAGTCCCTAAGCTCACATGGGACTGATGGGGACTATTGACACTTTATTCCTTGTGGTAAACCTAAGGTCTCTACGAAGATTTGGCTCTGTCGGAATTTTCTTTATTTCAATTGTCTAAAATGACCGGACTAATACGTGGCGTATGTGTGCATACTATGTAGAACATGATTCTTACAAGCGTAATATCTGAGAAATAGTGGGTCTTAGAGAAAAAATCATAGATACCATTTTTATAGAGAATTTTAAGATCTACAACTTTGCTCTGAGGTACTTTTTCGATAAAACTTACCGTTTTCGAGAAAAATCCAAAAAACCTAAAATTTTGACCTTGGGCCCCGAATAAGTCCCTAAGCTCACATGGGACTGATGGGGACTTTTGACACTTTATTCCTTGTGGTAAACCTAAGGTCTCTACGAAGATTTGGCTCTGTCGGAATTTTCTTTATTTCAATTGTCTAAAATGACCGGACTAATACGTGGCGTATGTGTGCATACTATGTAGAACATGATTCTTACAAGCGTAATATCTGAGAAATAGTGGGTCTTAGAGAAAAAATCATAGAAATCATTTTTATAGAGAATTTTAAGATCTACAACTTTGCTCTGAGGTACTTTTTCGATAAAACTTACCGTTTTCGAGAAAAATCCAAAAAACCTAAAATTTTGACCTTGGGCCCCGAATAAGTCCCTAAGCTCACATGGGACTGATGGGGACTTTTGACACTTTATTCCTTGTGGTAAACCTAAGGTCTCTACGAAGATTTGGCTCTGTCGGAATTTTCTTTATTTCAATTGTCTAAAATGACCGGACTAATACGTGGCGTATGTGTGCATACTATGTAGAACATGATTCTTACAAGCGTAATATCTGAGAAATAGTGGGTCTTAGAGAAAAAATCATAGATACCATTTTTATAGAGAATTTTAAGATCTACAACTTTGCTCTGAGGTACTTTTTCGATAGAACTTACCGTTTTCGAGAAAAATCCAAAAAACCTAAAATTTTGACCTTGGGCCCCGAATAAGTCCCTAAGCTCACATGGGACTGATGGGGACTTTTGACACTTTATTCCTTGTGGTAAACCTAAGGTCTCTACGAAGATTTGGCTCTGTCGGAATTTTCTTTATTTCAATTGTCTAAAATGACCGGACTAATACGTGGCGTATGTGTGCATACTATGTAGAACATGATTCTTACAAGCGTAATATCTGAGAAATAGTGGGTCTTAGAGAAAAAATCATAGAAATCATTTTTATAGAGAATTTTAAGATCTACAACTTTGCTCTGAGGTACTTTTTCGATAAAACTTACCGTTTTCGAGAAAAATCCAAAAAACCTAAAATTTTGACCTTGGGCCCCGAATAAGTCCCTAAGCTCACATGGGACTGATGGGGACTTTTGACACTTTATTCCTTGTGGTAAACCTAAGGTCTCTACGAAGATTTGGCTCTGTCGGAATTTTCTTTATTTCAATTGTCTAAAATGACCGGACTAATACGTGGCGTATGTGTGCATACTATGTAGAACATGATTCTTACAAGCGTAATATCTGGGAAATAGTGGGTCTTAGAGAAAAAACATACATACCATTTTTATAGAGAATTTTAAGATCTACAACTTTGCTCTGAGGTACTTTTTCGATAAAACTTACCGTTTTCGAGAAAAATCCAAAAAACCTAAAATTTTGACCTTGGGCCCCGAATAAGTCCCTAAGCTCACATGGGACTGATGGGGACTTTTGACACTTTATTCCTTGTGGTAAACCTAAGGTCTCTACGAAGATTTGGCTCTGTCGGAATTTTCTTTATTTCAATTGTCTAAAATGACCGGACTAATACGTGGCGTATGTGTGCATACTATGTAGAACATGATTCTTACAAGCGTAATATCTGAGAAATAGTGGGTCTTAGAGAAAAAATCATAGAGATCATTTTTATAGAGAATTTTAGACCTAGAGACCTTGGGCCCCGAATAAGTCCCTAAGCTCACATGGGACTGATGGGGACTTTTGACACTTTATTCCTTGTGGTAAACCTAAGGTCTCTACGAAGATTTGGCTCTGTCGGAATTTTCTTTATTTCAATTGTCTAAAATGACCGGACTAATACGTGGCGTATGTGTGCATACTATGTAGAACATGATTCTTACAAGCGTAATATCTGGGAAATAGTGGGTCTTAGAGAAAAAACATACATACCATTTTTATAGAGAATTTTAAGATCTACAACTTTGCTCTGAGGTACTTTTTCGATAAAACTTACCGTTTTCGAGAAAAATCCAAAAAACCTAAAATTTTGACCTTGGGCCCCGAATAAGTCCCTAAGCTCACATGGGACTGATGGGGACTTTTGACACTTTATTCCTTGTGGTAAACCTAAGGTCTCTACGAAGATTTGGCTCTGTCGGAATTTTCTTTATTTCAATTGTCTAAAATGACCGGACTAATACGTGGCGTATGTGTGCATACTATGTAGAACATGATTCTTACAAGCGTAATATCTGAGAAATAGTGGGTCTTAGAGAAAAAATCATAGAGATCATTTTTATAGAGAATTTTAAGATCTACAACTTTGCTTTGAGGTACTTTTTCGATAAAACTTACCGTTTTCGAGAAAAATCCAAAAAACCTAAAATTTTGACCTTGGGCCCCGAATAAGTCCCTAAGCTCACATGGGACTGATGGGGACTTTTGACACTTTATTCCTTGTGGTAAACCTAAGGTCTCTACGAAGATTTGGCTCTGTCGGAATTTTCTTTATTTCAATTGTCTAAAATGACCGGACTAATACGTGGCGTATGTGTGCATACTATGTAGAACATGATTCTTACAAGCGTAATATCTGGGAAATAGTGGGTCTTAGAGAAAAAACATACATACCATTTTTATAGAGAATTTTAAGATCTACAACTTTGCTCTGAAGTACTTTTTCGATAAAACTTACCGTTTTCGAGAAAAATCCAAAAAACCTAAAATTTTGACCTTGGGCCCCGAATAAGTCCCTAAGCTCACATGGGACTGATGGGGACTTTTGACACTTTATTCTTTGTGGTAAACCTAATGTCTCTACGAAGATTTGGCTCTGTCGGAATTTTCTTTATTTCAATTGTCTAAAATGACCGGACTAATACGTGGCGTATGTGTGCATACTATGTAGAACATGATTCTTACAAGCGTAATATCTGAGAAATAGTGGGTCTTAGAGAAAAAATCATAGAGATCATTTTTATAGAGAATTTTAGACCTAGAGACCTTGGGCCCCGAATAAGTCCCTAAGCTCACATGGGACTGATGGGGACTTTTGACACTTTATTCCTTGTGGTAAACCTAAGGTCTCTACGAAGATTTGGCTCTGTCGGAATTTTCTTTATTTCAATTGTCTAAAATGACCGGACTAATACGTGGCGTATGTGTGCATACTATGTAGAACATGATTCTTACAAGCGTAATATCTGGGAAATAGTGGGTCTTAGAGAAAAAACATAGATACCATTTTTATAGAGAATTTTAAGATCTACAACTTTGCTCTGAGGTACTTTTTCGATAAAACTTACCGTTTTCGAGAAAAATCCAAAAAACCTAAAATTTTGACCTTGGGCCCCGAATAAGTCCCTAAGCTCACATGGGACTGATGGGGACTTTTGACACTTTATTCCTTGTGGTAAACCTAAGGTCTCTACGAAGATTTGGCTCTGTCGGAATTTTCTTTATTTCAATTGTCTAAAATGACCGGACTAATACGTGGCGTATGTGTGCATACTATGTAGAACATGATTCTTACAAGCGTAATATCTGAGAAATAGTGGGTCTTAGAGAAAAAATCATAGAGATCATTTTTATAGAGAATTTTAAGATCTACAACTTTGCTTTGAGGTACTTTTTCGATAAAACTTACCGTTTTCGAGAAAAATCCAAAAAACCTAAAATTTTGACCTTGGGCCCCGAATAAGTCCCTAAGCTCACATGGGACTGATGGGGACTTTTGACACTTTATTCCTTGTGGTAAACCTAAGGTCTCTACGAAGATTTGGCTCTGTCGGAATTTTCTTTATTTCAATTGTCTAAAATGACCGGACTAATACGTGGCGTATGTGTGCATACTATGTAGAACATGATTCTTACAAGCGTAATATCTGGGAAATAGTGGGTCTTAGAGAAAAAACATACATACCATTTTTATAGAGAATTTTAAGATCTACAACTTTGCTCTGAGGTACTTTTTCGATAAAACTTACCGTTTTCGAGAAAAATCCAAAAAACCTAAAATTTTGACCTTGGGCCCCGAATAAGTCCCTAAGCTCACATGGGACTGATGGGGACTTTTGACACTTTATTCCTTGTGGTAAACCTAAGGTCTCTACGAAGATTTGGCTCTGTCGGAATTTTCTTTATTTCAATTGTCTAAAATGACCGGACTAATACGTGGCGTATGTGTGCATACTATGTAGAACATGATTCTTACAAGCGTAATATCTGGGAAATAGTGGGTCTTAGAGAAAAAAAATAGATACCATTTTTATAGAGAATTTTAAGATCTACAACTTTGCTCTGAGGTACTTTTTCGATAAAACTTACCGTTTTCGAGAAAAATCCAAAAAACCTAAAATTTTGACCTTGGGCCCCGAATAAGTCCCTAAGCTCACATGGGACTGATGGGGACTTTTGACACTTTATTCCTTGTGGTAAACCTAAGGTCTCTACGAAGATTTGGCTCTGTCGGAATTTTCTTTATTTCAATTGTCTAAAATGACCGGACTAATACGTGGCGTATGTGTGCATACTATGTAGAACATGATTCTTACAAGCGTAATATCTGAGAAATAGTGGGTCTTAGAGAAAAAATCATAGAGATCATTTTTATAGAGAATTTTAAGATCTACAACTTTGCTCTGAGGTACTTTTTCGATAAAACTTACCGTTTTCGAGAAAAATCCAAAAAACCTAAAATTTTGACCTTGGGCCCCGAATAAGTCCCTAAGCTCACATGGGACTGATGGGGACTTTTGACACTTTATTCCTTGTGGTAAACCTAAGGTCTCTACGAAGATTTGGCTCTGTCGGAATTTTCTTTATTTCAATTGTCTAAAATGACCGGACTAATACGTGGCGTATGTGTGCATACTATGTAGAACATGATTCTTACAAGCGTAATATCTGGGAAATAGTGGGTCTTAGAGAAAAAACATACATACCATTTTTATAGAGAATTTTAAGATCTACAACTTTGCTCTGAGGTACTTTTTCGATAAAACTTACCGTTTTCGAGAAAAATCCAAAAAACCTAAAATTTTGACCTTGGGCCCCGAATAAGTCCCTAAGCTCACATGGGACTGATGGGGACTTTTGACACTTTATTCCTTGTGGTAAACCTAAGGTCTCTACGAAGATTTGGCTCTGTCGGAATTTTCTTTATTTCAATTGTCTAAAATGACCGGACTAATACGTGGCGTATGTGTGCATACTATGTAGAACATGATTCTTACAAGCGTAATATCTGGGAAATAGTGGGTCTTAGAGAAAAAACATACATACCATTTTTATAGAGAATTTTAAGATCTACAACTTTGCTCTGAGGTACTTTTTCGATAAAACTTACCGTTTTCGAGAAAAATCCAAAAAACCTAAAATTTTGACCTTGGGCCCCGAATAAGTCCCTAAGCTCACATGGGACTGATGGGGACTTTTGACACTTTATTCCTTGTGGTAAACCTAAGGTCTCTACGAAGATTTGGCTCTGTCGGAATTTTCTTTATTTCAATTGTCTAAAATGACCGGACTAATACGTGGCGTATGTGTGCATACTATGTAGAACATGATTCTTACAAGCGTAATATCTGGGAAATAGTGGGTCTTAGAGAAAAAACATAGATACCATTTTTATAGAGAATTTTAAGATCTACAACTTTGCTCTGAAGTACTTTTTCGATAAAACTTACCGTTTTCGAGAAAAATCCAAAAAACCTAAAATTTTGACCTTGGGCCCCGAATAAGTCCCTAAGCTCACATGGGACTGATGGGGACTTTTGACACTTTATTCCTTGTGGTAAACCTAAGGTCTCTACGAAGATTTGGCTCTGTCGGAATTTTCTTTATTTCAATTGTCTAAAATGACCGGACTAATACGTGGCGTATGTGTGCATACTATGTAGAACATGATTCTTACAAGCGTAATATCTGGGAAATAGTGGGTCTTAGAGAAAAAACATAGATACCATTTTTATAGAGAATTTTAAGATCTACAACTTTGCTCTGAGGTACTTTTTCGATAAAACTTACCGTTTTCGAGAAAAATCCAAAAAACCTAAAATTTTGACCTTGGGCCCCGAATAAGTCCCTAAGCTCACATGGGACTGATGGGGACTTTTGACACTTTATTCCTTGTGGTAAACCTAAGGTCTCTACGAAGATTTGGCTCTGTCGGAATTTTCTTTATTTCAATTGTCTAAAATGACCGGACTAATACGTGGCGTATGTGTGCATACTATGTAGAACATGATTCTTACAAGCGTAATATCTGAGAAATAGTGGGTCTTAGAGAAAAAATCATAGAGATCATTTTTATAGAGAATTTTAAGATCTACAACTTTGCTCTGAGGTACTTTTTCGATAAAACTTACCGTTTTCGAGAAAAATCCAAAAAACCTAAAATTTTGACCTTGGGCCCCGAATAAGTCCCTAAGCTCACATGGGACTGATGGGGACTTTTGACACTTTATTCCTTGTGGTAAACCTAAGGTCTCTACGAAGATTTGGCTCTGTCGGAATTTTCTTTATTTCAATTGTCTAAAATGACCGGACTAATACGTGGCGTATGTGTGCATACTATGTAGAACATGATTCTTACAAGCGTAATATCTGGGAAATAGTGGGTCTTAGAGAAAAAACATACATACCATTTTTATAGAGAATTTTAAGATCTACAACTTTGCTCTGAGGTACTTTTTCGATAAAACTTACCGTTTTCGAGAAAAATCCAAAAAACCTAAAATTTTGACCTTGGGCCCCGAATAAGTCCCTAAGCTCACATGGGACTGATGGGGACTTTTGACACTTTATTCCTTGTGGTAAACCTAAGGTCTCTACGAAGATTTGGCTCTGTCGGAATTTTCTTTATTTCAATTGTCTAAAATGACCGGACTAATACGTGGCGTATGTGTGCATACTATGTAGAACATGATTCTTACAAGCGTAATATCTGGGAAATAGTGGGTCTTAGAGAAAAAACATACATACCATTTTTATAGAGAATTTTAAGATCTACAACTTTGCTCTGAGGTACTTTTTCGATAAAACTTACCGTTTTCGAGAAAAATCCAAAAAACCTAAAATTTTGACCTTGGGCCCCGAATAAGTCCCTAAGCTCACATGGGACTGATGGGGACTTTTGACACTTTATTCTTTGTGGTAAACCTAAGGTCTCTACGAAGATTTGGCTCTGTCGGAATTTTCTTTATTTCAATTGTCTAAAATGACCGGACTAATACGTGGCGTATGTGTGCATACTATGTAGAACATGATTCTTACAAGCGTAATATCTGAGAAATAGTGGGTCTTAGAGAAAAAATCATAGAAATCATTTTTATAGAGAATTTTAAGATCTACAACTTTGCTTTGAGGTACTTTTTCGATAAAACTTACCGTTTTCGAGAAAAATCCAAAAAACCTAAAATTTTGACCTTGGGCCCCGAATAAGTCCCTAAGCTCACATGGGACTGATGGGGACTTTTGACACTTTATTCCTTGTGGTAAACCTAAGGTCTCTACGAAGATTTGGCTCTGTCGGAATTTTCTTTATTTCAATTGTCTAAAATGACCGGACTAATACGTGGCGTATGTGTGCATACTATGTAGAACATGATTCTTACAAGCGTAATATCTGGGAAATAGTGGGTCTTAGAGAAAAAACATAGATACCATTTTTATAGAGAATTTTAAGATCTACAACTTTGCTCTGAAGTACTTTTTCGATAAAACTTACCGTTTTCGAGAAAAATCCAAAAAACCTAAAATTTTGACCTTGGGCCCCGAATAAGTCCCTAAGCTCACATGGGACTGATGGGGACTTTTGACACTTTATTCCTTGTGGTAAACCTAAGGTCTCTACGAAGATTTGGCTCTGTCGGAATTTTCTTTATTTCAATTGTCTAAAATGACCGGACTAATACGTGGCGTATGTGTGCATACTATGTAGAACATGATTCTTACAAGCGTAATATCTGGGAAATAGTGGGTCTTAGAGAAAAAACATAGATACCATTTTTATAGAGAATTTTAAGATCTACAACTTTGCTCTGAGGTACTTTTTCGATAAAACTTACCGTTTTCGAGAAAAATCCAAAAAACCTAAAATTTTGACCTTGGGCCCCGAATAAGTCCCTAAGCTCACATGGGACTGATGGGGACTTTTGACACTTTATTCCTTGTGGTAAACCTAAGGTCTCTACGAAGATTTGGCTCTGTCGGAATTTTCTTTATTTCAATTGTCTAAAATGACCGGACTAATACGTGGCGTATGTGTGCATACTATGTAGAACATGATTCTTACAAGCGTAATATCTGGGAAATAGTGGGTCTTAGAGAAAAAATCATAGATACCATTTTTATAGAGAATTTTAAGATCTACAACTTTGCTCTGAGGTACTTTTTCGATAAAACTTACCGTTTTCGAGAAAAATCCAAAAAACCTAAAATTTTGACCTTGGGCCCCGAATAAGTCCCTAAGCTCACATGGGACTGATGGGGACTTTTGACACTTTATTCCTTGTGGTAAACCTAAGGTCTCTACGAAGATTTGGCTCTGTCGGAATTTTCTTTATTTCAATTGTCTAAAATGACCGGACTAATACGTGGCGTATGTGTGCATACTATGTAGAACATGATTCTTACAAGCGTAATATCTGAGAAATAGTGGGTCTTAGAGAAAAAATCATAGAGATCATTTTTATAGAGAATTTTAAGATCTACAACTTTGCTCTGAGGTACTTTTTCGATAAAACTTACCGTTTTCGAGAAAAATCCAAAAAACCTAAAATTTTGACCTTGGGCCCCGAATAAGTCCCTAAGCTCACATGGGACTGATGGGGACTTTTGACACTTTATTCCTTGTGGTAAACCTAAGGTCTTTACGAAGATTTGGCTCTGTCGGAATTTTCTTTATTTCAATTGTCTAAAATGACCGGACTAATACGTGGCGTATGTGTGCATACTATGTAGAACATGATTCTTACAAGCGTAATATCTGAGAAATAGTGGGTCTTAGAGAAAAAATCATAGATACCATTTTTATAGAGAATTTTAAGATCTACAACTTTGCTCTGAGGTACTTTTTCGATAAAACTTACCGTTTTCGAGAAAAATCCAAAAAACCTAAAATTTTGACCTTGGGCCCCGAATAAGTCCCTAAGCTCACATGGGACTGATGGGGACTTTTGACACTTTATTCCTTGTGGTAAACCTAAGGTCTCTACGAAGATTTGGCTCTGTCGGAATTTTCTTTATTTCAATTGTCTAAAATGACCGGACTAATACGTGGCGTATGTGTGCATACTATGTAGAACATGATTCTTACAAGCGTAATATCTGAGAAATAGTGGGTCTTAGAGAAAAAATCATAGAAATCATTTTTATAGAGAATTTTAAGATCTACAACTTTGCTCTGAGGTACTTTTTCGATAAAACTTACCGTTTTCGAGAAAAATCCAAAAAACCTAAAATTTTGACCTTGGGCCCCGAATAAGTCCCTAAGCTCACATGGGACTGATGGGGACTTTTGACACTTTATTCCTTGTGGTAAACCTAAGGTCTCTACGAAGATTTGGCTCTGTCGGAATTTTCTTTATTTCAATTGTCTAAAATGACCGGACTAATACGTGGCGTATGTGTGCATACTATGTAGAACATGATTCTTACAAGCGTAATATCTGGGAAATAGTGGGTCTTAGAGAAAAAACATAGATACCATTTTTATAGAGAATTTTAAGATCTACAACTTTGCTCTGAGGTACTTTTTCGATAAAACTTACCGTTTTCGAGAAAAATCCAAAAAACCTAAAATTTTGACCTTGGGCCCCGAATAAGTCCCTAAGCTCACATGGGACTGATGGGGACTTTTGACACTTTATTCCTTGTGGTAAACCTAAGGTCTCTACGAAGATTTGGCTCTGTCGGAATTTTCTTTATTTCAATTGTCTAAAATGACCGGACTAATACGTGGCGTATGTGTGCATACTATGTAGAACATGATTCTTACAAGCGTAATATCTGAGAAATAGTGGGTCTTAGAGAAAAAACATACATACCATTTTTATAGAGAATTTTAAGATCTACAACTTTGCTCTGAGGTACTTTTTCGATAAAACTTACCGTTTTCGAGAAAAATCCAAAAAACCTAAAATTTTGACCTTGGGCCCCGAATAAGTCCCTAAGCTCACATGGGACTGATGGGGACTTTTGACACTTTATTCCTTGTGGTAAACCTAAGGTCTCTACGAAGATTTGGCTCTGTCGGAATTTTCTTTATTTCAATTGTCTAAAATGACCGGACTAATACGTGGCGTATGTGTGCATACTATGTAGAACATGATTCTTACAAGCGTAATATCTGAGAAATAGTGGGTCTTAGAGAAAAAATCATAGAGATCATTTTTATAGAGAATTTTAAGATCTACAACTTTGCTCTGAGGTACTTTTTCGATAAAACTTACCGTTTTTGAGAAAAATCCAAAAAACCTAAAATTTTGACCTTGGGCCCCGAATAAGTCCCTAAGCTCACATGGGACTGATGGGGACTTTTGACACTTTATTCCTTGTGGTAAACCTAAGGTCTCTACGAAGATTTGGCTCTGTCGGAATTTTCTTTATTTCAATTGTCTAAAATGACCGGACTAATACGTGGCGTATGTGTGCATACTATGTAGAACATGATTCTTACAAGCGTAATATCTGGGAAATAGTGGGTCTTAGAGAAAAAACATAGATACCATTTTTATAGAGAATTTTAAGATCTACAACTTTGCTCTGAGGTACTTTTTCGATAAAACTTACCGTTTTCGAGAAAAATCCAAAAAACCTAAAATTTTGACCTTGGGCCCCGAATAAGTCCCTAAGCTCACATGGGACTGATGGGGACTTTTGACACTTTATTCCTTGTGGTAAACCTAAGGTCTCTACGAAGATTTGGCTCTGTCGGAATTTTCTTTATTTCAATTGTCTAAAATGACCGGACTAATACGTGGCGTATGTGTGCATACTATGTAGAACATGATTCTTACAAGCGTAATATCTGAGAAATAGTGGGTCTTAGAGAAAAAATCATAGAAATCATTTTTATAGAGAATTTTAAGATCTACAACTTTGCTCTGAGGTACTTTTTCGATAAAACTTACCGTTTTCGAGAAAAATCCAAAAAACCTAAAATTTTGACCTTGGGCCCCGAATAAGTCCCTAAGCTCACATGGGACTGATGGGGACTTTTGACACTTTATTCCTTGTGGTAAACCTAAGGTCTCTACGAAGATTTGGCTCTGTCGGAATTTTCTTTATTTCAATTGTCTAAAATGACCGGACTAATACGTGGCGTATGTGTGCATACTATGTAGAACATGATTCTTACAAGCGTAATATCTGGGAAATAGTGGGTCTTAGAGAAAAAACATACATACCATTTTTATAGAGAATTTTAAGATCTACAACTTTGCTCTGAGGTACTTTTTCGATAAAACTTACCGTTTTCGAGAAAAATCCAAAAAACCTAAAATTTTGACCTTGGGCCCCGAATAAGTCCCTAAGCTCACATGGGACTGATGGGGACTTTTGACACTTTATTCCTTGTGGTATACCTAAGGTCTCTACGAAGATTTGGCTCTGTCGGAATTTTCTTTATTTCAATTGTCTAAAATGACCGGACTAATACGTGGCGTATGTGTGCATACTATGTAGAACATGATTCTTACAAGCGTAATATCTGAGAAATAGTGGGTCTTAGAGAAAAAATCATAGAGATCATTTTTATAGAGAATTTTAAGATCTACAACTTTGCTCTGAGGTACTTTTTCGATAAAACTTACCGTTTTCGAGAAAAATCCAAAAAACCTAAAATTTTGACCTTGGGCCCCGAATAAGTCCCTAAGCTCACATGGGACTGATGGGGACTTTTGACACTTTATTCCTTGTGGTAAACCTAAGGTCTCTACGAAGATTTGGCTCTGTCGGAATTTTCTTTATTTCAATTGTCTAAAATGACCGGACTAATACGTGGCGTATGTGTGCATACTATGTAGAACATGATTCTTACAAGCGTAATATCTGAGAAATAGTGGGTCTTAGAGAAAAAATCATAGAGATCATTTTTATAGAGAATTTTAAGATCTACAACTTTGCTCTGAGGTACTTTTTCGATAAAACTTACCGTTTTCGAGAAAAATCCAAAAAACCTAAAATTTTGACCTTGGGCCCCGAATAAGTCCCTAAGCTCACATGGGACTGATGGGGACTTTTGACACTTTATTCCTTGTGGTAAACCTAAGGTCTCTACGAAGATTTGGCTCTGTCGGAATTTTCTTTATTTCAATTGTCTAAAATGACCGGACTAATACGTGGCGTATGTGTGCATACTATGTAGAACATGATTCTTACAAGCGTAATATCTGGGAAATAGTGGGTCTTAGAGAAAAAACATACATACCATTTTTATAGAGAATTTTAAGATCTACAACTTTGCTCTGAGGTACTTTTTCGATAAAACTTACCGTTTTCGAGAAAAATCCAAAAAACCTAAAATTTTGACCTTGGGCCCCGAATAAGTCCCTAAGCTCACATGGGACTGATGGGGACTTTTGACACTTTATTCCTTGTGGTATACCTAAGGTCTCTACGAAGATTTGGCTCTGTCGGAATTTTCTTTATTTCAATTGTCTAAAATGACCGGACTAATACGTGGCGTATGTGTGCATACTATGTAGAACATGATTCTTACAAGCGTAATATCTGAGAAATAGTGGGTCTTAGAGAAAAAATCATAGAGATCATTTTTATAGAGAATTTTAAGATCTACAACTTTGCTCTGAGGTACTTTTTCGATAAAACTTACCGTTTTCGAGAAAAATCCAAAAAACCTAAAATTTTGACCTTGGGCCCCGAATAAGTCCCTAAGCTCACATGGGACTGATGGGGACTTTTGACACTTTATTCCTTGTGGTAAACCTAAGGTCTCTACGAAGATTTGGCTCTGTCGGAATTTTCTTTATTTCAATTGTCTAAAATGACCGGACTAATACGTGGCGTATGTGTGCATACTATGTAGAACATGATTCTTACAAGCGTAATATCTGAGAAATAGTGGGTCTTAGAGAAAAAATCATAGAGATCATTTTTATAGAGAATTTTAAGATCTACAACTTTGCTCTGAGGTACTTTTTCGATAAAACTTACCGTTTTCGAGAAAAATCCAAAAAACCTAAAATTTTGACCTTGGGCCCCGAATAAGTCCCTAAGCTCACATGGGACTGATGGGGACTTTTGACACTTTATTCCTTGTGGTAAACCTAAGGTCTCTACGAAGATTTGGCTCTGTCGGAATTTTCTTTATTTCAATTGTCTAAAATGACCGGACTAATACGTGGCGTATGTGTGCATACTATGTAGAACATGATTCTTACAAGCGTAATATCTGGGAAATAGTGGGTCTTAGAGAAAAAACATAGATACCATTTTTATAGAGAATTTTAAGATCTACAACTTTGCTCTGAGGTACTTTTTCGATAAAACTTACCGTTTTCGAGAAAAATCCAAAAAACCTAAAATTTTGACCTTGGGCCCCGAATAAGTCCCTAAGCTCACATGGGACTGATGGGGACTTTTGACACTTTATTCTTTGTGGTAAACCTAAGGTCTCTACGAAGATTTGGCTCTGTCGGAATTTTCTTTATTTCAATTGTCTAAAATGACCGGACTAATACGTGGCGTATGTGTGCATACTATGTAGAACATGATTCTTACAAGCGTAATATCTGAGAAATAGTGGGTCTTAGAGAAAAAATCATAGAGATCATTTTTATAGAGAATTTTAAGATCTACAACTTTGCTCTGAGGTACTTTTTCGATAAAACTTACCGTTTTTGAGAAAAATCCAAAAAACCTAAAATTTTGACCTTGGGCCCCGAATAAGTCCCTAAGCTCACATGGGACTGATGGGGACTTTTGACACTTTATTCCTTGTGGTAAACCTAAGGTCTCTACGAAGATTTGGCTCTGTCGGAATTTTCTTTATTTCAATTGTCTAAAATGACCGGACTAATACGTGGCGTATGTGTGCATACTATGTAGAACATGATTCTTACAAGCGTAATATCTGGGAAATAGTGGGTCTTAGAGAAAAAACATAGATACCATTTTTATAGAGAATTTTAAGATCTACAACTTTGCTCTGAGGTACTTTTTCGATAAAACTTACCGTTTTCGAGAAAAATCCAAAAAACCTAAAATTTTGACCTTGGGCCCCGAATAAGTCCCTAAGCTCACATGGGACTGATGGGGACTTTTGACACTTTATTCCTTGTGGTAAACCTAAGGTCTCTACGAAGATTTGGCTCTGTCGGAATTTTCTTTATTTCAATTGTCTAAAATGACCGGACTAATACGTGGCGTATGTGTGCATACTATGTAGAACATGATTCTTACAAGCGTAATATCTGAGAAATAGTGGGTCTTAGAGAAAAAATCATAGAAATCATTTTTATAGAGAATTTTAAGATCTACAACTTTGCTCTGAGGTACTTTTTCGATAAAACTTACCGTTTTCGAGAAAAATCCAAAAAACCTAAAATTTTGACCTTGGGCCCCGAATAAGTCCCTAAGCTCACATGGGACTGATGGGGACTTTTGACACTTTATTCCTTGTGGTAAACCTAAGGTCTCTACGAAGATTTGGCTCTGTCGGAATTTTCTTTATTTCAATTGTCTAAAATGACCGGACTAATACGTGGCGTATGTGTGCATACTATGTAGAACATGATTCTTACAAGCGTAATATCTGGGAAATAGTGGGTCTTAGAGAAAAAACATACATACCATTTTTATAGAGAATTTTAAGATCTACAACTTTGCTCTGAGGTACTTTTTCGATAAAACTTACCGTTTTCGAGAAAAATCCAAAAAACCTAAAATTTTGACCTTGGGCCCCGAATAAGTCCCTAAGCTCACATGGGACTGATGGGGACTTTTGACACTTTATTCCTTGTGGTATCCCTAAGGTCTCTACGAAGATTTGGCTCTGTCGGAATTTTCTTTATTTCAATTGTCTAAAATGACCGGACTAATACGTGGCGTATGTGTGCATACTATGTAGAACATGATTCTTACAAGCGTAATATCTGAGAAATAGTGGGTCTTAGAGAAAAAATCATAGAGATCATTTTTATAGAGAATTTTAAGATCTACAACTTTGCTCTGAGGTACTTTTTCGATAAAACTTACCGTTTTCGAGAAAAATCCAAAAAACCTAAAATTTTGACCTTGGGCCCCGAATAAGTCCCTAAGCTCACATGGGACTGATGGGGACTTTTGACACTTTATTCCTTGTGGTAAACCTAAGGTCTCTACGAAGATTTGGCTCTGTCGGAATTTTCTTTATTTCAATTGTCTAAAATGACCGGACTAATACGTGGCGTATGTGTGCATACTATGTAGAACATGATTCTTACAAGCGTAATATCTGGGAAATAGTGGGTCTTAGAGAAAAAACATAGATACCATTTTTATAGAGAATTTTAAGATCTACAACTTTGCTCTGAGGTACTTTTTCGATAAAACTTACCGTTTTCGAGAAAAATCCAAAAAACCTAAAATTTTGACCTTGGGCCCCGAATAAGTCCCTAAGCTCACATGGGACTGATGGGGACTTTTGACACTTTATTCTTTGTGGTAAACCTAAGGTCTCTACGAAGATTTGGCTCTGTCGGAATTTTCTTTATTTCAATTGTCTAAAATGACCGGACTAATACGTGGCGTATGTGTGCATACTATGTAGAACATGATTCTTACAAGCGTAATATCTGAGAAATAGTGGGTCTTAGAGAAAAAATCATAGAGATCATTTTTATAGAGAATTTTAAGATCTACAACTTTGCTCTGAGGTACTTTTTCGATAAAACTTACCGTTTTCGAGAAAAATCCAAAAAACCTAAAATTTTGACCTTGGGCCCCGAATAAGTCCCTAAGCTCACATGGGACTGATGGGGACTTTTGACACTTTATTCCTTGTGGTAAACCTAAGGTCTCTACGAAGATTTGGCTCTGTCGGAATTTTCTTTATTTCAATTGTCTAAAATGACCGGACTAATACGTGGCGTATGTGTGCATACTATGTAGAACATGATTCTTACAAGCGTAATATCTGGGAAATAGTGGGTCTTAGAGAAAAAACATAGATACCATTTTTATAGAGAATTTTAAGATCTACAACTTTGCTCTGAGGTACTTTTTCGATAAAACTTACCGTTTTCGAGAAAAATCCAAAAAACCTAAAATTTTGACCTTGGGCCCCGAATAAGTCCCTAAGCTCACATGGGACTGATGGGGACTTTTGACACTTTATTCCTTGTGGTAAACCTAAGGTCTCTACGAAGATTTGGCTCTGTCGGAATTTTCTTTATTTCAATTGTCTAAAATGACCGGACTAATACGTGGCGTATGTGTGCATACTATGTAGAACATGATTCTTACAAGCGTAATATCTGAGAAATAGTGGGTCTTAGAGAAAAAATCATAGAGATCATTTTTATAGAGAATTTTAAGATCTACAACTTTGCTCTGAGGTACTTTTTCGATAAAACTTACCGTTTTTGAGAAAAATCCAAAAAACCTAAAATTTTGACCTTGGGCCCCGAATAAGTCCCTAAGCTCACATGGGACTGATGGGGACTTTTGACACTTTATTCCTTGTGGTAAACCTAAGGTCTCTACGAAGATTTGGCTCTGTCGGAATTTTCTTTATTTCAATTGTCTAAAATGACCGGACTAATACGTGGCGTATGTGTGCATACTATGTAGAACATGATTCTTACAAGCGTAATATCTGGGAAATAGTGGGTCTTAGAGAAAAAACATAGATACCATTTTTATAGAGAATTTTAAGATCTACAACTTTGCTCTGAGGTACTTTTTCGATAAAACTTACCGTTTTCGAGAAAAATCCAAAAAACCTAAAATTTTGACCTTGGGCCCCGAATAAGTCCCTAAGCTCACATGGGACTGATGGGGACTTTTGACACTTTATTCCTTGTGGTAAACCTAAGGTCTCTACGAAGATTTGGCTCTGTCGGAATTTTCTTTATTTCAATTGTCTAAAATGACCGGACTAATACGTGGCGTATGTGTGCATACTATGTAGAACATGATTCTTACAAGCGTAATATCTGAGAAATAGTGGGTCTTAGAGAAAAAATCATAGAAATCATTTTTATAGAGAATTTTAAGATCTACAACTTTGCTCTGAGGTACTTTTTCGATAAAACTTACCGTTTTCGAGAAAAATCCAAAAAACCTAAAATTTTGACCTTGGGCCCCGAATAAGTCCCTAAGCTCACATGGGACTGATGGGGACTTTTGACACTTTATTCCTTGTGGTAAACCTAAGGTCTCTACGAAGATTTGGCTCTGTCGGAATTTTCTTTATTTCAATTGTCTAAAATGACCGGACTAATACGTGGCGTATGTGTGCATACTATGTAGAACATGATTCTTACAAGCGTAATATCTGGGAAATAGTGGGTCTTAGAGAAAAAACATACATACCATTTTTATAGAGAATTTTAAGATCTACAACTTTGCTCTGAGGTACTTTTTCGATAAAACTTACCGTTTTCGAGAAAAATCCAAAAAACCTAAAATTTTGACCTTGGGCCCCGAATAAGTCCCTAAGCTCACATGGGACTGATGGGGACTTTTGACACTTTATTCCTTGTGGTATACCTAAGGTCTCTACGAAGATTTGGCTCTGTCGGAATTTTCTTTATTTCAATTGTCTAAAATGACCGGACTAATACGTGGCGTATGTGTGCATACTATGTAGAACATGATTCTTACAAGCGTAATATCTGAGAAATAGTGGGTCTTAAAAAAAAAATCATAGAGATCATTTTTATAGAGAATTTTAAGATCTACAACTTTGCTCTGAGGTACTTTTTCGATAAAACTTACCGTTTTCGAGAAAAATCCAAAAAACCTAAAATTTTGACCTTGGGCCCCGAATAAGTCCCTAAGCTCACATGGGACTGATGGGGACTTTTGACACTTTATTCCTTGTGGTAAACCTAAGGTCTCTACGAAGATTTGGCTCTGTCGGAATTTTCTTTATTTCAATTGTCTAAAATGACCGGACTAATACGTGGCGTATGTGTGCATACTATGTAGAACATGATTCTTACAAGCGTAATATCTGGGAAATAGTGGGTCTTAGAGAAAAAACATAGATACCATTTTTATAGAGAATTTTAAGATCTACAACTTTGCTCTGAGGTACTTTTTCGATAAAACTTACCGTTTTCGAGAAAAATCCAAAAAACCTAAAATTTTGACCTTGGGCCCCGAATAAGTCCCTAAGCTCACATGGGACTGATGGGGACTTTTGACACTTTATTCTTTGTGGTAAACCTAAGGTCTCTACGAAGATTTGGCTCTGTCGGAATTTTCTTTATTTCAATTGTCTAAAATGACCGGACTAATACGTGGCGTATGTGTGCATACTATGTAGAACATGATTCTTACCAGCGTAATATCTGAGAAATAGTGGGTCTTAGAGAAAAAATCATAGAGATCATTTTTATAGAGAATTTTAAGATCTACAACTTTGCTCTGAGGTACTTTTTCGATAAAACTTACCGTTTTCGAGAAAAATCCAAAAAACCTAAAATTTTGACCTTGGGCCCCGAATAAGTCCCTAAGCTCACATGGGACTGATGGGGACTTTTGACACTTTATTCCTTGTGGTAAACCTAAGGTCTCTACGAAGATTTGGCTCTGTCGGAATTTTCTTTATTTCAATTGTCTAAAATGACCGGACTAATACGTGGCGTATGTGTGCATACTATGTAGAACATGATTCTTACAAGCGTAATATCTGGGAAATAGTGGGTCTTAGAGAAAAAACATAGATACCATTTTTATAGAGAATTTTAAGATCTACAACTTTGCTCTGAGGTACTTTTTCGATAAAACTTACCGTTTTCGAGAAAAATCCAAAAAACCTAAAATTTTGACCTTGGGCCCCGAATAAGTCCCTAAGCTCACATGGGACTGATGGGGACTTTTGACACTTTATTCCTTGTGGTAAACCTAAGGTCTCTACGAAGATTTGGCTCTGTCGGAATTTTCTTTATTTCAATTGTCTAAAATGACCGGACTAATACGTGGCGTATGTGTGCATACTATGTAGAACATGATTCTTACAAGCGTAATATCTGAGAAATAGTGGGTCTTAGAGAAAAAATCATAGAAATCATTTTTATAGAGAATTTTAAGATCTACAACTTTGCTCTGAGGTACTTTTTCGATAAAACTTACCGTTTTCGAGAAAAATCCAAAAAACCTAAAATTTTGACCTTGGGCCCCGAATAAGTCCCTAAGCTCACATGGGACTGATGGGGACTTTTGACACTTTATTCCTTGTGGTAAACCTAAGGTCTCTACGAAGATTTGGCTCTGTCGGAATTTTCTTTATTTCAATTGTCTAAAATGACCGGACTAATACGTGGCGTATGTGTGCATACTATGTAGAACATGATTCTTACAAGCGTAATATCTGGGAAATAGTGGGTCTTAGAGAAAAAACATACATACCATTTTTATAGAGAATTTTAAGATCTACAACTTTGCTCTGAGGTACTTTTTCGATAAAACTTACCGTTTTCGAGAAAAATCCAAAAAACCTAAAATTTTGACCTTGGGCCCCGAATAAGTCCCTAAGCTCACATGGGACTGATGGGGACTTTTGACACTTTATTCCTTGTGGTATACCTAAGGTCTCTACGAAGATTTGGCTCTGTCGGAATTTTCTTTATTTCAATTGTCTAAAATGACCGGACTAATACGTGGCGTATGTGTGCATACTATGTAGAACATGATTCTTACAAGCGTAATATCTGAGAAATAGTGGGTCTTAGAGAAAAAATCATAGAGATCATTTTTATAGAGAATTTTAAGATCTACAACTTTGCTCTGAAGTACTTTTTCGATAAAACTTACCGTTTTCGAGAAAAATCCAAAAAACCTAAAATTTTGACCTTGGGCCCCGAATAAGTCCCTAAGCTCACATGGGACTGATGGGGACTTTTGACACTTTATTCCTTGTGGTAAACCTAAGGTCTCTACGAAGATTTGGCTCTGTCGGAATTTTCTTTATTTCAATTGTCTAAAATGACCGGACTAATACGTGGCGTATGTGTGCATACTATGTAGAACATGATTCTTACAAGCGTAATATCTGGGAAATAGTGGGTCTTAGAGAAAAAACATACATACCATTTTTATAGAGAATTTTAAGATCTACAACTTTGCTCTGAGGTACTTTTTCGATAAAACTTACCGTTTTCGAGAAAAATCCAAAAAACCTAAAATTTTGACCTTGGGCCCCGAATAAGTCCCTAAGCTCACATGGGACTGATGGGGACTTTTGACACTTTATTCCTTGTGGTAAACCTAAGGTCTCTACGAAGATTTGGCTCTGTCGGAATTTTCTTTATTTCAATTGTCTAAAATGACCGGACTAATACGTGGCGTATGTGTGCATACTATGTAGAACATGATTCTTACAAGCGTAATATCTGAGAAATAGTGGGTCTTAGAGAAAAAATCATAGAGATCATTTTTATAGAGAATTTTAAGATCTACAACTTTGCTCTGAGGTACTTTTTCGATAAAACTTACCGTTTTCGAGAAAAATCCAAAAAACCTAAAATTTTGACCTTGGGCCCCGAATAAGTCCCTAAGCTCACATGGGACTGATGGGGACTTTTGACACTTTATTCCTTGTGGTAAACCTAAGGTCTCTACGAAGATTTGGCTCTGTCGGAATTTTCTTTATTTCAATTGTCTAAAATGACCGGACTAATACGTGGCGTATGTGTGCATACTATGTAGAACATGATTCTTACAAGCGTAATATCTGGGAAATAGTGGGTCTTAGAGAAAAAACATAGATACCATTTTTATAGAGAATTTTAAGATCTACAACTTTGCTCTGAAGTACTTTTTCGATAAAACTTACCGTTTTCGAGAAAAATCCAAAAAACCTAAAATTTTGACCTTGGGCCCCGAATAAGTCCCTAAGCTCACATGGGACTGATGGGGACTTTTGACACTTTATTCCTTGTGGTAAACCTAAGGTCTCTACGAAGATTTGGCTCTGTCGGAATTTTCTTTATTTCAATTGTCTAAAATGACCGGACTAATACGTGGCGTATGTGTGCATACTATGTAGAACATGATTCTTACAAGCGTAATATCTGAGAAATAGTGGGTCTTAGAGAAAAAATCATAGAAATCATTTTTATAGAGAATTTTAAGATCTACAACTTTGCTCTGAGGTACTTTTTCGATAAAACTTACCGTTTTCGAGAAAAATCCAAAAAACCTAAAATTTTGACCTTGGGCCCCGAATAAGTCCCTAAGCTCACATGGGACTGATGGGGACTTTTGACACTTTATTCCTTGTGGTAAACCTAAGGTCTCTACGAAGATTTGGCTCTGTCGGAATTTTCTTTATTTCAATTGTCTAAAATGACCGGACTAATACGTGGCGTATGTGTGCATACTATGTAGAACATGATTCTTACAAGCGTAATATCTGGGAAATAGTGGGTCTTAGAGAAAAAACATACATACCATTTTTATAGAGAATTTTAAGATCTACAACTTTGCTCTGAGGTACTTTTTCGATAAAACTTACCGTTTTCGAGAAAAATCCAAAAAACCTAAAATTTTGACCTTGGGCCCCGAATAAGTCCCTAAGCTCACATGGGACTGATGGGGACTTTTGACACTTTATTCCTTGTGGTATACCTAAGGTCTCTACGAAGATTTGGCTCTGTCGGAATTTTCTTTATTTCAATTGTCTAAAATGACCGGACTAATACGTGGCGTATGTGTGCATACTATGTAGAACATGATTCTTACAAGCGTAATATCTGAGAAATAGTGGGTCTTAGAGAAAAAATCATAGAGATCATTTTTATAGAGAATTTTAGGATCTACAACTTTGCTCTGAGGTACTTTTTCGATAAAACTTACCGTTTTCGAGAAAAATCCAAAAAACCTAAAATTTTGACCTTGGGCCCCGAATAAGTCCCTAAGCTCACATGGGACTGATGGGGACTTTTGACACTTTATTCCTTGTGGTAAACCTAAGGTCTCTACGAAAATTTGGCTCTGTCGGAATTTTCTTTATTTCAATTGTCTAAAATGACCGGACTAATACGTGGCGTATGTGTGCATACTATGTAGAACATGATTCTTACAAGCGTAATATCTGGGAAATAGTGGGTCTTAGAGAAAAAACATACATACCATTTTTATAGAGAATTTTAAGATCTACAACTTTGCTCTGAGGTACTTTTTCGATAAAACTTACCGTTTTCGAGAAAAATCCAAAAAACCTAAAATTTTGACCTTGGGCCCCGAATAAGTCCCTAAGCTCACATGGGACTGATGGGGACTTTTGACACTTTATTCCTTGTGGTAAACCTAAGGTCTCTACGAAGATTTGGCTCTGTCGGAATTTTCTTTATTTCAATTGTCTAAAATGACCGGACTAATACGTGGCGTATGTGTGCATACTATGTAGAACATGATTCTTACAAGCGTAATATCTGGGAAATAGTGGGTCTTAGAGAAAAAACATACATACCATTTTTATAGAGAATTTTAAGATCTACAACTTTGCTCTGAGGTACTTTTTCGATAAAACTTACCGTTTTCGAGAAAAATCCAAAAAACCTAAAATTTTGACCTTGGGCCCCGAATAAGTCCCTAAGCTCACATGGGACTGATGGGGACTTTTGACACTTTATTCCTTGTGGTAAACCTAAGGTCTCTACGAAGATTTGGCTCTGTCGGAATTTTCTTTATTTCAATTGTCTAAAATGACCGGACTAATACGTGGCGTATGTGTGCATACTATGTAGAACATGATTCTTACAAGCGTAATATCTGAGAAATAGTGGGTCTTAGAGAAAAAATCATAGAGATCATTTTTATAGAGAATTTTAAGATCTACAACTTTGCTCGGAGGTACTTTTTCGATAAAACTTACCGTTTTTGAGAAAAATCCAAAAAACCTAAAATTTTGACCTTGGGCCCCGAATAAGTCCCTAAGCTCACATGGGACTGATGGGGACTTTTGACACTTTATTCCTTGTGGTAAACCTAAGGTCTCTACGAAGATTTGGCTCTGTCGGAATTTTCTTTATTTCAATTGTCTAAAATGACCGGACTAATACGTGGCGTATGTGTGCATACTATGTAGAACATGATTCTTACAAGCGTAATATCTGGGAAATAGTGGGTCTTAGAGAAAAAATCATAGAAATCATTTTTATAGAGAATTTTAAGATCTACAACTTTGCTCTGAGGTACTTTTTCGATAAAACTTACCGTTTTCGAGAAAAATCCAAAAAACCTAAAATTTTTACCTTGGGCCCCGAATAAGTCCCTAAGCTCACATGGGACTGATGGGGACTTTTGACACTTTATTCCTTGTGGTAAACCTAAGGTCTCTACGAAGATTTGGCTCTGTCGGAATTTTCTTTATTTCAATTGTCTAAAATGACCGGACTAATACGTGGCGTATGTGTGCATACTATGTAGAACATGATTCTTACAAGCGTAATATCTGGGAAATAGTGGGTCTTAGAGAAAAAACATACATACCATTTTTATAGAGAATTTTAAGATCTACAACTTTGCTCTGAGGTACTTTTTCGATAAAACTTACCGTTTTCGAGAAAAATCCAAAAAACCTAAAATTTTGACCTTGGGCCCCGAATAAGTCCCTAAGCTCACATGGGACTGATGGGGACTTTTGACACTTTATTCCTTGTGGTATACCTAAGGTCTCTACGAAGATTTGGCTCTGTCGGAATTTTCTTTATTTCAATTGTCTAAAATGACCGGACTAATACGTGGCGTATGTGTGCATACTATGTAGAACATGATTCTTACAAGCGTAATATCTGAGAAATAGTGGGTCTTAGAGAAAAAATCATAGAGATCATTTTTATAGAGAATTTTAAGATCTACAACTTTGCTCTGAAGTACTTTTTCGATAAAACTTACCGTTTTCGAGAAAAATCCAAAAAACCTAAAATTTTGACCTTGGGCCCCGAATAAGTCCCTAAGCTCACATGGGACTGATGGGGACTTTTGACACTTTATTCCTTGTGGTAAACCTAAGGTCTCTACGAAGATTTGGCTCTGTCGGAATTTTCTTTATTTCAATTGTCTAAAATGACCGGACTAATACGTGGCGTATGTGTGCATACTATGTAGAACATGATTCTTACAAGCGTAATATCTGGGAAATAGTGGGTCTTAGAGAAAAAACATACATACCATTTTTATAGAGAATTTTAAGATCTACAACTTTGCTCTGAGGTACTTTTTCGATAAAACTTACCGTTTTCGAGAAAAATCCAAAAAACCTAAAATTTTGACCTTGGGCCCCGAATAAGTCCCTAAGCTCACATGGGACTGATGGGGACTTTTGACACTTTATTCCTTGTGGTAAACCTAAGGTCTCTACGAAGATTTGGCTCTGTCGGAATTTTCTTTATTTCAATTGTCTAAAATGACCGGACTAATACGTGGCGTATGTGTGCATACTATGTAGAACATGATTCTTACAAGCGTAATATCTGAGAAATAGTGGGTCTTAGAGAAAAAATCATAGAGATCATTTTTATAGAGAATTTTAAGATCTACAACTTTGCTCTGAGGTACTTTTTCGATAAAACTTACCGTTTTCGAGAAAAATCCAAAAAACCTAAAATTTTGACCTTGGGCCCCGAATAAGTCCCTAAGCTCACATGGGACTGATGGGGACTTTTGACACTTTATTCCTTGTGGTAAACCTAAGGTCTCTACGAAGATTTGGCTCTGTCGGAATTTTCTTTATTTCAATTGTCTAAAATGACCGGACTAATACGTGGCGTATGTGTGCATACTATGTAGAACATGATTCTTACAAGCGTAATATCTGGGAAATAGTGGGTCTTAGAGAAAAAACATAGATACCATTTTTATAGAGAATTTTAAGATCTACAACTTTGCTCTGAGGTACTTTTTCGATAAAACTTACCGTTTTCGAGAAAAATCCAAAAAACCTAAAATTTTGACCTTGGGCCCCGAATAAGTCCCTAAGCTCACATGGGACTGATGGGGACTTTTGACACTTTATTCCTTGTGGTAAACCTAAGGTCTCTACGAAGATTTGGCTCTGTCGGAATTTTCTTTATTTCAATTGTCTAAAATGACCGGACTAATACGTGGCGTATGTGTGCATACTATGTAGAACATGATTCTTACAAGCGTAATATCTGAGAAATAGTGGGTCTTAGAGAAAAAATCATAGAAATCATTTTTATAGAGAATTTTAAGATCTACAACTTTGCTCTGAGGTACTTTTTCGATAAAACTTACCGTTTTCGAGAAAAATCCAAAAAACCTAAAATTTTGACCTTGGGCCCCGAATAAGTCCCTAAGCTCACATGGGACTGATGGGGACTTTTGACACTTTATTCCTTGTGTTAAACCTAAGGTCTCTACGAAGATTTGGCTCTGTCGGAATTTTCTTTATTTCAATTGTCTAAAATGACCGGACTAATACGTGGCGTATGTGTGCATACTATGTAGAACATGATTCTTACAAGCGTAATATCTGGGAAATAGTGGGTCTTAGAGAAAAAACATACATACCATTTTTATAGAGAATTTTAAGATCTACAACTTTGCTCTGAGGTACTTTTTCGATAAAACTTACCGTTTTCGAGAAAAATCCAAAAAACCTAAAATTTTGACCTTGGGCCCCGAATAAGTCCCTAAGCTCACATGGGACTGATGGGGACTTTTGACACTTTATTCCTTGTGGTATACCTAAGGTCTCTACGAAGATTTGGCTCTGTCGGAATTTTCTTTATTTTAATTGTCTAAAATGACCGGACTAATACGTGGCGTATGTGTGCATACTATGTAGAACATGATTCTTACAAGCGTAATATCTGAGAAATAGTGGGTCTTAGAGAAAAAATCATAGAGATCATTTTTATAGAGAATTTTAGGATCTACAACTTTGCTCTGAGGTACTTTTTCGATAAAACTTACCGTTTTCGAGAAAAATCCAAAAAACCTAAAATTTTGACCTTGGGCCCCGAATAAGTCCCTAAGCTCACATGGGACTGATGGGGACTTTTGACACTTTATTCCTTGTGGTAAACCTAAGGTCTCTACGAAGATTTGGCTCTGTCGGAATTTTCTTTATTTCAATTGTCTAAAATGACCGGACTAATACGTGGCGTATGTGTGCATACTATGTAGAACATGATTCTTACAAGCGTAATATCTGGGAAATAGTGGGTCTTAGAGAAAAAACATACATACCATTTTTATAGAGAATTTTAAGATCTACAACTTTGCTCTGAGGTACTTTTTCGATAAAACTTACCGTTTTCGAGAAAAATCCAAAAAACCTAAAATTTTGACCTTGGGCCCCGAATAAGTCCCTAAGCTCACATGGGACTGATGGGGACTTTTGACACTTTATTCCTTGTGGTAAACCTAAGGTCTCTACGAAGATTTGGCTCTGTCGGAATTTTCTTTATTTCAATTGTCTAAAATGACCGGACTAATACGTGGCGTATGTGTGCATACTATGTAGAACATGATTCTTACAAGCGTAATATCTGGGAAATAGTGGGTCTTAGAGAAAAAACATACATACCATTTTTATAGAGAATTTTAAGATCTACAACTTTGCTCTGAGGTACTTTTTCGATAAAACTTACCGTTTTCGAGAAAAATCCAAAAAACCTAAAATTTTGACCTTGGGCCCCGAATAAGTCCCTAAGCTCACATGGGACTGATGGGGACTTTTGACACTTTATTCCTTGTGGTAAACCTAAGGTCTCTACGAAGATTTGGCTCTGTCGGAATTTTCTTTATTTCAATTGTCTAAAATGACCGGACTAATACGTGGCGTATGTGTGCATACTATGTAGAACATGATTCTTACAAGCGTAATATCTGAGAAATAGTGGGTCTTAGAGAAAAAATCATAGAGATCATTTTTATAGAGAATTTTAAGATCTACAACTTTGCTCTGAGGTACTTTTTCGATAAAACTTACCGTTTTTGAGAAAAATCCAAAAAACCTAAAATTTTGACCTTGGGCCCCGAATAAGTCCCTAAGCTCACATGGGACTGATGGGGACTTTTGACACTTTATTCCTTGTGGTAAACCTAAGGTCTCTACGAAGATTTGGCTCTGTCGGAATTTTCTTTATTTCAATTGTCTAAAATGACCGGACTAATACGTGGCGTATGTGTGCATACTATGTAGAACATGATTCTTACAAGCGTAATATCTGGGAAATAGTGGGTCTTAGAGAAAAAACATAGATACCATTTTTATAGAGAATTTTAAGATCTACAACTTTGCTCTGAGGTACTTTTTCGATAAAACTTACCGTTTTCGAGAAAAATCCAAAAAACCTAAAATTTTGACCTTGGGCCCCGAATAAGTCCCTAAGCTCACATGGGACTGATGGGGACTTTTGACACTTTATTTCTTGTGGTAAACCTAAGGTCTCTACGAAGATTTGGCTCTGTCGGAATTTTCTTTATTTCAATTGTCTAAAATGACCGGACTAATACGTGGCGTATGTGTGCATACTATGTAGAACATGATTCTTACAAGCGTAATATCTGAGAAATAGTGGGTCTTAGAGAAAAAATCATAGAAATCATTTTTATAGAGAATTTTAAGATCTACAACTTTGCTCTGAGGTACTTTTTCGATAAAACTTACCGTTTTCGAGAAAAATCCAAAAAACCTAAAATTTTGACCTTGGGCCCCGAATAAGTCCCTAAGCTCACATGGGACTGATGGGGACTTTTGACACTTTATTCCTTGTGGTAAACCTAAGGTCTCTACGAAGATTTGGCTCTGTCGGAATTTTCTTTATTTCAATTGTCTAAAATGACCGGACTAATACGTGGCGTATGTGTGCATACTATGTAGAACATGATTCTTACAAGCGTAATATCTGGGAAATAGTGGGTCTTAGAGAAAAAACATACATACCATTTTTATAGAGAATTTTAAGATCTACAACTTTGCTCTGAAGTACTTTTTCGATAAAACTTACCGTTTTCGAGAAAAATCCAAAAAACCTAAAATTTTGACCTTGGGCCCCGAATAAGTCCCTAAGCTCACATGGGACTGATGGGGACTTTTGACACTTTATTCCTTGTGGTATACCTAAGGTCTCTACGAAGATTTGGCTCTGTCGGAATTTTCTTTATTTCAATTGTCTAAAATGACCGGACTAATACGTGGCGTATGTGTGCATACTATGTAGAACATGATTCTTACAAGCGTAATATCTGAGAAATAGTGGGTCTTAGAGAAAAAATCATAGAGATCATTTTTATAGAGAATTTTAAGATCTACAACTTTGCTCTGAGGTACTTTTTCGATAAAACTTACCGTTTTCGAGAAAAATCCAAAAAACCTAAAATTTTGACCTTGGGCCCCGAATAAGTCCCTAAGCTCACATGGGACTGATGGGGACTTTTGACACTTTATTCCTTGTGGTAAACCTAAGGTCTCTACGAAGATTTGGCTCTGTCGGAATTTTCTTTATTTCAATTGTCTAAAATGACCGGACTAATACGTGGCGTATGTGTGCATACTATGTAGAACATGATTCTTACAAGCGTAATATCTGGGAAATAGTGGGTCTTAGAGAAAAAACATAGATACCATTTTTATAGAGAATTTTAAGATCTACAACTTTGCTCTGAGGTACTTTTTCGATAAAACTTACCGTTTTCGAGAAAAATCCAAAAAACCTAAAATTTTGACCTTGGGCCCCGAATAAGTCCCTAAGCTCACATGGGACTGATGGGGACTTTTGACACTTTATTCTTTGTGGTAAACCTAAGGTCTCTACGAAGATTTGGCTCTGTCGGAATTTTCTTTATTTCAATTGTCTAAAATGACCGGACTAATACGTGGCGTATGTGTGCATACTATGTAGAACATGATTCTTACAAGCGTAATATCTGAGAAATAGTGGGTCTTAGAGAAAAAATCATAGAGATCATTTTTATAGAGAATTTTAAGATCTACAACTTTGCTCTGAGGTACTTTTTCGATAAAACTTACCGTTTTCGAGAAAAATCCAAAAAACCTAAAATTTTGACCTTGGGCCCCGAATAAGTCCCTAAGCTCACATGGGACTGATGGGGACTTTTGACACTTTATTCCTTGTGGTAAACCTAAGGTCTCTACGAAGATTTGGCTCTGTCGGAATTTTCTTTATTTCAATTGTCTAAAATGACCGGACTAATACGTGGCGTATGTGTGCATACTATGTAGAACATGATTCTTACAAGCGTAATATCTGGGAAATAGTGGGTCTTAGAGAAAAAACATAGATACCATTTTTATAGAGAATTTTAAGATCTACAACTTTGCTCTGAGGTACTTTTTCGATAAAACTTACCGTTTTCGAGAAAAATCCAAAAAACCTAAAATTTTGACCTTGGGCCCCGAATAAGTCCCTAAGCTCACATGGGACTGATGGGGACTTTTGACACTTTATTCCTTGTGGTAAACCTAAGGTCTCTACGAAGATTTGGCTCTGTCGGAATTTTCTTTATTTCAATTGTCTAAAATGACCGGACTAATACGTGGCGTATGTGTGCATACTATGTAGAACATGATTCTTACAAGCGTAATATCTGAGAAATAGTGGGTCTTAGAGAAAAAATCATAGAAATCATTTTATAGAGAATTTTAAGATCTACAACTTTGCTCTGAGGTACTTTTTCGATAAAACTTACCGTTTTCGAGAAAAATCCAAAAAACCTAAAATTTTGACCTTGGGCCCCGAATAAGTCCCTAAGCTCACATGGGACTGATGGGGACTTTTGACACTTTATTCCTTGTGGTAAACCTAAGGTCTCTACGAAGATTTGGCTCTGTCGGAATTTTCTTTATTTCAATTGTCTAAAATGACCGGACTAATACGTGGCGTATGTGTGCATACTATGTAGAACATGATTCTTACAAGCGTAATATCTGGGAAATAGTGGGTCTTAGAGAAAAAACATACATACCATTTTTATAGAGAATTTTAAGATCTACAACTTTGCTCTGAGGTACTTTTTCGATAAAACTTACCGTTTTCGAGAAAAATCCAAAAAACCTAAAATTTTGACCTTGGGCCCCGAATAAGTCCCTAAGCTCACATGGGACTGATGGGGACTTTTGACACTTTATTCCTTGTGGTATACCTAAGGTCTCTACGAAGATTTGGCTCTGTCGGAATTTTCTTTATTTCAATTGTCTAAAATGACCGGACTAATACGTGGCGTATGTGTGCATACTATGTAGAACATGATTCTTACAAGCGTAATATCTGAGAAATAGTGGGTCTTAGAGAAAAAATCATAGAGATCATTTTTATAGAGAATTTTAAGATCTACAACTTTGCTCTGAAGTACTTTTTCGATAAAACTTACCGTTTTCGAGAAAAATCAAAAAACCTAAAATTTTGACCTTGGGCCCCGAATAAGTCCCTAAGCTCACATGGGACTGATGGGGACTTTTGACACTTTATTCCTTGTGGGTAAACCTAAGGTCTCTACGAAGATTTGGCTCTGTCGGAATTTTCTTTATTTCAATTGTCTAAAATGACCGGACTAATACGTGGCGTATGTGTGCATACTATGTAGAACATGATTCTTACAAGCGTAATATCTGGGAAATAGTGGGTCTTAGAGAAAAAACATACATACCATTTTTATAGAGAATTTTAAGATCTACAACTTTGCTCTGAGGTACTTTTTCGATAAAACTTACCGTTTTCGAGAAAAATCCAAAAAACCTAAAATTTTGACCTTGGGCCCCGAATAAGTCCCTAAGCTCACATGGGACTGATGGGGACTTTTGACACTTTATTCCTTGTGGTAAACCTAAGGTCTCTACGAAGATTTGGCTCTGTCGGAATTTTCTTTATTTCAATTGTCTAAAATGACCGGACTAATACGTGGCGTATGTGTGCATACTATGTAGAACATGATTCTTACAAGCGTAATATCTGAGAAATAGTGGGTCTTAGAGAAAAAATCATAGAGATCATTTTTATAGAGAATTTTAAGATCTACAACTTTGCTCTGAGGTACTTTTTCGATAAAACTTACCGTTTTCGAGAAAAATCCAAAAAACCTAAAATTTTGACCTTGGGCCCCGAATAAGTCCCTAAGCTCACATGGGACTGATGGGGACTTTTGACACTTTATTCCTTGTGGTAAACCTAAGGTCTCTACGAAGATTTGGCTCTGTCGGAATTTTCTTTATTTCAATTGTCTAAAATGACCGGACTAATACGTGGCGTATGTGTGCATACTATGTAGAACATGATTCTTACAAGCGTAATATCTGGGAAATAGTGGGTCTTAGAGAAAAAACATAGATACCATTTTTATAGAGAATTTTAAGATCTACAACTTTGCTCTGAGGTACTTTTTCGATAAAACTTACCGTTTTCGAGAAAAATCCAAAAAACCTAAAATTTTGACCTTGGGCCCCGAATAAGTCCCTAAGCTCACATGGGACTGATGGGGACTTTTGACACTTTATTCCTTGTGGTAAACCTAAGGTCTCTACGAAGATTTGGCTCTGTCGGAATTTTCTTTATTTCAATTGTCTAAAATGACCGGACTAATACGTGGCGTATGTGTGCATACTATGTAGAACATGATTCTTACAAGCGTAATATCTGAGAAATAGTGGGTCTTAGAGAAAAAATCATAGAAATCATTTTTATAGAGAATTTTAAGATCTACAACTTTGCTCTGAGGTACTTTTTCGATAAAACTTACCGTTTTCGAGAAAAATCCAAAAAACCTAAAATTTTGACCTTGGGCCCCGAATAAGTCCCTAAGCTCACATGGGACTGATGGGGACTTTTGACACTTTATTCCTTGTGGTAAACCTAAGGTCTCTACGAAGATTTGGCTCTGTCGGAATTTTCTTTATTTCAATTGTCTAAAATGACCGGACTAATACGTGGCGTATGTGTGCATACTATGTAGAACATGATTCTTACAAGCGTAATATCTGGGAAATAGTAGGTCTTAGAGAAAAAACATACATACCATTTTTATAGAGAATTTTAAGATCTACAACTTTGCTCTGAGGTACTTTTTCGATAAAACTTACCGTTTTCGAGAAAAATCCAAAAAACCTAAAATTTTGACCTTGGGCCCCGAATAAGTCCCTAAGCTCACATGGGACTGATGGGGACTTTTGACACTTTATTCCTTGTGGTATACCTAAGGTCTCTACGAAGATTTGGCTCTGTCGGAATTTTCTTTATTTCAATTGTCTAAAATGACCGGACTAATACGTGGCGTATGTGTGCATACTATGTAGAACATGATTCTTACAAGCGTAATATCTGAGAAATAGTGGGTCTTAGAGAAAAAATCATAGAGATCATTTTTATAGAGAATTTTAGGATCTACAACTTTGCTCTGAGGTACTTTTTCGATAAAACTTACCGTTTTCGAGAAAAATCCAAAAAACCTAAAATTTTGACCTTGGGCCCCGAATAAGTCCCTAAGCTCACATGGGACTGATGGGGACTTTTGACACTTTATTCCTTGTGGTAAACCTAAGGTCTCTACGAAGATTTGGCTCTGTCGGAATTTTCTTTATTTCAATTGTCTAAAATGACCGGACTAATACGTGGCGTATGTGTGCATACTATGTAGAACATGATTCTTACAAGCGTAATATCTGGGAAATAGTGGGTCTTAGAGAAAAAACATACATACCATTTTTATAGAGAATTTTAAGATCTACAACTTTGCTCTGAGGTACTTTTTCGATAAAACTTACCGTTTTCGAGAAAAATCCAAAAAACCTAAAATTTTGACCTTGGGCCCCGAATAAGTCCCTAAGCTCACATGGGACTGATGGGGACTTTTGACACTTTATTCCTTGTGGTAAACCTAAGGTCTCTACGAAGATTTGGCTCTGTCGGAATTTTCTTTATTTCAATTGTCTAAAATGACCGGACTAATACGTGGCGTATGTGTGCATACTATGTAGAACATGATTCTTACAAGCGTAATATCTGGGAAATAGTGGGTCTTAGAGAAAACACATACATACCATTTTTATAGAGAATTTTAAGATCTACAACTTTGCTCTGAGGTACTTTTTCGATAAAACTTACCGTTTTCGAGAAAAATCCAAAAAACCTAAAATTTTGACCTTGGGCCCCGAATAAGTCCCTAAGCTCACATGGGACTGATGGGGACTTTTGACACTTTATTCTTTGTGGTAAACCTAAGGTCTCTACGAAGATTTGGCTCTGTCGGAATTTTCTTTATTTCAATTGTCTAAAATGACCGGACTAATACGTGGCGTATGTGTGCATACTATGTAGAACATGATTCTTACAAGCGTAATATCTGAGAAATAGTGGGTCTTAGAGAAAAAATCATAGAGATCATTTTTATAGAGAATTTTAAGATCTACAACTTTGCTCTGAGGTACTTTTTCGATAAAACTTACCGTTTTCGAGAAAAAATCCAAAAAACCTAAAATTTTGACCTTGGGCCCCGAATAAGTCCCTAAGCTCACATGGGACTGATGGGGACTTTTGACACTTTATTCCTTGTGGTAAACCTAAGGTCTCTACGAAGATTTGGCTCTGTCGGAATTTTCTTTATTTCAATTGTCTAAAATGACCGGACTAATACGTGGCGTATGTGTGCATACTATGTAGAACATGATTCTTACAAGCGTAATATCTGAGAAATAGTGGGTCTTAGAGAAAAAATCATGGAGATCATTTTTATAGAGAATTTTAAGATCTACAACTTTGCTCTGAGGTACTTTTTCGATAAAACTTACCGTTTTCGAGAAAAATCCAAAAAACCTAAAATTTTGACCTTGGGCCCCGAATAAGTCCCTAAGCTCACATGGGACTGATGGGGACTTTTGACACTTTATTCCTTGTGGTAAACCTAAGGTCTCTACGAAGATTTGGCTCTGTCGGAATTTTCTTTATTTCAATTGTCTAAAATGACCGGACTAATACGTGGCGTATGTGTGCATACTATGTAGAACATGATTCTTACAAGCGTAATATCTGGGAAATAGTGGGTCTTAGAGAAAAAACATACATACCATTTTTATAGAGAATTTTAAGATCTACAACTTTGCTCTGAGGTACTTTTTCGATAAAACTTACCGTTTTCGAGAAAAATCCAAAAAACCTAAAATTTTGACCTTGGGCCCCGAATAAGTCCCTAAGCTCACATGGGACTGATGGGGACTTTTGACACTTTATTCCTTGTGGTAAACCTAAGGTCTCTACGAAGATTTGGCTCTGTCGGAATTTTCTTTATTTCAATTGTCTAAAATGACCGGACTAATACGTGGCGTATGTGTGCATACTATGTAGAACATGATTCTTACAAGCGTAATATCTGGGAAATAGTGGGTCTTAGAGAAAAAACATACATACCATTTTTATAGAGAATTTTAAGATCTACAACTTTGCTCTGAGGTACTTTTTCGATAAAACTTACCGTTTTCGAGAAAAATCCAAAAAACCTAAAATTTTGACCTTGGGCCCCGAATAAGTCCCTAAGCTCACATGGGACTGATGGGGACTTTTGACACTTTATTCCTTGTGGTAAACCTAAGGTCTCTACGAAGATTTGGCTCTGTCGGAATTTTCTTTATTTCAATTGTCTAAAATGACCGGACTAATACGTGGCGTATGTGTGCATACTATGTAGAACATGATTCTTACAAGCGTAATATCTGAGAAATAGTGGGTCTTAGAGAAAAAATCATGGAGATCATTTTTATAGAGAATTTTAAGATCTACAACTTTGCTCTGAGGTACTTTTTCGATAAAACTTACCGTTTTCGAGAAAAATCCAAAAAACCTAAAATTTTGACCTTGGGCCCCGAATAAGTCCCTAAGCTCACATGGGACTGATGGGGACTTTTGACACTTTATTCCTTGTGGTAAACCTAAGGTCTCTACGAAGATTTGGCTCTGTCGGAATTTTCTTTATTTCAATTGTCTAAAATGACCGGACTAATACGTGGCGTATGTGTGCATACTATGTAGAACATGATTCTTACAAGCGTAATATCTGGGAAATAGTGGGTCTTAGAGAAAAAACATACATACCATTTTTATAGAGAATTTTAAGATCTACAACTTTGCTCTGAGGTACTTTTTCGATAAAACTTACCGTTTTCGAGAAAAATCCAAAAAACCTAAAATTTTGACCTTGGGCCCCGAATAAGTCCCTAAGCTCACATGGGACTGATGGGGACTTTTGACACTTTATTCCTTGTGGTAAACCTAAGGTCTCTACGAAGATTTGGCTCTGTCGGAATTTTCTTTATTTCAATTGTCTAAAATGACCGGACTAATACGTGGCGTATGTGTGCATACTATGTAGAACATGATTCTTACAAGCGTAATATCTGGGAAATAGTGGGTCTTAGAGAAAAAACATACATACCATTTTTATAGAGAATTTTAAGATCTACAACTTTGCTCTGAGGTACTTTTTCGATAAAACTTACCGTTTTCGAGAAAAATCCAAAAAACCTAAAATTTTGACCTTGGGCCCCGAATAAGTCCCTAAGCTCACATGGGACTGATGGGGACTTTTGACACTTTATTCCTTGTGGTAAACCTAAGGTCTCTACGAAGATTTGGCTCTGTCGGAATTTTCTTTATTTCAATTGTCTAAAATGACCGGACTAATACGTGGCGTATGTGTGCATACTATGTAGAACATGATTCTTACAAGCGTAATATCTGAGAAATAGTGGGTCTTAGAGAAAAAATCATAGAAATCATTTTTATAGAGAATTTTAAGATCTACAACTTTGCTCTGAGGTACTTTTTCGATAAAACTTACCGTTTTCGAGAAAAATCCAAAAAACCTAAAATTTTGACCTTGGGCCCCGAATAAGTCCCTAAGCTCACATGGGACTGATGGGGACTTTTGACACTTTATTCCTTGTGGTAAACCTAAGGTCTCTACGAAGATTTGGCTCTGTCGGAATTTTCTTTATTTCAATTGTCTAAAATGACCGGACTAATACGTGGCGTATGTGTGCATACTATGTAGAACATGATTCTTACAAGCGTAATATCTGGGAAATAGTGGGTCTTAGAGAAAAAACATACATACCATTTTTATAGAGAATTTTAAGATCTACAACTTTGCTCTGAGGTACTTTTTCGATAAAACTTACCGTTTTCGAGAAAAATCCAAAAAACCTAAAATTTTGACCTTGGGCCCCGAATAAGTCCCTAAGCTCACATGGGACTGATGGGGACTTTTGACACTTTATTCCTTGTGGTATACCTAAGGTCTCTACGAAGATTTGGCTCTGTCGGAATTTTCTTTATTTCAATTGTCTAAAATGACCGGACTAATACGTGGCGTATGTGTGCATACTATGTAGAACATGATTCTTACAAGCGTAATATCTGAGAAATAGTGGGTCTTAGAGAAAAAATCATAGAGATCATTTTTATAGAGAATTTTAAGATCTACAACTTTGCTCTGAGGTACTTTTTCGATAAAACTTACCGTTTTCGAGAAAAATCCAAAAAACCTAAAATTTTGACCTTGGGCCCCGAATAAGTCCCTAAGCTCACATGGGACTGATGGGGACTTTTGACACTTTATTCCTTGTGGTAAACCTAAGGTCTCTACGAAGATTTGGCTCTGTCGGAATTTTCTTTATTTCAATTGTCTAAAATGACCGGACTAATACGTGGCGTATGTGTGCATACTATGTAGAACATGATTCTTACAAGCGTAATATCTGAGAAATAGTGGGTCTTAGAGAAAAAATCATGGAGATCATTTTTATAGAGAATTTTAAGATCTACAACTTTGCTCTGAGGTACTTTTTCGATAAAACTTACCGTTTTCGAGAAAAATCCAAAAAACCTAAAATTTTGACCTTGGGCCCCGAATAAGTCCCTAAGCTCACATGGGACTGATGGGGACTTTTGACACTTTATTCCTTGTGGTAAACCTAAGGTCTCTACGAAGATTTGGCTCTGTCGGAATTTTCTTTATTTCAATTGTCTAAAATGACCGGACTAATACGTGGCGTATGTGTGCATACTATGTAGAACATGATTCTTACAAGCGTAATATCTGGGAAATAGTGGGTCTTAGAGAAAAAACATACATACCATTTTTATAGAGAATTTTAAGATCTACAACTTTGCTCTGAGGTACTTTTTCGATAAAACTTACCGTTTTCGAGAAAAATCCAAAAAACCTAAAATTTTGACCTTGGGCCCCGAATAAGTCCCTAAGCTCACATGGGACTGATGGGGACTTTTGACACTTTATTCCTTGTGGTAAACCTAAGGTCTCTACGAAGATTTGGCTCTGTCGGAATTTTCTTTATTTCAATTGTCTAAAATGACCGGACTAATACGTGGCGTATGTGTGCATACTATGTAGAACATGATTCTTACAAGCGTAATATCTGGGAAATAGTGGGTCTTAGAGAAAAAACATACATACCATTTTTATAGAGAATTTTAAGATCTACAACTTTGCTCTGAGGTACTTTTTCGATAAAACTTACCGTTTTCGAGAAAAATCCAAAAAACCTAAAATTTTGACCTTGGGCCCCGAATAAGTCCCTAAGCTCACATGGGACTGATGGGGACTTTTGACACTTTATTCCTTGTGGTAAACCTAAGGTCTCTACGAAGATTTGGCTCTGTCGGAATTTTCTTTATTTCAATTGTCTAAAATGACCGGACTAATACGTGGCGTATGTGTGCATACTATGTAGAACATGATTCTTACAAGCGTAATATCTGAGAAATAGTGGGTCTTAGAGAAAAAATCATGGAGATCATTTTTATAGAGAATTTTAAGATCTACAACTTTGCTCTGAGGTACTTTTTCGATAAAACTTACCGTTTTCGAGAAAAATCCAAAAAACCTAAAATTTTGACCTTGGGCCCCGAATAAGTCCCTAAGCTCACATGGGACTGATGGGGACTTTTGACACTTTATTCCTTGTGGTAAACCTAAGGTCTCTACGAAGATTTGGCTCTGTCGGAATTTTCTTTATTTCAATTGTCTAAAATGACCGGACTAATACGTGGCGTATGTGTGCATACTATGTAGAACATGATTCTTACAAGCGTAATATCTGGGAAATAGTGGGTCTTAGAGAAAAAACATACATACCATTTTTATAGAGAATTTTAAGATCTACAACTTTGCTCTGAGGTACTTTTTCGATAAAACTTACCGTTTTCGAGAAAAATCCAAAAAACCTAAAATTTTGACCTTGGGCCCCGAATAAGTCCCTAAGCTCACATGGGACTGATGGGGACTTTTGACACTTTATTCCTTGTGGTAAACCTAAGGTCTCTACGAAGATTTGGCTCTGTCGGAATTTTCTTTATTTCAATTGTCTAAAATGACCGGACTAATACGTGGCGTATGTGTGCATACTATGTAGAACATGATTCTTACAAGCGTAATATCTGGGAAATAGTGGGTCTTAGAGAAAAAACATACATACCATTTTTATAGAGAATTTTAAGATCTACAACTTTGCTCTGAGGTACTTTTTCGATAAAACTTACCGTTTTCGAGAAAAATCCAAAAAACCTAAAATTTTGACCTTGGGCCCCGAATAAGTCCCTAAGCTCACATGGGACTGATGGGGACTTTTGACACTTTATTCCTTGTGGTAAACCTAAGGTCTCTACGAAGATTTGGCTCTGTCGGAATTTTCTTTATTTCAATTGTCTAAAATGACCGGACTAATACGTGGCGTATGTGTGCATACTATGTAGAACATGATTCTTACAAGCGTAATATCTGGGAAATAGTGGGTCTTAGAGAAAAAACATACATACCATTTTTATAGAGAATTTTAAGATCTACAACTTTGCTCTGAGGTACTTTTTCGATAAAACTTACCGTTTTCGAGAAAAATCCAAAAAACCTAAAATTTTGACCTTGGGCCCCGAATAAGTCCCTAAGCTCACATGGGACTGATGGGGACTTTTGACACTTTATTCCTTGTGGTATACCTAAGGTCTCTACGAAGATTTGGCTCTGTCGGAATTTTCTTTATTTCAATTGTCTAAAATGACCGGACTAATACGTGGCGTATGTGTGCATACTATGTAGAACATGATTCTTACAAGCGTAATATCTGAGAAATAGTGGGTCTTAGAGAAAAAATCATAGAGATCATTTTTATAGAGAATTTTAAGATCTACAACTTTGCTCTGAGGTACTTTTTCGATAAAACTTACCGTTTTCGAGAAAAATCCAAAAAACCTAAAATTTTGACCTTGGGCCCCGAATAAGTCCCTAAGCTCACATGGGACTGATGGGGACTTTTGACACTTTATTCCTTGTGGTAAACCTAAGGTCTCTACGAAGATTTGGCTCTGTCGGAATTTTCTTTATTTCAATTGTCTAAAATGACCGGACTAATACGTGGCGTATGTGTGCATACTATGTAGAACATGATTCTTACAAGCGTAATATCTGGGAAATAGTGGGTCTTAGAGAAAAAACATACATACCATTTTTATAGAGAATTTTAAGATCTACAACTTTGCTCTGAGGTACTTTTTCGATAAAACTTACCGTTTTCGAGAAAAATCCAAAAAACCTAAAATTTTGACCTTGGGCCCCGAATAAGTCCCTAAGCTCACATGGGACTGATGGGGACTTTTGACACTTTATTCCTTGTGGTAAACCTAAGGTCTCTACGAAGATTTGGCTCTGTCGGAATTTTCTTTATTTCAATTGTCTAAAATGACCGGACTAATACGTGGCGTATGTGTGCATACTATGTAGAACATGATTCTTACAAGCGTAATATCTGGGAAATAGTGGGTCTTAGAGAAAAAACATACATACCATTTTTATAGAGAATTTTAAGATCTACAACTTTGCTCTGAGGTACTTTTTCGATAAAACTTACCGTTTTCGAGAAAAATCCAAAAAACCTAAAATTTTGACCTGGGGCCCCGAATAAGTCCCTAAGCTCACATGGGACTGATGGGGACTTTTGACACTTTATTCTTTGTGGTAAACCTAAGGTCTCTACGAAGATTTGGCTCTGTCGGAATTTTCTTTATTTCAATTGTCTAAAATGACCGGACTAATACGTGGCGTATGTGTGCATACTATGTAGAACATGATTCTTACAAGCGTAATATCTGAGAAATAGTGGGTCTTAGAGAAAAAATCATAGAGATCATTTTTATAGAGAATTTTAAGATCTACAACTTTGCTCTGAGGTACTTTTTCGATAAAACTTACCGTTTTCGAGAAAAATCCAAAAAACCTAAAATTTTGACCTTGGGCCCCGAATAAGTCCCTAAGCTCACATGGGACTGATGGGGACTTTTGACACTTTATTCCTTGTGGTAAACCTAAGGTCTCTACGAAGATTTGGCTCTGTCGGAATTTTCTTTATTTCAATTGTCTAAAATGACCGGACTAATACGTGGCGTATGTGTGCATACTATGTAGAACATGATTCTTACAAGCGTAATATCTGGGAAATAGTGGGTCTTAGAGAAAAAACATAGATACCATTTTTATAGAGAATTTTAAGATCTACAACTTTGCTCTGAAGTACTTTTTCGATAAAACTTACCGTTTTCGAGAAAAATCCAAAAAACCTAAAATTTTGACCTTGGGCCCCGAATAAGTCCCTAAGCTCACATGGGACTGATGGGGACTTTTGACACTTTATTCCTTGTGGTAAACCTAAGGTCTCTACGAAGATTTGGCTCTGTCGGAATTTTCTTTATTTCAATTGTCTAAAATGACCGGACTAATACGTGGCGTATGTGTGCATACTATGTAGAACATGATTCTTACAAGCGTAATATCTGGGAAATAGTGGGTCTTAGAGAAAAAACATAGATACCATTTTTATAGAGAATTTTAAGATCTACAACTTTGCTCTGAGGTACTTTTTCGATAAAACTTACCGTTTTCGAGAAAAATCCAAAAAACCTAAAATTTTGACCTTGGGCCCCGAATAAGTCCCTAAGCTCACATGGGACTGATGGGGACTTTTGACACTTTATTCCTTGTGGTAAACCTAAGGTCTCTACGAAGATTTGGCTCTGTCGGAATTTTCTTTATTTCAATTGTCTAAAATGACCGGACTAATACGTGGCGTATGTGTGCATACTATGTAGAACATGATTCTTACAAGCGTAATATCTGAGAAATAGTGGGTCTTAGAGAAAAAATCATGGAGATCATTTTTATAGAGAATTTTAAGATCTACAACTTTGCTCTGAAGTACTTTTTCGATAAAACTTACCGTTTTCGAGAAAAATCCAAAAAACCTAAAATTTTGACCTTGGGCCCCGAATAAGTCCCTAAGCTCACATGGGACTGATGGGGACTTTTGACACTTTATTCCTTGTGGTAAACCTAAGGTCTCTACGAAGATTTGGCTCTGTCGGAATTTTCTTTATTTCAATTGTCTAAAATGACCGGACTAATACGTGGCGTATGTGTGCATACTATGTAGAACATGATTCTTACAAGCGTAATATCTGGGAAATAGTGGGTCTTAGAGAAAAAACATACATACCATTTTTATAGAGAATTTTAAGATCTACAACTTTGCTCTGAGGTACTTTTTCGATAAAACTTACCGTTTTCGAGAAAAATCCAAAAAACCTAAAATTTTGACCTTGGGCCCCGAATAAGTCCCTAAGCTCACATGGGACTGATGGGGACTTTTGACACTTTATTCCTTGTGGTAAACCTAAGGTCTCTACGAAGATTTGGCTCTGTCGGAATTTTCTTTATTTCAATTGTCTAAAATGACCGGACTAATACGTGGCGTATGTGTGCATACTATGTAGAACATGATTCTTACAAGCGTAATATCTGGGAAATAGTGGGTCTTAGAGAAAAAACATACATAACATTTTTATAGAGAATTTTAAGATCTACAACTTTGCTCTGAGGTACTTTTTCGATAAAACTTACCGTTTTCGAGAAAAATCCAAAAAACCTAAAATTTTGACCTTGGGCCCCGAATAAGTCCCTAAGCTCACATGGGACTGATGGGGACTTTTGACACTTTATTCCTTGTGGTAAACCTAAGGTCTCTACGAAGATTTGGCTCTGTCGGAATTTTCTTTATTTCAATTGTCTAAAATGACCGGACTAATACGTGGCGTATGTGTGCATACTATGTAGAACATGATTCTTACAAGCGTAATATCTGGGAAATAGTGGGTCTTAGAGAAAAAACATAGATACCATTTTTATAGAGAATTTTAAGATCTACAACTTTGCTCTGAGGTACTTTTTCGATAAAACTTACCGTTTTCGAGAAAAATCCAAAAAACCTAAAATTTTGACCTTGGGCCCCGAATAAGTCCCTAAGCTCACATGGGACTGATGGGGACTTTTGACACTTTATTCCTTGTGGTAAACCTAAGGTCTCTACGAAGATTTGGCTCTGTCGGAATTTTCTTTATTTCAATTGTCTAAAATGACCGGACTAATACGTGGCGTATGTGTGCATACTATGTAGAACATGATTCTTACAAGCGTAATATCTGAGAAATAGTGGGTCTTAGAGAAAAAATCATGGAGATCATTTTTATAGAGAATTTTAAGATCTACAACTTTGCTCTGAGGTACTTTTTCGATAAAACTTACCGTTTTCGAGAAAAATCCAAAAAACCTAAAATTTTGACCTTGGGCCCCGAATAAGTCCCTAAGCTCACATGGGACTGATGGGGACTTTTGACACTTTATTCCTTGTGGTAAACCTAAGGTCTCTACGAAGATTTGGCTCTGTCGGAATTTTCTTTATTTCAATTGTCTAAAATGACCGGACTAATACGTGGCGTATGTGTGCATACTATGTAGAACATGATTCTTACAAGCGTAATATCTGGGAAATAGTGGGTCTTAGAGAAAAAACATACATACCATTTTTATAGAGAATTTTAAGATCTACAACTTTGCTCTGAGGTACTTTTTCGATAAAACTTACCGTTTTCGAGAAAAATCCAAAAAACCTAAAATTTTGACCTTGGGCCCCGAATAAGTCCCTAAGCTCACATGGGACTGATGGGGACTTTTGACACTTTATTCCTTGTGGTAAACCTAAGGTCTCTACGAAGATTTGGCTCTGTCGGAATTTTCTTTATTTCAATTGTCTAAAATGACCGGACTAATACGTGGCGTATGTGTGCATACTATGTAGAACATGATTCTTACAAGCGTAATATCTGGGAAATAGTGGGTCTTAGAGAAAAAACATACATACCATTTTTATAGAGAATTTTAAGATCTACAACTTTGCTCTGAGGTACTTTTTCGATAAAACTTACCGTTTTCGAGAAAAATCCAAAAAACCTAAAATTTTGACCTTGGGCCCCGAATAAGTCCCTAAGCTCACATGGGACTGATGGGGACTTTTGACACTTTATTCCTTGTGGTAAACCTAAGGTCTCTACGAAGATTTGGCTCTGTCGGAATTTTCTTTATTTCAATTGTCTAAAATGACCGGACTAATACGTGGCGTATGTGTGCATACTATGTAGAACATGATTCTTACAAGCGTAATATCTGAGAAATAGTGGGTCTTAGAGAAAAAATCATAGAAATCATTTTTATAGAGAATTTTAAGATCTACAACTTTGCTCTGAGGTACTTTTTCGATAAAACTTACCGTTTTCGAGAAAAATCCAAAAAACCTAAAATTTTGACCTTGGGCCCCGAATAAGTCCCTAAGCTCACATGGGACTGATGGGGACTTTTGACACTTTATTCCTTGTGGTAAACCTAAGGTCTCTACGAAGATTTGGCTCTGTCGGAATTTTCTTTATTTCAATTGTCTAAAATGACCGGACTAATACGTGGCGTATGTGTGCATACTATGTAGAACATGATTCTTACAAGCGTAATATCTGGGAAATAGTGGGTCTTAGAGAAAAAACATACATACCATTTTTATAGAGAATTTTAAGATCTACAACTTTGCTCTGAGGTACTTTTTCGATAAAACTTACCGTTTTCGAGAAAAATCCAAAAAACCTAAAATTTTGACCTTGGGCCCCGAATAAGTCCCTAAGCTCACATGGGACTGATGGGGACTTTTGACACTTTATTCCTTGTGGTAAACCTAAGGTCTCTACGAAGATTTGGCTCTGTCGGAATTTTCTTTATTTCAATTGTCTAAAATGACCGGACTAATACGTGGCGTATGTGTCCATACTATGTAGAACATGATTCTTACAAGCGTAATATCTGGGAAATAGTGGGTCTTAGAGAAAAAACATAGATACCATTTTTATAGAGAATTTTAAGATCTACAACTTTGCTCTGAAGTACTTTTTCGATAAAACTTACCGTTTTCGAGAAAAATCCAAAAAACCTAAAATTTTGACCTTGGGCCCCGAATAAGTCCCTAAGCTCACATGGGACTGATGGGGACTTTTGACACTTTATTCCTTGTGGTAAACCTAAGGTCTCTACGAAGATTTGGCTCTGTCGGAATTTTCTTTATTTCAATTGTCTAAAATGACCGGACTAATACGTGGCGTATGTGTGCATACTATGTAGAACATGATTCTTACAAGCGTAATATCTGGGAAATAGTGGGTCTTAGAGAAAAAACATAGATACCATTTTTATAGAGAATTTTAAGATCTACAACTTTGCTCTGAGGTACTTTTTCGATAAAACTTACCGTTTTTGAGAAAAATCCAAAAAACCTAAAATTTTGACCTTGGGCCCCGAATAAGTCCCTAAGCTCACATGGGACTGATGGGGACTTTTGACACTTTATTCCTTGTGGTAAACCTAAGGTCTCTACGAAGATTTGGCTCTGTCGGAATTTTCTTTATTTCAATTGTCTAAAATGACCGGACTAATACGTGGCGTATGTGTGCATACTATGTAGAACATGATTCTTACAAGCGTAATATCTGAGAAATAGTGGGTCTTAGAGAAAAAATCATGGAGATCATTTTTATAGAGAATTTTAAGATCTACAACTTTGCTCTGAGGTACTTTTTCGATAAAACTTACCGTTTTCGAGAAAAATCCAAAAAACCTAAAATTTTGACCTTGGGCCCCGAATAAGTCCCTAAGCTCACATGGGACTGATGGGGACTTTTGACACTTTATTCCTTGTGGTAAACCTAAGGTCTCTACGAAGATTTGGCTCTGTCGGAATTTTCTTTATTTCAATTGTCTAAAATGACCGGACTAATACGTGGCGTATGTGTGCATACTATGTAGAACATGATTCTTACAAGCGTAATGTCTGGGAAATAGTGGGTCTTAGAGAAAAAACATAGATACCATTTTTATAGAGAATTTTAAGATCTACAACTTTGCTCTGAGGTACTTTTTCGATAAAACTTACCGTTTTCGAGAAAAATCCAAAAAACCTAAAATTTTGACCTTGGGCCCCGAATAAGTCCCTAAGCTCACATGGGACTGATGGGGACTTTTGACACTTTATTCCTTGTGGTAAACCTAAGGTCTCTACGAAGATTTGGCTCTGTCGGAATTTTCTTTATTTCAATTGTCTAAAATGACCGGACTAATACGTGGCGTATGTGTGCATACTATGTAGAACATGATTCTTACAAGCGTAATATCTGGGAAATAGTGGGTCTTAGAGAAAAAACATACATACCATTTTTATAGAGAATTTTAAGATCTACAACTTTGCTCTGAGGTACTTTTTCGATAAAACTTACCGTTTTCGAGAAAAATCCAAAAAACCTAAAATTTTGACCTTGGGCCCCGAATAAGTCCCTAAGCTCACATGGGACTGATGGGGACTTTTGACACTTTATTCTTTGTGGTAAACCTAAGGTCTCTACGAAGATTTGGCTCTGTCGGAAGTTTCTTTATTTCAATTGTCTAAAATGACCGGACTAATACGTGGCGTATGTGTGCATACTATGTAGAACATGATTCTTACAAGCGTAATATCTGAGAAATAGTGGGTCTTAGAGAAAAAATCATAGAGATCATTTTTATAGAGAATTTTAAGATCTACAACTTTGCTCTGAGGTACTTTTTCGATAAAACTTACCGTTTTCGAGAAAAATCCAAAAAACCTAAAATTTTGACCTTGGGCCCCGAATAAGTCCCTAAGCTCACATGGGACTGATGGGGACTTTTGACACTTTATTCCTTGTGGTAAACCTAAGGTCTCTACGAAGATTTGGCTCTGTCGGAATTTTCTTTATTTCAATTGTCTAAAATGACCGGACTAATACGTGGCGTATGTGTGCATACTATGTAGAACATGATTCTTACAAGCGTAATATCTGGGAAATAGTGGGTCTTAGAGAAAAAACATAGATACCATTTTTATAGAGAATTTTAAGATCTACAACTTTGTTTTGAAGTACTTTTTCGATAAAACTTACCGTTTTCGAGAAAAATCCAAAAAACCTAAAATTTTGACCTTGGGCCCCGAATAAGTCCCTAAGCTCACATGGGACTGATGGGGACTTTTGACACTTTATTCCTTGTGGTAAACCTAAGGTCTCTACGAAGATTTGGCTCTGTCGGAATTTTCTTTATTTCAATTGTCTAAAATGACCGGACTAATACGTGGCGTATGTGTGCATACTATGTAGAACATGATTCTTACAAGCGTAATATCTGGGAAATAGTGGGTCTTAGAGAAAAAACATAGATACCATTTTTATAGAGAATTTTAAGATCTACAACTTTGCTCTGAGGTACTTTTTCGATAAAACTTACCGTTTTCGAGAAAAATCCAAAAAACCTAAAATTTTGACCTTGGGCCCCGAATAAGTCCCTAAGCTCACATGGGACTGATGGGGACTTTTGACACTTTATTCCTTGTGGTAAACCTAAGGTCTCTACGAAGATTTGGCTCTGTCGGAATTTTCTTTATTTCAATTGTCTAAAATGACCGGACTAATACGTGGCGTATGTGTGCATACTATGTAGAACATGATTCTTACAAGCGTAATATCTGAGAAATAGTGGGTCTTAGAGAAAAAATCATGGAGATCATTTTTATAGAGAATTTTAAGATCTACAACTTTGCTCTGAGGTACTTTTTCGATAAAACTTACCGTTTTCGAGAAAAATCCAAAAAACCTAAAATTTTGACCTTGGGCCCCGAATAAGTCCCTAAGCTCACATGGGACTGATGGGGACTTTTGACACTTTATTCCTTGTGGTAAACCTAAGGTCTCTACGAAGATTTGGCTCTGTCGGAATTTTCTTTATTTCAATTGTCTAAAATGACCGGACTAATACGTGGCGTATGTGTGCATACTATGTAGAACATGATTCTTACAAGCGTAATATCTGGGAAATAGTGGGTCTTAGAGAAAAAACATACATACCATTTTTATAGAGAATTTTAAGATCTACAACTTTGCTCTGAGGTACTTTTTCGATAAAACTTACCGTTTTCGAGAAAAATCCAAAAAACCTAAAATTTTGACCTTGGGCCCCGAATAAGTCCCTAAGCTCACATGGGACTGATGGGGACTTTTGACACTTTATTCCTTGTGGTAAACCTAAGGTCTCTACGAAGATTTGGCTCTGTCGGAATTTTCTTTATTTCAATTGTCTAAAATGACCGGACTAATACGTGGCGTATGTGTGCATACTATGTAGAACATGATTCTTACAAGCGTAATATCTGGGAAATAGTGGGTCTTAGAGAAAAAACATACATACCATTTTTATAGAGAATTTTAAGATCTACAACTTTGCTCTGAGGTACTTTTTCGATAAAACTTACCGTTTTCGAGAAAAATCCAAAAAACCTAAAATTTTGACCTTGGGCCCCGAATAAGTCCCTAAGCTCACATGGGACTGATGGGGACTTTTGACACTTTATTCCTTGTGGTAAACCTAAGGTCTCTACGAAGATTTGGCTCTGTCGGAATTTTCTTTATTTCAATTGTCTAAAATGACCGGACTAATACGTGGCGTATGTGTGCATACTATGTAGAACATGATTCTTACAAGCGTAATATCTGAGAAATAGTGGGTCTTAGAGAAAAAATCATGGAGATCATTTTTATAGAGAATTTTAAGATCTACAACTTTGCTCTGAGGTACTTTTTCGATAAAACTTACCGTTTTCGAGAAAAATCCAAAAAACCTAAAATTTTGACCTTGGGCCCCGAATAAGTCCCTAAGCTCACATGGGACTGATGGGGACTTTTGACACTTTATTCCTTGTGGTAAACCTAAGGTCTCTACGAAGATTTGGCTCTGTCGGAATTTTCTTTATTTCAATTGTCTAAAATGACCGGACTAATACGTGGCGTATGTGTGCATACTATGTAGAACATGATTCTTACAAGCGTAATATCTGGGAAATAGTGGGTCTTAGAGAAAAAACATACATACCATTTTTATAGAGAATTTTAAGATCTACAACTTTGCTCTGAGGTACTTTTTCGATAAAACTTACCGTTTTCGAGAAAAATCCAAAAAACCTAAAATTTTGACCTTGGGCCCCGAATAAGTCCCTAAGCTCACATGGGACTGATGGGGACTTTTGACACTTTATTCCTTGTGGTAAACCTAAGGTCTCTACGAAGATTTGGCTCTGTCGGAATTTTCTTTATTTCAATTGTCTAAAATGACCGGACTAATACGTGGCGTATGTGTGCATACTATGTAGAACATGATTCTTACAAGCGTAATATCTGGGAAATAGTGGGTCTTAGAGAAAAAACATACATACCATTTTTATAGAGAATTTTAAGATCTACAACTTTGCTCTGAGGTACTTTTTCGATAAAACTTACCGTTTTCGAGAAAAATCCAAAAAACCTAAAATTTTGACCTTGGGCCCCGAATAAGTCCCTAAGCTCACATGGGACTGATGGGGACTTTTGACACTTTATTCCTTGTGGTAAACCTAAGGTCTCTACGAAGATTTGGCTCTGTCGGAATTTTCTTTATTTCAATTGTCTAAAATGACCGGACTAATACGTGGCGTATGTGTGCATACTATGTAGAACATGATTCTTACAAGCGTAATATCTGAGAAATAGTGGGTCTTAGAGAAAAAATCATAGAGATCATTTTTATAGAGAATTTTAAGATCTACAACTTTGCTCTGAGGTACTTTTTCGATAAAACTTACCGTTTTCGAGAAAAATCCAAAAAACCTAAAATTTTGACCTTGGGCCCCGAATAAGTCCCTAAGCTCACATGGGACTGATGGGGACTTTTGACACTTTATTCCTTGTGGTAAACCTAAGGTCTCTACGAAGATTTGGCTCTGTCGGAATTTTCTTTATTTCAATTGTCTAAAATGACCGGACTAATACGTGGCGTATGTGTGCATACTATGTAGAACATGATTCTTACAAGCGTAATATCTGGGAAATAGTGGGTCTTAGAGAAAAAACATACATACCATTTTTATAGAGAATTTTAAGATCTACAACTTTGCTCTGAGGTACTTTTTCGATAAAACTTACCGTTTTCGAGAAAAATCCAAAAAACCTAAAATTTTGACCTTGGGCCCCGAATAAGTCCCTAAGCTCACATGGGACTGATGGGGACTTTTGACACTTTATTCCTTGTGGTAAACCTAAGGTCTCTACGAAGATTTGGCTCTGTCGGAATTTTCTTTATTTCAATTGTCTAAAATGACCGGACTAATACGTGGCGTATGTGTCCATACTATGTAGAACATGATTCTTACAAGCGTAATATCTGGGAAATAGTGGGTCTTAGAGAAAAAACATAGATACCATTTTTATAGAGAATTTTAAGATCTACAACTTTGCTCTGAAGTACTTTTTCGATAAAACTTACCGTTTTCGAGAAAAATCCAAAAAACCTAAAATTTTGACCTTGGGCCCCGAATAAGTCCCTAAGCTCACATGGGACTGATGGGGACTTTTGACACTTTATTCCTTGTGGTAAACCTAAGGTCTCTACGAAGATTTGGCTCTGTCGGAATTTTCTTTATTTCAATTGTCTAAAATGACCGGACTAATACGTGGCGTATGTGTGCATACTATGTAGAACATGATTCTTACAAGCGTAATATCTGGGAAATAGTGGGTCTTAGAGAAAAAACATAGATACCATTTTTATAGAGAATTTTAAGATCTACAACTTTGCTCTGAGGTACTTTTTCGATAAAACTTACCGTTTTTGAGAAAAATCCAAAAAACCTAAAATTTTGACCTTGGGCCCCGAATAAGTCCCTAAGCTCACATGGGACTGATGGGGACTTTTGACACTTTATTCCTTGTGGTAAACCTAAGGTCTCTACGAAGATTTGGCTCTGTCGGAATTTTCTTTATTTCAATTGTCTAAAATGACCGGACTAATACGTGGCGTATGTGTGCATACTATGTAGAACATGATTCTTACAAGCGTAATATCTGAGAAATAGTGGGTCTTAGAGAAAAAATCATGGAGATCATTTTTATAGAGAATTTTAAGATCTACAACTTTGCTCTGAGGTACTTTTTCGATAAAACTTACCGTTTTCGAGAAAAATCCAAAAAACCTAAAATTTTGACCTTGGGCCCCGAATAAGTCCCTAAGCTCACATGGGACTGATGGGGACTTTTGACACTTTATTCCTTGTGGTAAACCTAAGGTCTCTACGAAGATTTGGCTCTGTCGGAATTTTCTTTATTTCAATTGTCTAAAATGACCGGACTAATACGTGGCGTATGTGTGCATACTATGTAGAACATGATTCTTACAAGCGTAATGTCTGGGAAATAGTGGGTCTTAGAGAAAAAACATACATACCATTTTTATAGAGAATTTTAAGATCTACAACTTTGCTCTGAGGTACTTTTTCGATAAAACTTACCGTTTTCGAGAAAAATCCAAAAAACCTAAAATTTTGACCTTGGGCCCCGAATAAGTCCCTAAGCTCACATGGGACTGATGGGGACTTTTGACACTTTATTCCTTGTGGTAAACCTAAGGTCTCTACGAAGATTTGGCTCTGTCGGAATTTTCTTTATTTCAATTGTCTAAAATGACCGGACTAATACGTGGCGTATGTGTGCATACTATGTAGAACATGATTCTTACAAGCGTAATATCTGGGAAATAGTGGGTCTTAGAGAAAAAACATACATACCATTTTTATAGAGAATTTTAAGATCTACAACTTTGCTCTGAGGTACTTTTTCGATAAAACTTACCGTTTTCGAGAAAAATCCAAAAAACCTAAAATTTTGACCTTGGGCCCCGAATAAGTCCCTAAGCTCACATGGGACTGATGGGGACTTTTGACACTTTATTCTTTGTGGTAAACCTAAGGTCTCTACGAAGATTTGGCTCTGTCGGAATTTTCTTTATTTCAATTGTCTAAAATGACCGGACTAATACGTGGCGTATGTGTGCATACTATGTAGAACATGATTCTTACAAGCGTAATATCTGAGAAATAGTGGGTCTTAGAGAAAAAATCATAGAGATCATTTTTATAGAGAATTTTAAGATCTACAACTTTGCTCTGAGGTACTTTTTCGATAAAACTTACCGTTTTCGAGAAAAATCCAAAAAACCTAAAATTTTGACCTTGGGCCCCGAATAAGTCCCTAAGCTCACATGGGACTGATGGGGACTTTTGACACTTTATTCCTTGTGGTAAACCTAAGGTCTCTACGAAGATTTGGCTCTGTCGGAATTTTCTTTATTTCAATTGTCTAAAATGACCGGACTAATACGTGGCGTATGTGTGCATACTATGTAGAACATGATTCTTACAAGCGTAATATCTGGGAAATAGTGGGTCTTAGAGAAAAAACATACATACCATTTTTATAGAGAATTTTAAGATCTACAACTTTGCTCTGAAGTACTTTTTCGATAAAACTTACCGTTTTCGAGAAAAATCCAAAAAACCTAAAATTTTGACCTTGGGCCCCGAATAAGTCCCTAAGCTCACATGGGACTGATGGGGACTTTTGACACTTTATTCCTTGTGGTAAACCTAAGGTCTCTACGAAGATTTGGCTCTGTCGGAATTTTCTTTATTTCAATTGTCTAAAATGACCGGACTAATACGTGGCGTATGTGTGCATACTATGTAGAACATGATTCTTACAAGCGTAATATCTGGGAAATAGTGGGTCTTAGAGAAAAAACATAGATACCATTTTTATAGAGAATTTTAAGATCTACAACTTTGCTCTGAGGTACTTTTTCGATAAAACTTACCGTTTTCGAGAAAAATCCAAAAAACCTAAAATTTTGACCTTGGGCCCCGAATAAGTCCCTAAGCTCACATGGGACTGATGGGGACTTTTGACACTTTATTCCTTGTGGTAAACCTAAGGTCTCTACGAAGATTTGGCTCTGTCGGAATTTTCTTTATTTCAATTGTCTAAAATGACCGGACTAATACGTGGCGTATGTGTGCATACTATGTAGAACATGATTCTTACAAGCGTAATATCTGAGAAATAGTGGGTCTTAGAGAAAAAATCATGGAGATCATTTTTATAGAGAATTTTAAGATCTACAACTTTGCTCTGAGGTACTTTTTCGATAAAACTTACCGTTTTCGAGAAAAATCCAAAAAACCTAAAATTTTGACCTTGGGCCCCGAATAAGTCTCTAAGCTCACATGGGACTGATGGGGACTTTTGACACTTTATTCCTTGTGGTAAACCTAAGGTCTCTACGAAGATTTGGCTCTGTCGGAATTTTCTTTATTTCAATTGTCTAAAATGACCGGACTAATACGTGGCGTATGTGTGCATACTATGTAGAACATGATTCTTACAAGCGTAATATCTGGGAAATAGTGGGTCTTAGAGAAAAAACATACATACCATTTTTATAGAGAATTTTAAGATCTACAACTTTGCTCTGAGGTACTTTTTCGATAAAACTTACCGTTTTCGAGAAAAATCCAAAAAACCTAAAATTTTGACCTTGGGCCCCGAATAAGTCCCTAAGCTCACATGGGACTGATGGGGACTTTTGACACTTTATTCCTTGTGGTAAACCTAAGGTCTCTACGAAGATTTGGCTCTGTCGGAATTTTCTTTATTTCAATTGTCTAAAATGACCGGACTAATACGTGGCGTATGTGTGCATACTATGTAGAACATGATTCTTACAAGCGTAATATCTGGGAAATAGTGGGTCTTAGAGAAAAAACATACATACCATTTTTATAGAGAATTTTAAGATCTACAACTTTGCTCTGAGGTACTTTTTCGATAAAACTTACCGTTTTCGAGAAAAATCCAAAAAACCTAAAATTTTGACCTTGGGCCCCGAATAAGTCTCTAAGCTCACATGGGACTGATGGGGACTTTTGACACTTTATTCCTTGTGGTAAACCTAAGGTCTCTACGAAGATTTGGCTCTGTCGGAATTTTCTTTATTTCAATTGTCTAAAATGACCGGACTAATACGTGGCGTATGTGTGCATACTATGTAGAACATGATTCTTACAAGCGTAATATCTGGGAAATAGTGGGTCTTAGAGAAAAAACATACATACCATTTTTATAGAGAATTTTAAGATCTACAACTTTGCTCTGAGGTACTTTTTCGATAAAACTTACCGTTTTCGAGAAAAATCCAAAAAACCTACTAAAATTTTGACCTTGGGCCCCGAATAAGTCCCTAAGCTCACATGGGACTGATGGGGACTTTTGACACTTTATTCCTTGTGGTAAACCTAAGGTCTCTACGAAGTTTTGGCTCTGTCGGAATTTTCTTTATTTCAATTGTCTAAAATGACCGGACTAATACGTGGCGTATGTGTGCATACTATGTAGAACATGATTCTTACAAGCGTAATATCTGGGAAATAGTGGGTCTTAGAGAAAAAACATAGATACCATTTTTATAGAGAATTTTAAGATCTACAACTTTGCTCTGAGGTACTTTTTCGATAAAACTTACCGTTTTCGAGAAAAATCCAAAAAACCTAAAATTTTGACCTTGGGCCCCGAATAAGTCCCTAAGCTCACATGGGACTGATGGGGACTTTTGACACTTTATTCCTTGTGGTAAACCTAAGGTCTCTACGAAGATTTGGCTCTGTCGGAATTTTCTTTATTTCAATTGTCTAAAATGACCGGACTAATACGTGGCGTATGTGTGCATACTATGTAGAACATGATTCTTACAAGCGTAATATCTGAGAAATAGTGGGTCTTAGAGAAAAAATCATAGAGATCATTTTTATAGAGAATTTTAAGATCTACAACTTTGCTCTGAGGTACTTTTTCGATAAAACTTACCGTTTTCGAGAAAAATCCAAAAAACCTAAAATTTTGACCTTGGGCCCCGAATAAGTCCCTAAGCTCACATGGGACTGATGGGGACTTTTGACACTTTATTCCTTGTGGTAAACCTAAGGTCTCTACGAAGATTTGGCTCTGTCGGAATTTTCTTTATTTCAATTGTCTAAAATGACCGGACTAATACGTGGCGTATGTGTGCATACTATGTAGAACATGATTCTTACAAGCGTAATATCTGAGAAATAGTGGGTCTTAGAGAAAAAATCATAGAAATCATTTTTATAGAGAATTTTAAGATCTACAACTTTGCTCTGAGGTACTTTTTCGATAAAACTTACCGTTTTCGAGAAAAATCCAAAAAACCTAAAATTTTGACCTTGGGCCCCGAATAAGTCCCTAAGCTCACATGGGACTGATGGGGACTTTTGACACTTTATTCCTTGTGGTAAACCTAAGGTCTCTACGAAGATTTGGCTCTGTCGGAATTTTCTTTATTTCAATTGTCTAAAATGACCGGACTAATACGTGGCGTATGTGTGCATACTATGTAGAACATGATTCTTACAAGCGTAATATCTGAGAAATAGTGGGTCTTAGAGAAAAAATCATAGAGATCATTTTTATAGAAAATTTTAAGATCTACAACTTTGCTCTGAGGTACTTTTTCGATAAAACTTACCGTTTTTGAGAAAAATCCAAAAAACCTAAAATTTTGACCTTGGGCCCCGAATAAGTCCCTAAGCTCACATGGGACTGATGGGGACTTTTGACACTTTATTCCTTGTGGTAAACCTAAGGTCTCTACGAAGATTTGGCTCTGTCGGAATTTTCTTTATTTCAATTGTCTAAAATGACCGGACTAATACGTGGCGTATGTGTGCATACTATGTAGAACATGATTCTTACAAGCGTAATATCTGGGAAATAGTGGGTCTTAGAGAAAAAACATAGATACCATTTTTATAGAGAATTTTAAGATCTACAACTTTGCTCTGAGGTACTTTTTCGATAAAACTTACCGTTTTCGAGAAAAATCCAAAAAACCTAAAATTTTGACCTTGGGCCCCGAATAAGTCCCTAAGCTCACATGGGACTGATGGGGACTTTTGACACTTTATTCCTTGTGGTAAACCTAAGGTCTCTACGAAGATTTGGCTCTGTCGGAATTTTCTTTATTTCAATTGTCTAAAATGACCGGACTAATACGTGGCGTATGTGTGCATACTATGTAGAACATGATTCTTACAAGCGTAATATCTGAGAAATAGTGGGTCTTAGAGAAAAAATCATAGAGATCATTTTTATAGAGAATTTTAAGATCTACAACTTTGCTCTGAGGTACTTTTTCGATAAAACTTACCGTTTTCGAGAAAAATCCAAAAAACCTAAAATTTTGACCTTGGGCCCCGAATAAGTCCCTAAGCTCACATGGGACTGATGGGGACTTTTGACACTTTATTCCTTGTGGTAAACCTAAGGTCTCTACGAAGTTTTGGCTCTGTCGGAATTTTCTTTATTTCAATTGTCTAAAATGACCGGACTAATACGTGGCGTATGTGTGCATACTATGTAGAACATGATTCTTACAAGCGTAATATCTGGGAAATAGTGGGTCTTAGAGAAAAAACATAGATACCATTTTTATAGAGAATTTTAAGATCTACAACTTTGCTCTGAGGTACTTTTTCGATAAAACTTACCGTTTTCGAGAAAAATCCAAAAAACCTAAAATTTTGACCTTGGGCCCCGAATAAGTCCCTAAGCTCACATGGGACTGATGGGGACTTTTGACACTTTATTCCTTGTGGTAAACCTAAGGTCTCTACGAAGATTTGGCTCTGTCGGAATTTTCTTTATTTCAATTGTCTAAAATGACCGGACTAATACGTGGCGTATGTGTGCATACTATGTAGAACATGATTCTTACAAGCGTAATATCTGAGAAATAGTGGGTCTTAGAGAAAAAATCATAGAGATCATTTTTATAGAGAATTTTAAGATCTACAACTTTGCTCTGAGGTACTTTTTCGATAAAACTTACCGTTTTCGAGAAAAAATCCAAAAAACCTAAAATTTTGACCTTGGGCCCCGAATAAGTCCCTAAGCTCACATGGGACTGATGGGGGACTTTTGACACTTTATTCCTTGTGGTAAACCTAAGGTCTCTACGAAGATTTGGCTCTGTCGGAATTTTCTTTATTTCAATTGTCTAAAATGACCGGACTAATACGTGGCGTATGTGTGCATACTATGTAGAACATGATTCTTACAAGCGTAATATCTGAGAAATAGTGGGTCTTAGAGAAAAAATCATAGAGATCATTTTTATAGAGAATTTTAAGGTCTACAACTTTGCTCTGAGGTACTTTTTCGATAAAACTTACCGTTTTCGAGAAAAATCCAAAAAACCTAAAATTTTGACCTTGGGCCCCGAATAAGTCCCTAAGCTCACATGGGACTGATGGGGACTTTTGACACTTTATTCCTTGTGGTAAACCTAAGGTCTCTACGAAGATTTGGCTCTGTCGGAATTTTCTTTATTTCAATTGTCTAAAATGACCGGACTAATACGTGGCGTATGTGTGCATACTATGTAGAACATGATTCTTACAAGCGTAATATCTGGGAAATAGTGGGTCTTAGAGAAAAAACATAGATACCATTTTTATAGAGAATTTTAAGATCTACAACTTTGCTCTGAGGTACTTTTTCGATAAAACTTACCGTTTTCGAGAAAAATCCAAAAAACCTAAAATTTTGACCTTGGGCCCCGAATAAGTCCCTAAGCTCACATGGGACTGATGGGGACTTTTGACACTTTATTCCTTGTGGTAAACCTAAGGTCTCTACGAAGATTTGGCTCTGTCGGAATTTTCTTTATTTCAATTGTCTAAAATGACCGGACTAATACGTGGCGTATGTGTGCATACTATGTAGAACATGATTCTTACAAGCGTAATATCTGAGAAATATTGGGTCTTAGAGAAAAAATCATAGAAATCATTTTTATAGAGAATTTTAAGGTCTACAACTTTGCTCTGAGGTACTTTTTCGATAAAACTTACCGTTTTCGAGAAAAATCCAAAAAACCTAAAATTTTGACCTTGGGCCCCGAATAAGTCCCTAAGCTCACATGGGACTGATGGGGACTTTTGACACTTTATTCCTTGTGTTAAACCTAAGGTCTCTACGAAGATTTGGCTCTGTCGGAATTTTCTTTATTTCAATTGTCTAAAATGACCGGACTAATACGTGGCGTATGTGTGCATACTATGTAGAACATGATTCTTACAAGCGTAATATCTGGGAAATAGTGGGTCTTAGAGAAAAAACATAGATACCATTTTTATAGAGAATTTTAAGATCTACAACTTTGCTCTGAGGTACTTTTTCGATAAAACTTACCGTTTTCGAGAAAAATCCAAAAAACCTAAAATTTTGACCTTGGGCCCCGAATAAGTCCCTAAGCTCACATGGGACTGATGGGGACTTTTGACACTTTATTCCTTGTGGTAAACCTAAGGTCTCTACGAAGATTTGGCTCTGTCGGAATTTTCTTTATTTCAATTGTCTAAAATGACCGGACTAATACGTGGCGTATGTGTGCATACTATGTAGAACATGATTCTTACAAGCGTAATATCTGGGAAATAGTGGGTCTTAGAGAAAAAATCATAGAGATCATTTTTATAGAGAATTTTAAGATCTACAACTTTGCTCTAAGGTACTTTTTCCATAAAACTTACCGTTTTCGAGAAAAATCCAAAAAACCTAAAATTTTGACCTTGGGGCCCGAATAAGTCCCTAAGCTCACATGGGACTGATGGGGACTTTTGACACTTTATTCCTTGTGGTAAACCTAAGGTCTCTACGAAGATTTGGCTCTGTCGGAATTTTCTTTATTTCAATTGTCTAAAATGACCGGACTAATACGTGGCGTATGTGTGCATACTATGTAGAACATGATTCTTACAAGCGTAATATCTGGGAAATAATGGGTCTTAGAGAAAAAACATAGATACCATTTTTATAGAGAATTTTAAGATCTACAACTTTGCTTTGAGGTACTTTTTCGATAAAACTTACCGTTTTCGAGAAAAATCCAAAAAACCTAAAATTTTGACCTTGGGCCCCGAATAAGTCCCTAAGCTCACATGGGACTGATGGGGACTTTTGACACTTTATTCCTTGTGGTAAACCTAAGGTCTCTACGAAGATTTGGCTCTGTCGGAATTTTCTTTATTTCAATTGTCTAAAATGACCGGACTAATACGTGGCGTATGTGTGCATACTATGTAGAACATGATTCTTACAAGCGTAATATCTGAGAAATAGTGGGTCTTAGAGAAAAAATCATAGAGATCATTTTTATAGAGAATTTTAAGATCTACAACTTTGCTCTGAGGTACTTTTTCGATAAAACTTACCGTTTTCGAGAAAAATCCCAAAAACCTAAAATTTTGACCTTGGGCCCCGAATAAGTCCCTAAGCTCACATGGGACTGATGGGGACTTTTGACACTTTATTCCTTGTGGTAAACCTAAGGTCTCTACGAAGATTTGGCTCTGTCGGAATTTTCTTTATTTCAATTGTCTAAAATGACCGGACTAATACGTGGCGTATGTGTGCATACTATGTAGAACATGATTCTTACAAGCGTAATATCTGGAAAATAGTGGGTCTTAGAGAAAAAAATCATAGAGATCATTTTTATAGAGAATTTTAAGATCTACAACTTTGCTCTGAGGTACTTTTTCGATAAAACTTACCGTTTTCGAGAAAAATCCAAAAAACCTAAAATTTTGACCTTGGGCCCCGAATAAGTCCCTAAGCTCACATGGGACTGATGGGGACTTTTGACACTTTATTCCTTGTGGTAAACCTAAGGTCTCTACGAAGATTTGGCTCTGTCGGAATTTTCTTTATTTCAATTGTCTAAAATGACCGGACTAATACGTGGCGTATGTGTGCATACTATGTAGAACATGATTCTTACAAGCGTAATATCTGGAAAATAGTGGGTCTTAGAGAAAAAATCATAGAGATCATTTTTATAGAGAATTTTAAGATCTACAACTTTGCTCTGAGGTACTTTTTCGATAAAACTTACCGTTTTCGAGAAAAATCCAAAAAACCTAAAATTTTGACCTTGGGCCCCGAATAAGTCCCTAAGCTCACAAGGGACTGATGGGGACTTTTGACACTTTATTCCTTGTGGTAAACCTAAGGTCTCTACGAAGATTTGGCTCTGTCGGAATTTTCTTTATTTCAATTGTCTAAAATGACCGGACTAATACGTGGCGTATGTGTGCATACTATGTAGAACATGATTCTTACAAGCGTAATATCTGGGAAATAGTGGGTCTTAGAGAAAAAACATACATACCATTTTTATAGAGAATTTTAAGATCTACAACTTTGCTCTGAGGTACTTTTTCGATAAAACTTACCGTTTTCGAGAAAAATCCAAAAAACCTAAAATTTTGACCTTGGGCCCCGAATAAGTCCCTAAGCTCACATGGGACTGATGGGGACTTTTGACACTTTATTCCTTGTGGTAAACCTAAGGTCTCTACGAAGATTTGGCTCTGTCGGAATTTTCTTTATTTCAATTGTCTAAAATGACCGGACTAATACGTGGCGTATGTGTGCATACTATGTAGAACATGATTCTTACAAGCGTAATATCTGGGAAATAGTGGGTCTTAGAGAAAAAACATAGATACCATTTTTATAGAGACTTTTAAGATCTACAACTTTGCTCTGAGGTACTTTTTCGATAAAACTTACCGTTTTCGAGAAAAATCCAAAAAACCTAAAATTTTGACCTTGGGCCCCGAATAAGTCCCTAAGCTCACATGGGACTGATGGGGACTTTTGACACTTTATTCCTTGTGGTAAACCTAAGGTCTCTACGAAGATTTGGCTCTGTCGGAATTTTCTTTATTTCAATTGTCTAAAATGACCGGACTAATACGTGGCGTATGTGTGCATACTATGTAGAACATGATTCTTACAAGCGTAATATCTGGGAAATAGTGGGTCTTAGAGAAAAAACATACATACCATTTTTATAGAGAATTTTAAGATCTACAACTTTGCTCTGAGGTACTTTTTCGATAAAACTTACCGTTTTCGAGAAAAATCCAAAAAACCTAAAATTTTGACCTTGGGCCCCGAATAAGTCCCTAAGCTCACATGGGACTGATGGGGACTTTTGACACTTTATTCCTTGTGGTAAACCTAAGGTCTCTACGAAGATTTGGCTCTGTCGGAATTTTCTTTATTTCAATTGTCTAAAATGACCGGACTAATACGTGGCGTATGTGTGCATACTATGTAGAACATGATTCTTACAAGCGTAATATCTGAGAAATAGTGGGTCTTAGAGAAAAAATCATAGAGATCATTTTTATAGAGAATTTTAAGATCTACAACTTTGCTCTGAGGTACTTTTTCGATAAAACTTACCGTTTTCGAGAAAAATCCAAAAAACCTAAAATTTTGACCTTGGGGCCCGAATAAGTCCCTAAGCTCACATGGGACTGATGGGGACTTTTGACACTTTATTCCTTGTGGTAAACCTAAGGTCTCTACGAAGATTTGGCTCTGTCGGAATTTTCTTTATTTCAATTGTCTAAAATGACCGGACTAATACGTGGCGTATGTGTGCATACTATGTAGAACATGATTCTTACAAGCGTAATATCTGGGAAATAATGGGTCTTAGAGAAAAAACATAGATACCATTTTTATAGAGAATTTTAAGATCTACAACTTTGCTTTGAGGTACTTTTTCGATAAAACTTACCGTTTTCGAGAAAAATCCAAAAAACCTAAAATTTTGACCTTGGGCCCCGAATAAGTCCCTAAGCTCACATGGGACTGATGGGGACTTTTGACACTTTATTCCTTGTGGTAAACCTAAGGTCTCTACGAAGATTTGGCTCTGTCGGAATTTTCTTTATTTCAATTGTCTAAAATGACCGGACTAATACGTGGCGTATGTGTGCATACTATGTAGAACATGATTCTTACAAGCGTAATATCTGAGAAATAGTGGGTCTTAGAGAAAAAATCATAGAGATCATTTTTATAGAGAATTTTAAGATCTACAACTTTGCTCTGAGGTACTTTTTCGATAAAACTTACCGTTTTCGAGAAAAATCCAAAAAACCTAAAATTTTGACCTTGGGCCCCGATTAAGTCCCTAAGCTCACATGGGACTGATGGGGACTTTTGACACTTTATTCCTTGTGGTAAACCTAAGGTCTCTACGAAGATTTGGCTCTGTCGGAATTTTCTTTATTTCAATTGTCTAAAATGACCGGACTAATACGTGGCGTATGTGTGCATACTATGTAGAACATGATTCTTACAAGCGTAATATCTGGAAAATAGTGGGTCTTAGAGAAAAAATCATAGAGATCATTTTTATAGAGAATTTTAAGATCTACAACTTTGCTCTGAGGTACTTTTTCGATAAAACTTACCGTTTTCGAGAAAAATCCAAAAAACCTAAAATTTTGACCTTGGGCCCCGAATAAGTCCCTAAGCTCACATGGGACTGATGGGGACTTTTGACACTTTATTCCTTGTGGTAAACCTAAGGTCTCTACGAAGATTTGGCTCTGTCGGAATTTTCTTTATTTCAATTGTCTAAAATGACCGGACTAATACGTGGCGTATGTGTGCATACTATGTAGAACATGATTCTTACAAGCGTAATATCTGGGAAATAGTGGGTCTTAGAGAAAAAACATACATACCATTTTTATAGAGAATTTTAAGATCTACAACTTTGCTCTGAGGTACTTTTTCGATAAAACTTACCGTTTTCGAGAAAAATCCAAAAAACCTAAAATTTTGACCTTGGGCCCCGAATAAGTCCCTAAGCTCACATGGGACTGATGGGGACTTTTGACACTTTATTCCTTGTGGTAAACCTAAGGTCTCTACGAAGATTTGGCTCTGTCGGAATTTTCTTTATTTCAATTGTCTAAAATGACCGGACTAATACGTGGCGTATGTGTGCATACTATGTAGAACATGATTCTTACAAGCGTAATATCTGGGAAATAGTGGGTCTTAGAGAAAAAACATAGATACCATTTTTATAGAGACTTTTAAGATCTACAACTTTGCTCTGAGGTACTTTTTCGATAAAACTTACCGTTTTCGAGAAAAATCCAAAAAACCTAAAATTTTGACCTTGGGCCCCGAATAAGTCCCTAAGCTCACATGGGACTGATGGGGACTTTTGACACTTTATTCCTTGTGGTAAACCTAAAGTCTCTACGAAGATTTGGCTCTGTCGGAATTTTCTTTATTTCAATTGTCTAAAATGACCGGACTAATACGTGGCGTATGTGTGCATACTATGTAGAACATGATTCTTACAAGCGTAATATCTGAGAAATAGTGGGTCTTAGAGAAAAAATCATAGAGATCATTTTTATAGAGAATTTTAAGATCTACAACTTTGCTCTGAGGTACTTTTTCGATAAAACTTACCGTTTTCGAGAAAAATCCAAAAAACCTAAAATTTTGACCTTGGGCCCCGAATAAGTCCCTAAGCTCACATGGGACTGATGGGGACTTTTGACACTTTATTCCTTGTGGTAAACCTAAGGTCTCTACGAAGATTTGGCTCTGTCGGAATTTTCTTTATTTCAATTGTCTAAAATGACCGGACTAATACGTGGCGTATGTGTGCATACTATGTAGAACATGATTCTTACAAGCGTAATATCTGGGAAATAGTGGGTCTTAGAGAAAAAATCATAGAGATCATTTTTATAGAGAATTTTAAGGTCTACAACTTTGCTCTGAGGTACTTTTTCGATAAAACTTACCGTTTTCGAGAAAAATCCAAAAAACCTAAAATTTTGACCTTGGGCCCCGAATAAGTCCCTAAGCTCACATGGGACTGATGGGGACTCTTGACACTTTATTCCTTGTGGTAAACCTAAGGTCTCTACGAAGATTTGGCTCTGTCGGAATTTTCTTTATTTCAATTGTCTAAAATGACCGGACTAATACGTGGCGTATGTGTGCATACTATGTAGAACATGATTCTTTCAAGCGTAATATCTGGGAAATAGTGGGTCTTAGAGAAAAAACATAGATACCATTTTTATAGAGAATTTTAAGATCTACAACTTTGCTCTGAGGTACTTTTTCGATAAAACTTACCGTTTTCGAGAAAAATCCAAAAAACCTAAAATTTTGACCTTGGGCCCCGAATAAGTCCCTAAGCTCACATGGGACTGATGGGGACTTTTGACACTTTATTCCTTGTGGTAAACCTAAGGTCTCTACGAAGATTTGGCTCTGTCGGAATTTTCTTTATTTCAATTGTCTAAAATGACCGGACTAATACGTGGCGTATGTGTGCATACTATGTAGAACATGATTCTTACAAGCGTAATATCTGGGAAATAGTGGGTCTTAGAGAAAAAACATAGATACCATTTTTATAGAGAATTTTAAGATCTACAACTTTGCTCTGAGGTACTTTTTCGATAAAACTTACCGTTTTCGAGAAAAATCCAAAAAACCTAAAATTTTGACCTTGGGCCCCGAATAAGTCCCTAAGCTCACATGGGACTGATGGGGACTTTTGACACTTTATTCCTTGTGGTAAACCTAAAGTCTCTACGAAGATTTGGCTCTGTCGGAATTTTCTTTATTTCAATTGTCTAAAATGACCGGACTAATACGTGGCGTATGTGTGCATACTATGTAGAACATGATTCTTACAAGCGTAATATCTGAGAAATAGTGGGTCTTAGAGAAAAAATCATAGAGATCATTTTTATAGAGAATTTTAAGATCTACAACTTTGCTCTGAGGTACTTTTTCGATAAAACTTACCGTTTTCGAGAAAAATCCAAAAAACCTAAAATTTTGACCTTGGGCCCCGAATAAGTCCCTAAGCTCACATGGGACTGATGGGGACTTTTGACACTTTATTCCTTGTGGTAAACCTAAGGTCTCTACGAAGATTTGGCTCTGTCGGAATTTTCTTTATTTCAATTGTCTAAAATGACCGGACTAATACGTGGCGTATGTGTGCATACTATGTAGAACATGATTCTTACAAGCGTAATATCTGGGAAATAGTGGGTCTTAGAGAAAAAATCATAGAGATCATTTTTATAGAGAATTTTAAGGTCTACAACTTTGCTCTGAGGTACTTTTTCGATAAAACTTACCGTTTTCGAGAAAAATCCAAAAAACCTAAAATTTTGACCTTGGGCCCCGAATAAGTCCCTAAGCTCACATGGGACTGATGGGGACTCTTGACACTTTATTCCTTGTGGTAAACCTAAGGTCTCTACGAAGATTTGGCTCTGTCGGAATTTTCTTTATTTCAATTGTCTAAAATGACCGGACTAATACGTGGCGTATGTGTGCATACTATGTAGAACATGATTCTTTCAAGCGTAATATCTGGGAAATAGTGGGTCTTAGAGAAAAAACATAGATACCATTTTTATAGAGAATTTTAAGATCTACAACTTTGCTCTGAGGTACTTTTTCGATAAAACTTACCGTTTTCGAGAAAAATCCAAAAAACCTAAAATTTTGACCTTGGGCCCCGAATAAGTCCCTAAGCTCACATGGGACTGATGGGGACTTTTGACACTTTATTCCTTGTGGTAAACCTAAGGTCTCTACGAAGATTTGGCTCTGTCGGAATTTTCTTTATTTCAATTGTCTAAAATGACCGGACTAATACGTGGCGTATGTGTGCATACTATGTAGAACATGATTCTTACAAGCGTAATATCTGGGAAATAGTGGGTCTTAGAGAAAAAACATAGATACCATTTTTATAGAGAATTTTAAGATCTACAACTTTGCTCTGAGGTACTTTTTCGATAAAACTTACCGTTTTCGAGAAAAATCCAAAAAACCTAAAATTTTGACCTTGGGCCCCGAATAAGTGCCTAAGCTCACATGGGACTGATGGGGACTTTTGACACTTTATTCCTTGTGGTAAACCTAAGGTCTCTACGAAGATTTGGCTCTGTCGGAATTTTCTTTATTTCAATTGTCTAAAATGACCGGACTAATACGTGGCGTATGTGTGCATACTATGTAGAACATGATTCTTACAAGCGTAATATCTGAGAAATAGTGGGTCTTAGAGAAAAAATCATAGAGATCATTTTTATAGAGAATTTTAAGATCTACAACTTTGCTCTGAGGTACTTTTTCGATAAAACTTACCGTTTTCGAGAAAAATCCAAAAAACCTAAAATTTTGACCTTGGGCCCCGAATAAGTCCCTAAGCTCACATGGGACTGATGGGGACTCTTGACACTTTATTCCTTGTGGTAAACCTAAGGTCTCTACGAAGATTTGGCTCTGTCGGAATTTTCTTTATTTCAATTGTCTAAAATGACCGGACTAATACGTGGCGTATGTGTGCATACTATATAGAACATGATTCTTTCAAGCGTAATATCTGGGAAATAGTGGGTCTTAGAGAAAAAACATAGATACCATTTTTATAGAGAATTTTAAGATCTACAACTTTGCTCTGAGGTACTTTTTCGATAAAACTTACCGTTTTCGAGAAAAATCCAAAAAACCTAAAATTTTGACCTTGGGCCCCGAATAAGTCCCTAAGCTCACATGGGACTGATGGGGACTTTTGACACTTTATTCCTTGTGGTAAACCTAAGGTCTCTACGAAGATTTGGCTCTGTCGGAATTTTCTTTATTTCAATTGTCTAAAATGACCGGACTAATACGTGGCGTATGTGTGCATACTATGTAGAACATGATTCTTTCAAGCGTAATATCTGAGAAATAGTGGGTCTTAGAGAAAAAATCATAGAGATCATTTTTATAGAGATTTTTAAGATCTACAACTTTGCTTTAAGGTACTTTTTCGATAAAACTTACCGTTTTCGAGAAAAATCCAAAAAACCTAAAATTTTGACCTTGGGCCCCGAATAAGTCCCTAAGCTCACATGGGACTGATGGGGACTTTTGACACTTTATTCCTTGTGGTAAACCTAAGGTCTCTACGAAGATTTGGCTCTGTCGGAATTTTCTTTATTTCAATTGTCTAAAATGACCGGACTAATACGTGGCGTATGTGTGCATACTATGTAGAACATGATTCTTACAAGCGTAATATCTGGGAAATAGTGGGTCTTAGAGAAAAAATCATAGAGATCATTTTTATAGAGAATTTTAAGATCTACAACTTTGCTCTGAGGTACTTTTTCGATAAAACTTACCGTTTTCGAGAAAAATCCAAAAAACCTAAAATTTTGACCTTGGGCCCCGAATAAGTCCCTAAGCTCACATGGGACTGATGGGGACTCTTGACACTTTATTCCTTGTGGTAAACCTAAGGTCTCTACGAAGATTTGGCTCTGTCGGAATTTTCTTTATTTCAATTGTCTAAAATGACCGGACTAATACGTGGCGTATGTGTGCATACTATGTAGAACATGATTTTTCAAGCGTAATATCTGGGAAATAGTGGGTCTTAGAGAAAAAACATAGATACCATTTTTATAGAGAATTTTAAGATCTACAACTTTGCTCTGAGGTACTTTTTCGATAAAACTTACCGTTTTCGAGAAAAATCCAAAAAACCTAAAATTTTGACCTTGGGCCCCGAATAAGTCCCTAAGCTCACATGGGACTGATGGGGACTTTTGACACTTTATTCCTTGTGGTAAACCTAAGGTCTCTACGAAGATTTGGCTCTGTCGGAATTTTCTTTATTTCAATTGTCTAAAATGACCGGACTAATACGTGGCGTATGTGTGCATACTATGTAGAACATGATTCTTACAAGCGTAATATCTGAGAAATAGTGGGTCTTAGAGAAAAAATCATAGAGATCATTTTTATAGAGAATTTTAAGATCTACAACTTTGCTCTGAGGTACTTTTTCGATAAAACTTACCGTTTTCGAGAAAAATCCAAAAAACCTAAAATTTTGACCTTGGGCCCCGAATAAGTCCCTAAGCTCACATGGGACTGATGGGGACTTTTGACACTTTATTCCTTGTGGTAAACCTAAGGTCTCTACGAAGATTTGGCTCTGTCGGAATTTTCTTTATTTCAATTGTCTAAAATGACCGGACTAATACGTGGCGTATGTGTGCATACTATGTAGAACATGATTCTTACAAGCGTAATATCTGGGAAATAGTGGGTCTTAGAGAAAAAACATACATACCATTTTTATAGAGAATTTTAAGATCTACAACTTTGCTCTGAGGTACTTTTTCGATAAAACTTACCGTTTTCGAGAAAAATCCAAAAAACCTAAAATTTTGACCTTGGGCCCCGAATAAGTCCCTAAGCTCACATGGGACTGATGGGGACTTTTGACACTTTATTCCTTGTGGTAAACCTAAGGTCTCTACGAAGATTTGGCTCTGTCGGAATTTTCTTTATTTCAATTGTCTAAAATGACCGGACTAATACGTGGCGTATGTGTGCATACTATGTAGAACATGATTCTTACAAGCGTAATATCTGGGAAATAGTGGGTCTTAGAGAAAAAACATAGATACCATTTTTATAGAGACTTTTAAGATCTACAACTTTGCTCTGAGGTACTTTTTCGATAAAACTTACCGTTTTCGAGAAAAATCCAAAAAACCTAAAATTTTGACCTTGGGCCCCGAATAAGTCCCTAAGCTCACATGGGACTGATGGGGACTTTTGACACTTTATTCCTTGTGGTAAACCTAAAGTCTCTACGAAGATTTGGCTCTGTCGGAATTTTCTTTATTTCAATTGTCTAAAATGACCGGACTAATACGTGGCGTATGTGTGCATACTATGTAGAACATGATTCTTACAAGCGTAATATCTGGGAAATAGTGGGTCTTAGAGAAAAAATCATAGAGATCATTTTTATAGAGAATTTTAAGATCTACAACTTTGCTCTGAGGTACTTTTTCGATAAAACTTACCGTTTTCGAGAAAAATCCAAAAAACCTAAAATTTTGACCTTGGGCCCCGAATAAGTCCCTAAGCTCACATGGGACTGATGGGGACTTTTGACACTTTATTCCTTGTGGTAAACCTAAGGTCTCTACGAAGATTTGGCTCTGTCGGAATTTTCTTTATTTCAATTGTCTAAAATGACCGGACTAATACGTGGCGTATGTGTGCATACTATGTAGAACATGATTCTTACAAGCGTAATATCTGGGAAATAGTGGGTCTTAGAGAAAAAATCATAGAGATCATTTTTATAGAGAATTTTAAGATCTACAACTTTGCTCTGAGGTACTTTTTCGATAAAACTTACCGTTTTCGAGAAAAATCCAAAAAACCTAAAATTTTGACCTTGGGCCCCGAATAAGTCCCTAAGCTCACATGGGACTGATGGGGACTTTTGACACTTTATTCCTTGTGGTAAACCTAAGGTCTCTACGAAGATTTGGCTCTGTCGGAATTTTCTTTATTTCAATTGTCTAAAATGACCGGACTAATACGTGGCGTATGTGTGCATACTATGTAGAACATGATTCTTACAAGCGTAATATCTGGGAAATAGTGGGTCTTAGAGAAAAAACATAGATACCATTTTTATAGAGAATTTTAAGATCTACAACTTTGCTCTGAGGTACTTTTTCGATAAAACTTACCGTTTTCGAGAAAAATCCAAAAAACCTAAAATTTTGACCTTGGGCCCCGAATAAGTGCCTAAGCTCACATGGGACTGATGGGGACTTTTGACACTTTATTCCTTGTGGTAAACCTAAGGTCTCTACGAAGATTTGGCTCTGTCGGAATTTTCTTTATTTCAATTGTCTAAAATGACCGGACTAATACGTGGCGTATGTGTGCATACTATGTAGAACATGATTCTTACAAGCGTAATATCTGAGAAATAGTGGGTCTTAGAGAAAAAATCATAGAGATCATTTTTATAGAGAATTTTAAGATCTACAACTTTGCTCTGAGGTACTTTTTCGATAAAACTTACCGTTTTCGAGAAAAATCCAAAAAACCTAAAATTTTGACCTTGGGCCCCGAATAAGTCCCTAAGCTCACATGGGACTGATGGGGACTCTTGACACTTTATTCCTTGTGGTAAACCTAAGGTCTCTACGAAGATTTGGCTCTGTCGGAATTTTCTTTATTTCAATTGTCTAAAATGACCGGACTAATACGTGGCGTATGTGTGCATACTATATAGAACATGATTCTTTCAAGCGTAATATCTGGGAAATAGTGGGTCTTAGAGAAAAAACATAGATACCATTTTTATAGAGAATTTTAAGATCTACAACTTTGCTCTGAGGTACTTTTTCGATAAAACTTACCGTTTTCGAGAAAAATCCAAAAAACCTAAAATTTTGACCTTGGGCCCCGAATAAGTCCCTAAGCTCACATGGGACTGATGGGGACTTTTGACACTTTATTCCTTGTGGTAAACCTAAGGTCTCTACGAAGATTTGGCTCTGTCGGAATTTTCTTTATTTCAATTGTCTAAAATGACCGGACTAATACGTGGCGTATGTGTGCATACTATGTAGAACATGATTCTTTCAAGCGTAATATCTGAGAAATAGTGGGTCTTAGAGAAAAAATCATAGAGATCATTTTTATAGAGAATTTTAAGATCTACAACTTTGCTTTAAGGTACTTTTTCGATAAAACTTACCGTTTTCGAGAAAAATCCAAAAAACCTAAAATTTTGACCTTGGGCCCCGAATAAGTCCCTAAGCTCACATGGGACTGATAAGGACTTTTGACACTTTATTCCTTGTGGTAAACCTAAGGTCTCTACGAAGATTTGGCTCTGTCGGAATTTTCTTTATTTCAATTGTCTAAAATGACCGGACTAATACGTGGCGTATGTGTGCATACTATGTAGAACATGATTCTTACAAGCGTAATATCTGGGAAATAGTGGGTCTTAGAGAAAAAATCATAGAGATCATTTTTATAGAGAATTTTAAGATCTACAACTTTGCTCTGAGGTACTTTTTCGATAAAACTTACCGTTTTCGAGAAAAATCCAAAAAACCTAAAATTTTGACCTTGGGCCCCGAATAAGTCCCTAAGCTCACATGGGACTGATGGGGACTCTTGACACTTTATTCCTTGTGGTAAACCTAAGGTCTCTACGAAGATTTGGCTCTGTCGGAATTTTCTTTATTTCAATTGTCTAAAATGACCGGACTAATACGTGGCGTATGTGTGCATACTATGTAGAACATGATTTTTCAAGCGTAATATCTGGGAAATAGTGGGTCTTAGAGAAAAAACATAGATACCATTTTTATAGAGAATTTTAAGATCTACAACTTTGCTCTGAGGTACTTTTTCGATAAAACTTACCGTTTTCGAGAAAAATCCAAAAAACCTAAAATTTTGACCTTGGGCCCCGAATAAGTCCCTAAGCTCACATGGGACTGATGGGGACTTTTGACACTTTATTCCTTGTGGTAAACCTAAGGTCTCTACGAAGATTTGGCTCTGTCGGAATTTTCTTTATTTCAATTGTCTAAAATGACCGGACTAATACGTGGCGTATGTGTGCATACTATGTAGAACATGATTCTTACAAGCGTAATATCTGAGAAATAGTGGGTCTTAGAGAAAAAATCATAGAGATCATTTTTATAGAGAATTTTAAGATCTACAACTTTGCTCTGAGGTACTTTTTCGATAAAACTTACCGTTTTCGAGAAAAATCCAAAAAACCTAAAATTTTGACCTTGGGCCCCGAATAAGTCCCTAAGCTCACATGGGACTGATGGGGACTCTTGACACTTTATTCCTTGTGGTAAACCTAAGGTCTCTACGAAGATTTGGCTCTGTCGGAATTTTCTTTATTTCAATTGTCTAAAATGACCGGACTAATACGTGGCGTATGTGTGCATACTATGTAGAACATGATTCTTTCAAGCGTAATATCTGGGAAATAGTGGGTCTTAGAGAAAAAACATAGATACCATTTTTATAGAGAATTTTAAGATCTACAACTTTGCTCTGAGGTACTTTTTCGATAAAACTTACCGTTTTCGAGAAAAATCCAAAAAACCTAAAATTTTGACCTTGGGCCCCGAATAAGTCCCTAAGCTCACATGGGACTGATGGGGACTTTTGACACTTTATTCCTTGTGGTAAACCTAAGGTCTCTACGAAGATTTGGCTCTGTCGGAATTTTCTTTATTTCAATTGTCTAAAATGACCGGACTAATACGTGGCGTATGTGTGCATACTATGTAGAACATGATTCTTTCAAGCGTAATATCTGAGAAATAGTGGGTCTTAGAGAAAAAATCATAGAGATCATTTTTATAGAGAATTTTAAGATCTACAACTTTGCTCTGAGGTACTTTTTCGATAAAACTTACCGTTTTCGAGAAAAATCCAAAAAACCTAAAATTTTGACCTTGGGCCCCGAATAAGTCCCTAAGCTCACATGGGACTGATGGGGACTTTTGACACTTTATTCCTTGTGGTAAACCTAAGGTCTCTACGAAGATTTGGCTCTGTCGGAATTTTCTTTATTTCAATTGTCTAAAATGACCGGACTAATACGTGGCGTATGTGTGCATACTATGTAGAACATGATTCTTACAAGCGTAATATCTGGGAAATAGTGGGTCTTAGAGAAAAAATCATAGAGATCATTTTTATAGAGAATTTTAAGATCTACAACTTTGCTCTGAGGTACTTTTTCGATAAAACTTACCGTTTTCGAGAAAAATCCAAAAAACCTAAAATTTTGACCTTGGGCCCCGAATAAGTCCCTAAGCTCACATGGGACTGATGGGGACTCTTGACACTTTATTCCTTGTGGTAAACCTAAGGTCTCTACGAAGATTTGGCTCTGTCGGAATTTTCTTTATTTCAATTGTCTAAAATGACCGGACTAATACGTGGCGTATGTGTGCATACTATGTAGAACATGATTTTTCAAGCGTAATATCTGGGAAATAGTGGGTCTTAGAGAAAAAACATAGATACCATTTTTATAGAGAATTTTAAGATCTACAACTTTGCTCTGAGGTACTTTTTCGATAAAACTTACCGTTTTCGAGAAAAATCCAAAAAACCTAAAATTTTGACCTTGGGCCCCGAATAAGTCCCTAAGCTCACATGGGACTGATGGGGACTTTTGACACTTTATTCCTTGTGGTAAACCTAAGGTCTCTACGAAGATTTGGCTCTGTCGGAATTTTCTTTATTTCAATTGTCTAAAATGACCGGACTAATACGTGGCGTATGTGTGCATACTATGTAGAACATGATTCTTACAAGCGTAATATCTGAGAAATAGTGGGTCTTAGAGAAAAAATCATAGAGATCATTTTTATAGAGAATTTTAAGATCTACAACTTTGCTCTGAGGTACTTTTTCGATAAAACTTACCGTTTTCGAGAAAAATCCAAAAAACCTAAAATTTTGACCTTGGGCCCCGAATAAGTCCCTAAGCTCACATGGGACTGATGGGGACTCTTGACACTTTATTCCTTGTGGTAAACCTAAGGTCTCTACGAAGATTTGGCTCTGTCGGAATTTTCTTTATTTCAATTGTCTAAAATGACCGGACTAATACGTGGCGTATGTGTGCATACTATGTAGAACATGATTCTTTCAAGCGTAATATCTGGGAAATAGTGGGTCTTAGAGAAAAAACATAGATACCATTTTTATAGAGAATTTTAAGATCTACAACTTTGCTCTGAGGTACTTTTTCGATAAAACTTACCGTTTTCGAGAAAAATCCAAAAAACCTAAAATTTTGACCTTGGGCCCCGAATAAGTCCCTAAGCTCACATGGGACTGATGGGGACTTTTGACACTTTATTCCTTGTGGTAAACCTAAGGTCTCTACGAAGATTTGGCTCTGTCGGAATTTTCTTTATTTCAATTGTCTAAAATGACCGGACTAATACGTGGCGTATGTGTGCATACTATGTAGAACATGATTCTTTCAAGCGTAATATCTGAGAAATAGTGGGTCTTAGAGAAAAAATCATAGAGATCATTTTTATAGAGAATTTTAAGATCTACAACTTTGCTCTGAGGTACTTTTTCGATAAAACTTACCGTTTTCGAGAAAAATCCAAAAAACCTAAAATTTTGACCTTGGGCCCCGAATAAGTCCCTAAGCTCACATGGGACTGATGGGGACTTTTGACACTTTATTCCTTGTGGTAAACCTAAGGTCTCTACGAAGATTTGGCTCTGTCGGAATTTTCTTTATTTCAATTGTCTAAAATGACCGGACTAATACGTGGCGTATGTGTGCATACTATGTAGAACATGATTCTTACAAGCGTAATATCTGAGAAATAGTGGGTCTTAGAGAAAAAATCATAGAGATCATTTTTATAGAGAATTTTAAGATCTACAACTTTGCTCTGAGGTACTTTTTCGATAAAACTTACCGTTTTCGAGAAAAATCCAAAAAACCTAAAATTTTGACCTTGGGCCCCGAATAAGTCCCTAAGCTCACATGGGACTGATGGAGACTCTTGACACTTTATTCCTTGTGGTAAACCTAAGGTCTCTACGAAGATTTGGCTCTGTCGGAATTTTCTTTATTTCAATTGTCTAAAATGACCGGACTAATACGTGGCGTATGTGTGCATACTATATAGAACATGATTCTTTCAAGCGTAATATCTGGGAAATAGTGGGTCTTAGAGAAAAAACATAGATACCATTTTTATAGAGAATTTTAAGATCTACAACTTTGCTCTGAGGTACTTTTTCGATAAAACTTTACCGTTTTCGAGAAAAATCCAAAAAACCTAAAATTTTGACCTTGGGCCCCGAATAAGTCCCTAAGCTCACATGGGACTGATGGGGACTTTTGACACTTTATTCCTTGTGGTAAACCTAAGGTCTCTACGAAGATTTGGCTCTGTCGGAATTTTCTTTATTTCAATTGTCTAAAATGACCGGACTAATACGTGGCGTATGTGTGCATACTATGTAGAACATGATTCTTACAAGCGTAATATCTGAGAAATAGTGGGTCTTAGAGAAAAAATCATAGAGATCATTTTTATAGAGAATTTTAAGATCTACAACTTTGCTCTGAGGTACTTTTTCGATAAAACTTACCGTTTTCGAGAAAAATCCAAAAAACCTAAAATTTTGACCTTGGGCCCCGAATAAGTCCCTAAGCTCACATGGGACTGATGGGGACTTTTGACACTTTATTCCTTGTGGTAAACCTAAGGTCTCTACGAAGATTTGGCTCTGTCGGAATTTTCTTTATTTCAATTGTCTAAAATGACCGGACTAATACGTGGCGTATGTGTGCATACTATGTAGAACATGATTCTTACAAGCGTAATATCTGGGAAATAGTGGGTCTTAGAGAAAAAATCATAGAGATCATTTTTATAGAGAATTTTAAGATCTACAACTTTGCTCTGAGGTACTTTTTCGATAAAACTAACCGTTTTCGAGAAAAATCCAAAAAACCTAAAATTTTGACCTTGGGCCCCGAATAAGTCCCTAAGCTCACATGGGACTGATGGGGACTTTTGACACTTTATTCCTTGTGGTAAACCTAAGGTCTCTACGAAGATTTGGCTCTGTCGGAATTTTCTTTATTTCAATTGTCTAAAATGACCGGACTAATACGTGGCGTATGTGTGCATACTATGTAGAACATGATTCTTTCAAGCGTAATATCTGAGAAATAGTGGGTCTTAGAGAAAAAATCATTGAGATCATTTTTATAGAGAATTTTAAGATCTACAACTTTGCTCTGAGGTACTTTTTCGATAAAACTTACCGTTTTCGAGAAAAATCCAAAAAACCTAAAATTTTGACCTTGGGCCCCGAATAAGTCCCTAAGCTCACATGGGACTGATGGGGACTTTTGACACTTTATTCCTTGTGGTAAACCTAAGGTCTCTACGAAGATTTGGCTCTGTCGGAATTTTCTTTATTTCAATTGTCTAAAATGACCGGACTAATACGTGGCGTATGTGTGCATACTATGTAGAACATGATTCTTTCAAGCGTAATATCTGAGAAATAGTGGGTCTTAGAGAAAAAATCATTGAGATCATTTTTATAGAGAATTTTAAGATCTACAACTTTGCTCTGAGGTACTTTTTCGATAAAACTTACCGTTTTCGAGAAAAATCCAAAAAACCTAAAATTTTGACCTTGGGCCCCGAATAAGTCCCTAAGCTCACATGGGACTGATGGGGACTTTTGACACTTTATTCCTTGTGGTAAACCTAAGGTCTCTACGAAGATTTGGCTCTGTCGGAATTTTCTTTATTTCAATTGTCTAAAATGACCGGACTAATACGTGGCGTATGTGTGCATACTATGTAGAACATGATTCTTTCAAGCGTAATATCTGAGAAATAGTGGGTCTTAGAGAAAAAATCATAGAGATCATTTTTATAGAGAATTTTAAGATCTACAACTTTGCTCTGAGGTACTTTTTCGATAAAACTTACCGTTTTCGAGAAAAATCCAAAAAACCTAAAATTTTGACCTTGGGCCCCGAATAAGTCCCTAAGCTCACATGGGACTGATGGGGACTTTTGACACTTTATTCCTTGTGGTAAACCTAAGGTCTCTACGAAGATTTGGCTCTGTCGGAATTTTCTTTATTTCAATTGTCTAAAATGACCGGACTAATACGTGGCGTATGTGTGCATACTATGTAGAACATGATTCTTACAAGCGTAATATCTGAGAAATAGTGGGTCTTAGAGAAAAAATCATAAAGATCATTTTTATAGAAAATTTTAAGATCTACAACTTTGCTCTGAGGTACTTTTTCGATAAAACTTACCGTTTTCGAGAAAAATCCAAAAAACCTAAAATTTTGACCTTGGGCCCCGAATAAGTCCCTAAGCTCACATGGGACTGATGGGGACTTTTGACACTTTATTCCTTGTGGTAAACCTAAGGTCTCTACGAAGATTTGGCTCTGTCGGAATTTTCTTTATTTCAATTGTCTAAAATGACCGGACTAATACGTGGCGTATGTGTGCATACTATGTAGAACATGATTCTTACAAGCGTAATATCTGAGAAATAGTGGGTCTTAGAGAAAAAATCATAGAGATCATTTTTATAGAGAATTTTAAGATCTACAACTTTGCTCTGAGGTACTTTTTCGATAAAACTTACCGTTTTCGAGAAAAATCCAAAAAACCTAAAATTTTGACCTTGGGCCCCGAATAAGTCCCTAAGCTCACATGGGACTGATGGGGACTTTTGACACTTTATTCCTTGTGGTAAACCTAAGGTCTCTACGAAGATTTGGCTCTGTCGGAATTTTCTTTATTTCAATTGTCTAAAATGACCGGACTAATACGTGGCGTATGTGTGCATACTATGTAGAACATGATTCTTACAAGCGTAATATCTGGGAAATAGTGGGTCTTAGAGAAAAAATCATAGAGATCATTTTTATAGAGAATTTTAAGATCTACAACTTTGCTCTGAGGTACTTTTTCGATAAAACTTACCGTTTTCGAGAAAAATCCAAAAAACCTAAAATTTTGACCTTGGGCCCCGAATAAGTCCCTAAGCTCACATGGGACTGATGGGGACTCTTGACACTTTATTCCTTGTGGTAAACCTAAGGTCTCTACGAAGATTTGGCTCTGTCGGAATTTTCTTTATTTCAATTGTCTAAAATGACCGGACTAATACGTGGCGTATGTGTGCATACTATGTAGAACATGATTTTTCAAGCGTAATATCTGGGAAATAGTGGGTCTTAGAGAAAAAACATAGATACCATTTTTATAGAGAATTTTAAGATCTACAACTTTGCTCTGAGGTACTTTTTCGATAAAACTTACCGTTTTCGAGAAAAATCCAAAAAACCTAAAATTTTGACCTTGGGCCCCGAATAAGTCCCTAAGCTCACATGGGACTGATGGGGACTTTTGACACTTTATTCCTTGTGGTAAACCTAAGGTCTCTACGAAGATTTGGCTCTGTCGGAATTTTCTTTATTTCAATTGTCTAAAATGACCGGACTAATACGTGGCGTATGTGTGCATACTATGTAGAACATGATTCTTTCAAGCGTAATATCTGAGAAATAGTGGGTCTTAGAGAAAAAATCATTGAGATCATTTTTATAGAGAATTTTAAGATCTACAACTTTGCTCTGAGGTACTTTTTCGATAAAACTTACCGTTTTCGAGAAAAATCCAAAAAACCTAAAATTTTGACCTTGGGCCCCGAATAAGTCCCTAAGCTCACATGGGACTGATGGGGACTTTTGACACTTTATTCCTTGTGGTAAACCTAAGGTCTCTACGAAGATTTGGCTCTGTCGGAATTTTCTTTATTTCAATTGTCTAAAATGACCGGACTAATACGTGGCGTATGTGTGCATACTATGTAGAACATGATTCTTTCAAGCGTAATATCTGAGAAATAGTGGGTCTTAGAGAAAAAATCATAGAGATCATTTTTATAGAGAATTTTAAGATCTACAACTTTGCTCTGAGGTACTTTTTCGATAAAACTTACCGTTTTCGAGAAAAATCCAAAAAACCTAAAATTTTGACCTTGGGCCCCGAATAAGTCCCTAAGCTCACATGGGACTGATGGGGACTTTTGACACTTTATTCCTTGTGGTAAACCTAAGGTCTCTACGAAGATTTGGCTCTGTCGGAATTTTCTTTATTTCAATTGTCTAAAATGACCGGACTAATACGTGGCGTATGTGTGCATACTATGTAGAACATGATTCTTACAAGCGTAATATCTGAGAAATAGTGGGTCTTAGAGAAAAAATCATAAAGATCATTTTTATAGAAAATTTTAAGATCTACAACTTTGCTCTGAGGTACTTTTTCGATAAAACTTACCGTTTTCGAGAAAAATCCAAAAAACCTAAAATTTTGACCTTGGGCCCCGAATAAGTCCCTAAGCTCACATGGGACTGATGGGGACTTTTGACACTTTATTCCTTGTGGTAAACCTAAGGTCTCTACGAAGATTTGGCTCTGTCGGAATTTTCTTTATTTCAATTGTCTAAAATGACCGGACTAATACGTGGCGTATGTGTGCATACTATGTAGAACATGATTCTTACAAGCGTAATATCTGAGAAATAGTGGGTCTTAGAGAAAAAATCATAGAAATCATTTTTATAGAGAATTTTAAGATCTACAACTTTGCTCTGAGGTACTTTTTCGATAAAACTTACCGTTTTCGAGAAAAATCCAAAAAACCTAAAATTTTGACCTTGGGCCCCGAATAAGTCCCTAAGCTCACATGGGACTGATGGGGACTTTTGACACTTTATTCCTTGTGGTAAACCTAAGGTCTCTACGAAGATTTGGCTCTGTCGGAATTTTCTTTATTTCAATTGTCTAAAATGACCGGACTAATACGTGGCGTATGTGTGCATACTATGTAGAACATGATTCTTACAAGCGTAATATCTGGGAAATAGTGGGTCTTAGAGAAAAAATCATAGAGATCATTTTTATAGAGAATTTTAAGATCTACAACTTTGCTCTGAGGTACTTTTTCGATAAAACTTACCGTTTTCGAGAAAAATCCAAAAAACCTAAAATTTTGACCTTGGGCCCCGAATAAGTCCCTAAGCTCACATGGGACTGATGGGGACTCTTGACACTTTATTCCTTGTGGTAAACCTAAGGTCTCTACGAAGATTTGGCTCTGTCGGAATTTTCTTTATTTCAATTGTCTAAAATGACCGGACTAATACGTGGCGTATGTGTGCATACTATGTAGAACATGATTTTTCAAGCGTAATATCTGGGAAATAGTGGGTCTTAGAGAAAAAACATAGATACCATTTTTATAGAGAATTTTAAGATCTACAACTTTGCTCTGAGGTACTTTTTCGATAAAACTTACCGTTTTCGAGAAAAATCCAAAAAACCTAAAATTTTGACCTTGGGCCCCGAATAAGTCCCTAAGCTCACATGGGACTGATGGGGACTTTTGACACTTTATTCCTTGTGGTAAACCTAAGGTCTCTACGAAGATTTGGCTCTGTCGGAATTTTCTTTATTTCAATTGTCTAAAATGACCGGACTAATACGTGGCGTATGTGTGCATACTATGTAGAACATGATTCTTACAAGCGTAATATCTGAGAAATAGTGGGTCTTAGAGAAAAAATCATAGAGATCATTTTTATAGAAAATTTTAAGATCTACAACTTTGCTCTGAAGTACTTTTTCGATAAAACTTACCGTTTTCGAGAAAAATCCAAAAAACCTAAAATTTTGACCTTGGGCCCCGAATAAGTCCCTAAGCTCACATGGGACTGATGGGGACTCTTGACACTTTATTCCTTGTGGTAAACCTAAGGTCTCTACGAAGATTTGGCTCTGTCGGAATTTTCTTTATTTCAATTGTCTAAAATGACCGGACTAATACGTGGCGTATGTGTGCATACTATGTAGAACATGATTCTTTCAAGCGTAATATCTGGGAAATAGTGGGTCTTAGAGAAAAAACATAGATACCATTTTTATAGAGAATTTTAAGATCTACAACTTTGCTCTGAGGTACTTTTTCGATAAAACTTACCGTTTTCGAGAAAAATCCAAAAAACCTAAAATTTTGACCTTGGGCCCCGAATAAGTCCCTAAGCTCACATGGGACTGATGGGGACTTTTGACACTTTATTCCTTGTGGTAAACCTAAGGTCTCTACGAAGATTTGGCTCTGTCGGAATTTTCTTTATTTCAATTGTCTAAAATGACCGGACTAATACGTGGCGTATGTGTGCATACTATGTAGAACATGATTCTTACAAGCGTAATATCTGGGAAATAGTGGGTCTTAGAGAAAAAATCATAGAGATCATTTTTATAGAGAATTTTAAGATCTACAACTTTGCTCTGAGATACTTTTTCGATAAAACTTACCGTTTTCGAGAAAAATCCAAAAAACCTAAAATTTTGACCTTGGGCCCCGAATAAGTCCCTAAGCTCACATGGGACTGATGGGGACTTTTGACACTTTATTCCTTGTGGTAAACCTAAGGTCGCTACGAAGATTTGGCTCTGTCGGAATTTTCTTTATTTTAATTGTCTAAAATGACCGGACTAATACGTGGCGTATGTGTGCATACTATGTAGAACATGATTCTTACAAGCGTAATATCTGAGAAATAGTGGGTCTTAGAGAAAAAATCATAAAGATCATTTTTATAGAAAATTTTAAGATCTACAACTTTGCTCTGAGGTACTTTTTCGATAAAACTTACCGTTTTCGAGAAAAATCCAAAAAACCTAAAATTTTGACCTTGGGCCCCCGAATAAGTCCCTAAGCTCACATGGGACTGATGGGGACTTTTGACACTTTATTCCTTGTGGTAAACCTAAGGTCTCTACGAAGATTTGGCTCTGTCGGAATTTTCTTTATTTCAATTGTCTAAAATGACCGGACTAATACGTGGCGTATGTGTGCATACTATGTAGAACATGATTCTTACAAGCGTAATATCTGAGAAATAGTGGGTCTTAGAGAAAAAATCATAAAGATCATTTTTATAGAAAATTTTAAGATCTACAACTTTGCTCTGAGGTACTTTTTCGATAAAACTTACCGTTTTCGAGAAAAATCCAAAAAACCTAAAATTTTGACCTTGGGCCCCGAATAAGTCCCTAAGCTCACATGGGACTGATGGGGACTTTTGACACTTTATTCCTTGTGGTAAACCTAAGGTCTCTACGAAGATTTGGCTCTGTCGGAATTTTCTTTATTTCAATTGTCTAAAATGACCGGACTAATACGTGGCGTATGTGTGCATACTATGTAGAACATGATTCTTACAAGCGTAATATCTGAGAAATAGTGGGTCTTAGAGAAAAAATCATAGAGATCATTTTTATAGAGAATTTTAAGATCTACAACTTTGCTCTGAGGTACTTTTTCGATAAAACTTACCGTTTTCGAGAAAAATCCAAAAAACCTAAAATTTTGACCTTGGGCCCCGAATAAGTCCCTAAGCTCACATGGGACTGATGGGGACTTTTGACACTTTATTCCTTGTGGTAAACCTAAGGTCTCTACGAAGATTTGGCTCTGTCGGAATTTTCTTTATTTCAATTGTCTAAAATGACCGGACTAATACGTGGCGTATGTGTGCATACTATGTAGAACATGATTCTTACAAGCGTAATATCTGGGAAATAGTGGGTCTTAGAGAAAAAATCATAGAGATCATTTTTATAGAGAATTTAAGATCTACAACTTTGCTCTGAGGTACTTTTTCGATAAAACTTACCGTTTTCGAGAAAAATCCAAAAAACCTAAAATTTTGACCTTGGGCCCCGAATAAGTCCCTAAGCTCACATGGGACTGATGGGGACTTTTGACACTTTATTCCTTGTGGTAAACCTAAGGTCGCTACGAAGATTTGGCTCTGTCGGAATTTTCTTTATTTCAATTGTCTAAAATGACCGGACTAATACGTGGCGTATGTGTGCATACTATGTAGAACATGATTCTTTCAAGCGTAATATCTGAGAAATAGTGGGTCTTAGAGAAAAAATCATTGAGATCATTTTTATAGAGAATTTTAAAATCTACAACTTTGCTCTGAGGTACTTTTTCGATAAAACTTACCGTTTTCGAGAAAAATCCAAAAAACCTAAAATTTTGACCTTGGGCCCCGAATAAGTCCCTAAGCTCACATGGGACTGATGGGGACTTTTGACACTTTATTCCTTGTGGTAAACCTAAGGTCTCTACGAAGATTTGGCTCTGTCGGAATTTTCTTTATTTCAATTGTCTAAAATGACCGGACTAATACGTGGCGTATGTGTGCATACTATGTAGAACATGATTCTTACAAGCGTAATATCTGGGAAATAGTGGGTCTTAGAGAAAAAATCATAGAGATCATTTTTATAGAGAATTTTAAGGTCTACAACTTTGCTCTGAGATACTTTTTCGATAAAACTTACCGTTTTCGAGAAAAATCCAAAAAACCTAAAATTTTGACCTTGGGCCCCGAATAAGTCCCTAAGCTCACATGGGACTGATGGGGACTTTTGACACTTTATTCCTTGTGGTAAACCTAAGGTCGCTACGAAGATTTGGCTCTGTCGGAATTTTCTTTATTTCAATTGTCTAAAATGACCGGACTAATACGTGGCGTATGTGTGCATACTATGTAGAACATGATTCTTACAAGCGTAATATCTGAGAAATAGTGGGTCTTAGAGAAAAAATCATAAAGATCATTTTTATAGAAAATTTTAAGATCTACAACTTTGCTCTGAGGTACTTTTTCGATAAAACTTACCGTTTTCGAGAAAAATCCAAAAAACCTAAAATTTTGACCTTGGGCCCCGAATAAGTCCCTAAGCTCACATGGGACTGATGGGGACTTTTGACACTTTATTCCTTGTGGTAAACCTAAGGTCTCTACGAAGATTTGGCTCTGTCGGAATTTTCTTTATTTCAATTGTCTAAAATGACCGGACTAATACGTGGCGTATGTGTGCATACTATGTAGAACATGATTCTTACAAGCGTAATATCTGAGAAATAGTGGGTCTTAGAGAAAAAATCATAAAGATCATTTTTATAGAAAATTTTAAGATCTACAACTTTGCTCTGAGGTACTTTTTCGATAAAACTTACCGTTTTCGAGAAAAATCCAAAAAACCTAAAATTTTGACCTTGGGCCCCGAATAAGTCCCTAAGCTCACATGGGACTGATGGGGACTTTTGACACTTTATTTCTTGTGGTAAACCTAAGGTCTCTACGAAGATTTGGCTCTGTCGGAATTTTCTTTATTTCAATTGTCTAAAATGACCGGACTAATACGTGGCGTATGTGTGCATACTATGTAGAACATGATTCTTACAAGCGTAATATCTGAGAAATAGTGGGTCTTAGAGAAAAAATCATAGAGATCATTTTTATAGAGAATTTTAAGATCTACAACTTTGCTCTGAGGTACTTTTTCGATAAAACTTACCGTTTTCGAGAAAAATCCAAAAAACCTAAAATTTTGACCTTGGGCCCCGAATAAGTCCCTAAGCTCACATGGGACTGATGGGGACTTTTGACACTTTATTCCTTGTGGTAAACCTAAGGTCTCTACGAAGATTTGGCTCTGTCGGAATTTTCTTTATTTCAATTGTCTAAAATGACCGGACTAATACGTGGCGTATGTGTGCATACTATGTAGAACATGATTCTTACAAGCGTAATATCTGGGAAATAGTGGGTCTTAGAGAAAAAATCATAGAGATCATTTTTATAGAGAATTTTAAGATCTACAACTTTGCTCTGAGGTACTTTTTCGATAAAACTTACCGTTTTCGAGAAAAATCCAAAAAACCTAAAATTTTGACCTTGGGCCCCGAATAAGTCCCTAAGCTCACATGGGACTGATGGGGACTCTTGACACTTTATTCCTTGTGGTAAACCTAAGGTCTCTACGAAGATTTGGCTCTGTCGGAATTTTCTTTATTTCAATTGTCTAAAATGACCGGACTAATACGTGGCGTATGTGTGCATACTATGTAGAACATGATTCTTTCAAGCGTAATATCTGGGAAATAGTGGGTCTTAGAGAAAAAACATAGATACCATTTTTATAGAGAATTTTAAGATCTACAACTTTGCTCTAAGGTACTTTTTCGATAAAACTTACCGTTTTCGAGAAAAATCCAAAAAACCTAAAATTTTGACCTTGGGCCCCGAATAAGTCCCTAAGCTCACATGGGACTGATGGGGACTTTTGACACTTTATTCCTTGTAGTAAACCTAAGGTCTCTACGAAGATTTGGCTCTGTCGGAATTTTCTTTATTTCAATTGTCTAAAATGACCGGACTAATACGTGGCGTATGTGTGCATACTATGTAGAACATGATTCTTACAAGCGTAATATCTGAGAAATAGTGGGTCTTAGAGAAAAAATCATAGAGATCATTTTTATAGAGAATTTTAAGATCTACAACTTTGCTCTGAGGTACTTTTTCGATAAAACTTACCGTTTTCGAGAAAAATCCAAAAAACCTAAAATTTTGACCTTGGGCCCCGAATAAGTCCCTAAGCTCACATGGGACTGATGGGGACTCTTGACACTTTATTCCTTGTGGTAAACCTAAGGTCTCTACGAAGATTTGGCTCTGTCGGAATTTTCTTTATTTCAATTGTCTAAAATGACCGGACTAATACGTGGCGTATGTGTGCATACTATGTAGAACATGATTCTTTCAAGCGTAATATCTGGGAAATAGTGGGTCTTAGAGAAAAAACATAGATACCATTTTTATAGAGAATTTTAAGATCTACAACTTTGCTCTGAGGTACTTTTTCGATAAAACTTACCGTTTTCGAGAAAAATCCAAAAAACCTAAAATTTTGACCTTGGGCCCCGAATAAGTCCCTAAGCTCACATGGGACTGATGGGGACTTTTGACACTTTATTCCTTGTGGTAAACCTAAGGTCTCTACGAAGATTTGGCTCTGTCGGAATTTTCTTTATTTCAATTGTCTAAAATGACCGGACTAATACGTGGCGTATGTGTGCATACTATGTAGAACATGATTCTTACAAGCGTAATATCTGGGAAATAGTGGGTCTTAGAGAAAAAATCATAGAGATCATTTTTATAGAGAATTTTAAGATCTACAACTTTGCTCTGAGGTACTTTTTCGATAAAACTTACCGTTTTCGAGAAAAATCCAAAAAACCTAAAATTTTGACCTTGGGCCCCGAATAAGTCCCTAAGCTCACATGGGACTGATGGGGACTTTTGACACTTTATTCCTTGTGGTAAACCTAAGGTCTCTACGAAGATTTGGCTCTGTCGGAATTTTCTTTATTTCAATTGTCTAAAATGACCGGACTAATACGTGGCGTATGTGTGCATACTATGTAGAACATGATTCTTACAAGCGTAATATCTGAGAAATAGTGGGTCTTAGAGAAAAAATCATAAAGATCATTTTTATAGAAAATTTTAAGATCTACAACTTTGCTCTGAGGTACTTTTTCGATAAAACTTACCGTTTTCGAGAAAAATCCAAAAAACCTAAAATTTTGACCTTGGGCCCCGAATAAGTCCCTAAGCTCACATGGGACTGATGGGGACTTTTGACACTTTATTCCTTGTGGTAAACCTAAGGTCTCTACGAAGATTTGGCTCTGTCGGAATTTTCTTTATTTCAATTGTCTAAAATGACCGGACTAATACGTGGCGTATGTGTGCATACTATGTAGAACATGATTCTTACAAGCGTAATATCTGAGAAATAGTGGGTCTTAGAGAAAAAATCCTAGAGATCATTTTTATAGAGAATTTTAAGATCTACAACTTTGCTCTGAGGTACTTTTTCGATAAAACTTACCGTTTTCGAGAAAAATCCAAAAAACCTAAAATTTTGACCTTGGGCCCCGAATAAGTCCCTAAGCTCACATGGGACTGATGGGGACTCTTGACACTTTATTCCTTGTGGTAAACCTAAGGTCTCTACGAAGATTTGGCTCTGTCGGAATTTTCTTTATTTCAATTGTCTAAAATGACCGGACTAATACGTGGCGTATGTGTGCATACTATGTAGAACATGATTCTTTCAAGCGTAATATCTGGGAAATAGTGGGTCTTAGAGAAAAAACATAGATACCATTTTTATAGAGAATTTTAAGATCTACAACTTTGCTCTGAGGTACTTTTTCGATAAAACTTACCGTTTTCGAGAAAAATCCAAAAAACCTAAAATTTTGACCTTGGGCCCCGAATAAGTCCCTAAGCTCACATGGGACTGATGGGGACTTTTGACACTTTATTCCTTGTGGTAAACCTAAGGTCTCTACGAAGATTTGGCTCTGTCGGAATTTTCTTTATTTCAATTGTCTAAAATGACCGGACTAATACGTGGCGTATGTGTGCATACTATGTAGAACATGATTCTTACAAGCGTAATATCTGAGAAATAGTGGGTCTTAGAGAAAAAATCATAGAGATCATTTTTATAGAGAATTTTAAGATCTACAACTTTGCTCTGAGGTACTTTTTCGATAAAACTTACCGTTTTCGAGAAAAATCCAAAAAACCTAAAATTTTGACCTTGGGCCCCGAATAAGTCCCTAAGCTCACATGGGACTGATGGGGACTCTTGACACTTTATTCCTTGTGGTAAACCTAAGGTCTCTACGAAGATTTGGCTCTGTCGGAATTTTCTTTATTTCAATTGTCTAAAATGACCGGACTAATACGTGGCGTATGTGTGCATACTATGTAGAACATGATTCTTTCAAGCGTAATATCTGGGAAATAGTGGGTCTTAGAGAAAAAACATAGATACCATTTTTATAGAGAATTTTAAGATCTACAACTTTGCTCTGAGGTACTTTTTCGATAAAACTTACCGTTTTCGAGAAAAATCCAAAAAACCTAAAATTTTGACCTTGGGCCCCGAATAAGTCCCTAAGCTCACATGGGACTGATGGGGACTTTTGACACTTTATTCCTTGTGGTAAACCTAAGGTCTCTACGAAGATTTGGCTCTGTCGGAATTTTCTTTATTTCAATTGTCTAAAATGACCGGACTAATACGTGGCGTATGTGTGCATACTATGTAGAACATGATTCTTACAAGCGTAATATCTGGGAAATAGTGGGTCTTAGAGAAAAAATCATAGAGATCATTTTTATAGAGAATTTTAAGATCTACAACTTTGCTCTGAGGTACTTTTTCGATAAAACTTACCGTTTTCGAGAAAAATCCAAAAAACCTAAAATTTTGACCTTGGGCCCCGAATAAGTCCCTAAGCTCACATGGGACTGATGGGGACTTTTGACACTTTATTCCTTGTGGTAAACCTAAGGTCTCTACGAAGATTTGGCTCTGTCGGAATTTTCTTTATTTCAATTGTCTAAAATGACCGGACTAATACGTGGCGTATGTGTGCATACTATGTAGAACATGATTCTTACAAGCGTAATATCTGAGAAATAGTGGGTCTTAGAGAAAAAATCATAAAGATCATTTTTATAGAAAATTTTAAGATCTACAACTTTGCTCTGAGGTACTTTTTCGATAAAACTTACCGTTTTCGAGAAAAATCCAAAAAACCTAAAATTTTGACCTTGGGCCCCGAATAAGTCCCTAAGCTCACATGGGACTGATGGGGACTTTTGACACTTTATTCCTTGTGGTAAACCTAAGGTCTCTACGAAGATTTGGCTCTGTCGGAATTTTCTTTATTTCAATTGTCTAAAATGACCGGACTAATACGTGGCGTATGTGTGCATACTATGTAGAACATGATTCTTACAAGCGTAATATCTGAGAAATAGTGGGTCTTAGAGAAAAAATCCTAGAGATCATTTTTATAGAGAATTTTAAGATCTACAACTTTGCTCTGAGGTACTTTTTCGATAAAACTTACCGTTTTCGAGAAAAATCCAAAAAACCTAAAATTTTGACCTTGGGCCCCGAATAAGTCCCTAAGCTCACATGGGACTGATGGGGACTCTTGACACTTTATTCCTTGTGGTAAACCTAAGGTCTCTACGAAGATTTGGCTCTGTCGGAATTTTCTTTATTTCAATTGTCTAAAATGACCGGACTAATACGTGGCGTATGTGTGCATACTATGTAGAACATGATTCTTTCAAGCGTAATATCTGGGAAATAGTGGGTCTTAGAGAAAAAACATAGATACCATTTTTATAGAGAATTTTAAGATCTACAACTTTGCTCTGAGGTACTTTTTCGATAAAACTTACCGTTTTCGAGAAAAATCCAAAAAACCTAAAATTTTGACCTTGGGCCCCGAATAAGTCCCTAAGCTCACATGGGACTGATGGGGACTTTTGACACTTTATTCCTTGTGGTAAACCTAAGGTCTCTACGAAGATTTGGCTCTGTCGGAATTTTCTTTATTTCAATTGTCTAAAATGACCGGACTAATACGTGGCGTATGTGTGCATACTATGTAGAACATGATTCTTTCAAGCGTAATATCTGAGAAATAGTGGGTCTTAGAGAAAAAATCATAGAGATCATTTTTATAGAGAATTTTAAGGTCTACAACTTTGCTCTGAGGTACTTTTTCGATAAAACTTACCGTTTTCGAGAAAAATCCAAAAAACCTAAAATTTTGACCTTGGGCCCCGAATAAGTCCCTAAGCTCACATGGGACTGATGGGGACTTTTGACACTTTATTCCTTGTGGTAAACCTAAGGTCTCTACGAAGATTTGGCTCTGTCGGAATTTTCTTTATTTCAATTGTCTAAAATGACCGGACTAATACGTGGCGTATGTGTGCATACTATGTAGAACATGATTCTTACAAGCGTAATATCTGGGAAATAGTGGGTCTTAGAGAAAAAATCATAGAGATCATTTTTATAGAGAATTTTAAGATCTACAACTTTGCTCTGAGGTACTTTTTCGATAAAACTTACCGTTTTCGAGAAAAATCCAAAAAACCTAAAATTTTGACCTTGGGCCCCGAATAAGTCCCTAAGCTCACATGGGACTGATGGGGACTTTTGACACTTTATTCCTTGTGGTAAACCTAAGGTCTCTACGAAGATTTGGCTCTGTCGGAATTTTCTTTATTTCAATTGTCTAAAATGACCGGACTAATACGTGGCGTATGTGTGCATACTATGTAGAACATGATTCTTACAAGCGTAATATCTGAGAAATAGTGGGTCTTAGAGAAAAAATCATAAAGATCATTTTTATAGAAAATTTTAAGATCTACAACTTTGCTCTGAGGTACTTTTTCGATAAAACTTACCGTTTTCGAGAAAAATCCAAAAAACCTAAAATTTTGACCTTGGGCCCCGAATAAGTCCCTAAGCTCACATGGGACTGATGGGGACTTTTGACACTTTATTCCTTGTGGTAAACCTAAGGTCTCTACGAAGATTTGGCTCTGTCGGAATTTTCTTTATTTCAATTGTCTAAAATGACCGGACTAATACGTGGCGTATGTGTGCATACTATGTAGAACATGATTCTTACAAGCGTAATATCTGGGAAATAGTGGGTCTTAGAGAAAAAATCATAGAGATCATTTTTATAGAGAATTTTAAGATCTACAACTTTGCTCTGAGGTACTTTTTCGATAAAACTTACCGTTTTCGAGAAAAATCCAAAAAACCTAAAATTTTGACCTTGGGCCCCGAATAAGTCCCTAAGCTCACATGGGACTGATGGGGACTTTTGACACTTTATTCCTTGTGGTAAACCTAAGGTCTCTACGAAGATTTGGCTCTGTCGGAATTTTCTTTATTTCAATTGTCTAAAATGACCGGACTAATACGTGGCGTATGTGTGCATACTATGTAGAACATGATTCTTACAAGCGTAATATCTGAGAAATAGTGGGTCTTAGAGAAAAAATCATAAAGATCATTTTTATAGAAAATTTTAAGATCTACAACTTTGCTCTGAGGTACTTTTTCGATAAAACTTACCGTTTTCGAGAAAAATCCAAAAAACCTAAAATTTTGACCTTGGGCCCCGAATAAGTCCCTAAGCTCACATGGGACTGATGGGGACTTTTGACACTTTATTCCTTGTGGTAAACCTAAGGTCTCTACGAAGATTTGGCTCTGTCGGAATTTTCTTTATTTCAATTGTCTAAAATGACCGGACTAATACGTGGCGTATGTGTGCATACTATGTAGAACATGATTCTTACAAGCGTAATATCTGAGAAATAGTGGGTCTTAGAGAAAAAATCCTAGAGATCATTTTTATAGAGAATTTTAAGATCTACAACTTTGCTCTGAGGTACTTTTTCGATAAAACTTACCGTTTTCGAGAAAAATCCAAAAAACCTAAAATTTTGACCTTGGGCCCCGAATAAGTCCCTAAGCTCACATGGGACTGATGGGGACTCTTGACACTTTATTCCTTGTGGTAAACCTAAGGTCTCTACGAAGATTTGGCTCTGTCGGAATTTTCTTTATTTCAATTGTCTAAAATGACCGGACTAATACGTGGCGTATGTGTGCATACTATGTAGAACATGATTCTTTCAAGCGTAATATCTGGGAAATAGTGGGTCTTAGAGAAAAAACATAGATACCATTTTTATAGAGAATTTTAAGATCTACAACTTTGCTCTGAGGTACTTTTTCGATAAAACTTACCGTTTTCGAGAAAAATCCAAAAAACCTAAAATTTTGACCTTGGGCCCCGAATAAGTCCCTAAGCTCACATGGGACTGATGGGGACTTTTGACACTTTATTCCTTGTGGTAAACCTAAGGTCTCTACGAAGATTTGGCTCTGTCGGAATTTTCTTTATTTCAATTGTCTAAAATGACCGGACTAATACGTGGCGTATGTGTGCATACTATGTAGAACATGATTCTTTCAAGCGTAATATCTGAGAAATAGTGGGTCTTAGAGAAAAAATCATAGAGATCATTTTTATAGAGAATTTTAAGGTCTACAACTTTGCTCTGAGGTACTTTTTCGATAAAACTTACCGTTTTCGAGAAAAATCCAAAAAACCTAAAATTTTGACCTTGGGCCCCGAATAAGTCCCTAAGCTCACATGGGACTGATGGGGACTTTTGACACTTTATTCCTTGTGGTAAACCTAAGGTCTCTACGAAGATTTGGCTCTGTCGGAATTTTCTTTATTTCAATTGTCTAAAATGACCGGACTAATACGTGGCGTATGTGTGCATACTATGTAGAACATGATTCTTACAAGCGTAATATCTGGGAAATAGTGGGTCTTAGAGAAAAAATCATAGAGATCATTTTTATAGAGAATTTTAAGATCTACAACTTTGCTCTGAGGTACTTTTTCGATAAAACTTACCGTTTTCGAGAAAAATCCAAAAAACCTAAAATTTTGACCTTGGGCCCCGAATAAGTCCCTAAGCTCACATGGGACTGATGGGGACTTTTGACACTTTATTCCTTGTGGTAAACCTAAGGTCTCTACGAAGATTTGGCTCTGTCGGAATTTTCTTTATTTCAATTGTCTAAAATGACCGGACTAATACGTGGCGTATGTGTGCATACTATGTAGAACATGATTCTTACAAGCGTAATATCTGAGAAATAGTGGGTCTTAGAGAAAAAATCATAAAGATCATTTTTATAGAAAATTTTAAGATCTACAACTTTGCTCTGAGGTACTTTTTCGATAAAACTTACCGTTTTCGAGAAAAATCCAAAAAACCTAAAATTTTGACCTTGGGCCCCGAATAAGTCCCTAAGCTCACATGGGACTGATGGGGACTTTTGACACTTTATTCCTTGTGGTAAACCTAAGGTCTCTACGAAGATTTGGCTCTGTCGGAATTTTCTTTATTTCAATTGTCTAAAATGACCGGACTAATACGTGGCGTATGTGTGCATACTATGTAGAACATGATTCTTACAAGCGTAATATCTGAGAAATAGTGGGTCTTAGAGAAAAAATCCTAGAGATCATTTTTATAGAGAATTTTAAGATCTACAACTTTGCTCTGAGGTACTTTTTCGATAAAACTTACCGTTTTCGAGAAAAATCCAAAAAACCTAAAATTTTGACCTTGGGCCCCGAATAAGTCCCTAAGCTCACATGGGACTGATGGGGACTCTTGACACTTTATTCCTTGTGGTAAACCTAAGGTCTCTACGAAGATTTGGCTCTGTCGGAATTTTCTTTATTTCAATTGTCTAAAATGACCGGACTAATACGTGGCGTATGTGTGCATACTATGTAGAACATGATTCTTTCAAGCGTAATATCTGGGAAATAGTGGGTCTTAGAGAAAAAACATAGATACCATTTTTATAGAGAATTTTAAGATCTACAACTTTGCTCTGAGGTACTTTTTCGATAAAACTTACCGTTTTCGAGAAAAATCCAAAAAACCTAAAATTTTGACCTTGGGCCCCGAATAAGTCCCTAAGCTCACATGGGACTGATGGGGACTTTTGACACTTTATTCCTTGTGGTAAACCTAAGGTCTCTACGAAGATTTGGCTCTGTCGGAATTTTCTTTATTTCAATTGTCTAAAATGACCGGACTAATACGTGGCGTATGTGTGCATACTATGTAGAACATGATTCTTTCAAGCGTAATATCTGAGAAATAGTGGGTCTTAGAGAAAAAATCATAGAGATCATTTTTATAGAGAATTTTAAGGTCTACAACTTTGCTCTGAGGTACTTTTTCGATAAAACTTACCGTTTTCGAGAAAAATCCAAAAAACCTAAAATTTTGACCTTGGGCCCCGAATAAGTCCCTAAGCTCACATGGGACTGATGGGGACTTTTGACACTTTATTCCTTGTGGTAAACCTAAGGTCTCTACGAAGATTTGGCTCTGTCGGAATTTTCTTTATTTCAATTGTCTAAAATGACCGGACTAATACGTGGCGTATGTGTGCATACTATGTAGAACATGATTCTTACAAGCGTAATATCTGGGAAATAGTGGGTCTTAGAGAAAAAATCATAGAGATCATTTTTATAGAGAATTTTAAGATCTACAACTTTGCTCTGAGGTACTTTTTCGATAAAACTTACCGTTTTCGAGAAAAATCCAAAAAACCTAAAATTTTGACCTTGGGCCCCGAATAAGTCCCTAAGCTCACATGGGACTGATGGGGACTCTTGACACTTTATTCCTTGTGGTAAACCTAAGGTCTCTACGAAGATTTGGCTCTGTCGGAATTTTCTTTATTTCAATTGTCTAAAATGACCGGACTAATACGTGGCGTATGTGTGCATACTATGTAGAACATGATTCTTTCAAGCGTAATATCTGGGAAATAGTGGGTCTTAGAGAAAAAACATAGATACCATTTTTATAGAGAATTTTAAGATCTACAACTTTGCTCTAAGGTACTTTTTCGATAAAACTTACCGTTTTCGAGAAAAATCCAAAAAACCTAAAATTTTGACCTTGGGCCCCGAATAAGTCCCTAAGCTCACATGGGACTGATGGGGACTTTTGACACTTTATTCCTTGTAGTAAACCTAAGGTCTCTACGAAGATTTGGCTCTGTCGGAATTTTCTTTATTTCAATTGTCTAAAATGACCGGACTAATACGTGGCGTATGTGTGCATACTATGTAGAACATGATTCTTACAAGCGTAATATCTGAGAAATAGTGGGTCTTAGAGAAAAAATCATAGAGATCATTTTTATAGAGAATTTTAAGATCTACAACTTTGCTCTGAGGTACTTTTTCGATAAAACTTACCGTTTTCGAGAAAAATCCAAAAAACCTAAAATTTTGACCTTGGGCCCCGAATAAGTCCCTAAGCTCACATGGGACTGATGGGGACTCTTGACACTTTATTCCTTGTGGTAAACCTAAGGTCTCTACGAAGATTTGGCTCTGTCGGAATTTTCTTTATTTCAATTGTCTAAAATGACCGGACTAATACGTGGCGTATGTGTGCATACTATGTAGAACATGATTCTTTCAAGCGTAATATCTGGGAAATAGTGGGTCTTAGAGAAAAAACATAGATACCATTTTTATAGAGAATTTTAAGATCTACAACTTTGCTCTGAGGTACTTTTTCGATAAAACTTACCGTTTTCGAGAAAAATCCAAAAAACCTAAAATTTTGACCTTGGGCCCCGAATAAGTCCCTAAGCTCACATGGGACTGATGGGGACTTTTGACACTTTATTCCTTGTGGTAAACCTAAGGTCTCTACGAAGATTTGGCTCTGTCGGAATTTTCTTTATTTCAATTGTCTAAAATGACCGGACTAATACGTGGCGTATGTGTGCATACTATGTAGAACATGATTCTTACAAGCGTAATATCTGAGAAATAGTGGGTCTTAGAGAAAAAATCATAAAGATCATTTTTATAGAAAATTTTAAGATCTACAACTTTGCTCTGAGGTACTTTTTCGATAAAACTTACCGTTTTCGAGAAAAATCCAAAAAACCTAAAATTTTGACCTTGGGCCCCGAATAAGTCCCTAAGCTCACATGGGACTGATGGGGACTTTTGACACTTTATTCCTTGTGGTAAACCTAAGGTCTCTACGAAGATTTGGCTCTGTCGGAATTTTCTTTATTTCAATTGTCTAAAATGACCGGACTAATACGTGGCGTATGTGTGCATACTATGTAGAACATGATTCTTACAAGCGTAATATCTGAGAAATAGTGGGTCTTAGAGAAAAAATCATAGAGATCATTTTTATAGAGAATTTTAAGATCTACAACTTTGCTCTGAGGTACTTTTTCGATAAAACTTACCGTTTTCGAGAAAAATCCAAAAAACCTAAAAATTTGACCTTGGGCCCCGAATAAGTCCCTAAGCTCACATGGGACTGATGGGGACTCTTGACACTTTATTCCTTGTGGTAAACCTAAGGTCTCTACGAAGATTTGGCTCTGTCGGAATTTTCTTTATTTCAATTGTCTAAAATGACCGGACTAATACGTGGCGTATGTGTGCATACTATGTAGAACATGATTCTTTCAAGCGTAATATCTGGGAAATAGTGGGTCTTAGAGAAAAAACATAGATACCATTTTTATAGAGAATTTTAAGATCTACAACTTTGCTCTGAGGTACTTTTTCGATAAAACTTACCGTTTTCGAGAAAAATCCAAAAAACCTAAAATTTTGACCTTGGGCCCCGAATAAGTCCCTAAGCTCACATGGGACTGATGGGGACTTTTGACACTTTATTCCTTGTGGTAAACCTAAGGTCTCTACGAAGATTTGGCTCTGTCGGAATTTTCTTTATTTCAATTGTCTAAAATGACCGGACTAATACGTGGCGTATGTGTGCATACTATGTAGAACATGATTCTTTCAAGCGTAATATCTGAGAAATAGTGGGTCTTAGAGAAAAAATCATAGAGATCATTTTTATAGAGAATTTTAAGATCTACAACTTTGCTCTGAGGTACTTTTTCGATAAAACTTACCGTTTTCGAGAAAAATCCAAAAAACCTAAAATTTTGACCTTGGGCCCCGAATAAGTCCCTAAGCTCACATGGGACTGATGGGGACTTTTGACACTTTATTCCTTGTGGTAAACCTAAGGTCTCTACGAAGATTTGGCTCTGTCGGAATTTTCTTTACTTCAATTGTCTAAAATGACCGGACTAATACGTGGCGTATGTGTGCATACTATGTAGAACATGATTCTTACAAGCGTAATATCTGGGAAATAGTGGGTCTTAGAGAAAAAATCATAGAGATCATTTTTATAGAGAATTTTAAGATCTACAACTTTGCTCTGAGGTACTTTTTCGATAAAACTTACCGTTTTCGAGAAAAATCCAAAAAACCTAAAATTTTGACCTTGGGCCCCGAATAAGTCCCTAAGCTCACATGGGACTGATGGGGACTTTTGACACTTTATTCCTTGTGGTAAACCTAAGGTCTCTACGAAGATTTGGCTCTGTCGGAATTTTCTTTATTTCAATTGTCTAAAATGACCGGACTAATACGTGGCGTATGTGTGCATACTATGTAGAACATGATTCTTACAAGCGTAATATCTGGGAAATAGTGGGTCTTAGAGAAAAAATCATAGAGATCATTTTTATAGAGAATTTTAAGATCTACAACTTTGCTCTGAGGTACTTTTTCGATAAAACTTACCGTTTTCGAGAAAAATCCAAAAAACCTAAAATTTTGACCTTGGGCCCCGAATAAGTCCCTAAGCTCACATGGGACTGATGGGGACTTTTGACACTTTATTCCTTGTGGTAAACCTAAGGTCTCTACGAAGATTTGGCTCTGTCGGAATTTTCTTTATTTCAATTGTCTAAAATGACCGGACTAATACGTGGCGTATGTGTGCATACTATGTAGAACATGATTCTTTCAAGCGTAATATCTGAGAAATAGTGGGTCTTAGAGAAAAAATCATAGAGATCATTTTTATAGAGAATTTTAAGATCTACAACTTTGCTCTGAGGTACTTTTTCGATAAAACTTACCGTTTTCGAGAAAAATCCAAAAAACCTAAAATTTTGACCTTGGGCCCCGAATAAGTCCCTAAGCTCACATGGGACTGATGGGGACTTTTGACACTTTATTCCTTGTGGTAAACCTAAGGTCTCTACGAAGATTTGGCTCTGTCGGAATTTTCTTTACTTCAATTGTCTAAAATGACCGGACTAATACGTGGCGTATGTGTGCATACTATGTAGAACATGATTCTTACAAGCGTAATATCTGGGAAATAGTGGGTCTTAGAGAAAAAATCATAGAGATCATTTTTATAGAGAATTTTAAGATCTACAACTTTGCTCTGAGGTACTTTTTCGATAAAACTTACCGTTTTCGAGAAAAATCCAAAAAACCTAAAATTTTGACCTTGGGCCCCGAATAAGTCCCTAAGCTCACATGGGACTGATGGGGACTTTTGACACTTTATTCCTTGTGGTAAACCTAAGGTCTCTACGAAGATTTGGCTCTGTCGGAATTTTCTTTATTTCAATTGTCTAAAATGACCGGACTAATACGTGGCGTATGTGTGCATACTATGTAGAACATGATTCTTACAAGCGTAATATCTGGGAAATAGTGGGTCTTAGAGAAAAAATCATAGAGATCATTTTTATAGAGAATTTTAAGATCTACAACTTTGCTCTGAGGTACTTTTTCGATAAAACTTACCGTTTTCGAGAAAAATCCAAAAAACCTAAAATTTTGACCTTGGGCCCCGAATAAGTCCCTAAGCTCACATGGGACTGATGGGGACTTTTGACACTTTATTCCTTGTGGTAAACCTAAGGTCTCTACGAAGATTTGGCTCTGTCGGAATTTTCTTTATTTCAATTGTCTAAAATGACCGGACTAATACGTGGCGTATGTGTGCATACTATGTAGAACATGATTCTTACAAGCGTAATATCTGGGAAATAGTGGGTCTTAGAGGAAAAACATAGATACCATTTTTATAGAGAATTTTAAGATCTACAACTTTGCTCTGAGGTACTTTTTCGATAAAACTTACCGTTTTCGAGAAAAATCCAAAAAACCTAAAATTTTGACCTTGGGCCCCGAATAAGTCCCTAAGCTCACATGGGACTGATGGGGACTTTTGACACTTTATTCCTTGTGGTAAACCTAAGGTCTCTACGAAGATTTGGCTCTGTCGGAATTTTCTTTATTTCAATTGTCTAAAATGACCGGACTAATACGTGGCGTATGTGTGCATACTATGTAGAACATGATTCTTACAAGCGTAATATCTGAGAAATAGTGGGTCTTAGAGAAAAAATCATAGAGATCATTTTTATAGAGAATTTTAAGATCTACAACTTTGCTCTGAGGTACTTTTTCGATAAAACTTACCGTTTTCGAGAAAAATCCAAAAAACCTAAAATTTTGACCTTGGGCCCCGAATAAGTCCCTAAGCTCACATGGGACTGATGGGGACTTTTGACACTTTATTCCTTGTGGTAAACCTAAGGTCTCTACGAAGATTTGGCTCTGTCGGAATTTTCTTTATTTCAATTGTCTAAAATGACCGGACTAATACGTGGCGTATGTGTGCATACTATGTAGAACATGATTCTTACAAGCGTAATATCTGGGAAATAGTGGGTCTTAGAGAAAAAACATGGATACCATTTTTATAGAGAATTTTAAGATCTACAACTTTGCTCTGAGGTACTTTTTCGATAAAACTTACCGTTTTCGAGAAAAATCCAAAAAACCTAAAATTTTGACCTTGGGCCCCGAATAAGTCCCTAAGCTCACATGGGACTGATGGGGACTTTTGACACTTTATTCCTTGTGGTAAACCTAAGGTCTCTACGAAGATTTGGCTCTGTCGGAATTTTCTTTATTTCAATTGTCTAAAATGACCGGACTAATACGTGGCGTATGTGTGCATACTATGTAGAACATGATTCTTACAAGCGTAATATCTGAGAAATAGTGGGTCTTAGAGAAAAAATCATAGAGATCATTTTTATAGAGAATTTTAAGATCTACAACTTTGCTCTGAGGTACTTTTTCGATAAAACTTACCGTTTTCGAGAAAAATCCAAAAAACCTAAAATTTTGACCTTGGGCCCCGAATAAGTCCCTAAGCTCACATGGGACTGATGGGGACTTTTGACACTTTATTCCTTGTGGTAAACCTAAGGTCTCTACGAAGATTTGGCTCTGTCGGAATTTTCTTTATTTCAATTGTCTAAAATGACCGGACTAATACGTGGCGTATGTGTGCATACTATGTAGAACATGATTCTTACAAGCGTAATATCTGAGAAATAGTGGGTCTTAGAGAAAAAATCATAGAGATCATTTTTATAGAGAATTTTAAGATCTACAACTTTGCTCTGAGGTACTTTTTCGATAAAACTTACCGTTTTCGAGAAAAATCCAAAAAACCTAAAATTTTGACCTTGGGCCCCGAATAAGTCCCTAAGCTCACATGGGACTGATGGGGACTCTTGACACTTTATTCCTTGTGGTAAACCTAAGGTCTCTACGAAGATTTGGCTCTGTCGGAATTTTCTTTATTTCAATTGTCTAAAATGACCGGACTAATACGTGGCGTATGTGTGCGTACTATGTAGAACATGATTCTTTCAAGCGTAATATCTGGGAAATAGTGGGTCTTAGAGAAAAAACATAGATACCATTTTTATAGAGAATTTTAAGATCTACAACTTTGCTCTGAGGTACTTTTTCGATAAAACTTACCGTTTTCGAGAAAAATCCAAAAAACCTAAAATTTTGACCTTGGGCCCCGAATAAGTCCCTAAGCTCACATGGGACTGATGGGGACTTTTGACACTTTATTCCTTGTGGTAAACCTAAGGTCTCTACGAAGATTTGGCTCTGTCGGAATTTTCTTTATTTCAATTGTCTAAAATGACCGGACTAATACGTGGCGTATGTGTGCATACTATGTAGAACATGATTCTTACAAGCGTAATATCTGAGAAATAGTGGGTCTTAGAGAAAAAATCATAAAGATCATTTTTATAGAAAATTTTAAGATCTACAACTTTGCTCTGAGGTACTTTTTCGATAAAACTTACCGTTTTCGAGAAAAATCCAAAAAACCTAAAATTTTGACCTTGGGCCCCGAATAAGTCCCTAAGCTCACATGGGACTGATGGGGACTTTTGACACTTTATTCCTTGTGGTAAACCTAAGGTCTCTACGAAGATTTGGCTCTGTCGGAATTTTCTTTATTTCAATTGTCTAAAATGACCGGACTAATACGTGGCGTATGTGTGCATACTATGTAGAACATGATTCTTACAAGCGTAATATCTGAGAAATAGTGGGTCTTAGAGAAAAAATCATAGAGATCATTTTTATAGAGAATTTTAAGATCTACAACTTTGCTCTGAGGTACTTTTTCGATAAAACTTACCGTTTTCGAGAAAAATCCAAAAAACCTAAAATTTTGACCTTGGGCCCCGAATAAGTCCCTAAGCTCACATGGGACTGATGGGGACTCTTGACACTTTATTCCTTGTGGTAAACCTAAGGTCTCTACGAAGATTTGGCTCTGTCGGAATTTTCTTTATTTCAATTGTCTAAAATGACCGGACTAATACGTGGCGTATGTGTGCATACTATGTAGAACATGATTCTTTCAAGCGTAATATCTGGGAAATAGTGGGTCTTAGAGAAAAAACATAGATACCATTTTTATAGAGAATTTTAAGATCTACAACTTTGCTCTGAGGTACTTTTTCGATAAAACTTACCGTTTTCGAGAAAAATCCAAAAAACCTAAAATTTTGACCTTGGGCCCCGAATAAGTCCCTAAGCTCACATGGGACTGATGGGGACTTTTGACACTTTATTCCTTGTGGTAAACCTAAGGTCTCTACGAAGATTTGGCTCTGTCGGAATTTTCTTTATTTCAATTGTCTAAAATGACCGGACTAATACGTGGCGTATGTGTGCATACTATGTAGAACATGATTCTTTCAAGCGTAATATCTGAGAAATAGTGGGTCTTAGAGAAAAAATCATAGAGATCATTTTTATAGAGAATTTTAAGATCTACAACTTTGCTCTGAGGTACTTTTTCGATAAAACTTACCGTTTTCGAGAAAAATCCAAAAAACCTAAAATTTTGACCTTGGGCCCCGAATAAGTCCCTAAGCTCACATGGGACTGATGGGGACTTTTGACACTTTATTCCTTGTGGTAAACCTAAGGTCTCTACGAAGATTTGGCTCTGTCGGAATTTTCTTTACTTCAATTGTCTAAAATGACCGGACTAATACGTGGCGTATGTGTGCATACTATGTAGAACATGATTCTTACAAGCGTAATATCTGGGAAATAGTGGGTCTTAGAGAAAAAATCATAGAGATCATTTTTATAGAGAATTTTAAGATCTACAACTTTGCTCTGAGGTACTTTTTCGATAAAACTTACCGTTTTCGAGAAAAATCCAAAAAACCTAAAATTTTGACCTTGGGCCCCGAATAAGTCCCTAAGCTCACATGGGACTGATGGGGACTTTTGACACTTTATTCCTTGTGGTAAACCTAAGGTCTCTACGAAGATTTGGCTCTGTCGGAATTTTCTTTATTTCAATTGTCTAAAATGACCGGACTAATACGTGGCGTATGTGTGCATACTATGTAGAACATGATTCTTACAAGCGTAATATCTGGGAAATAGTGGGTCTTAGAGAAAAAATCATAGAAATCATTTTTATAGAGAATTTTAAGATCTACAACTTTGCTCTGAGGTACTTTTTCGATAAAACTTACCGTTTTCGAGAAAAATCCAAAAAACCTAAAATTTTGACCTTGGGCCCCGAATAAGTCCCTAAGCTCACATGGGACTGATGGGGACTTTTGACACTTTATTCCTTGTGGTAAACCTAAGGTCTCTACGAAGATTTGGCTCTGTCGGAATTTTCTTTATTTCAATTGTCTAAAATGACCGGACTAATACGTGGCGTATGTGTGCATACTATGTAGAACATGATTCTTTCAAGCGTAATATCTGAGAAATAGTGGGTCTTAGAGAAAAAATCATAGAGATCATTTTTATAGAGAATTTTAAGATCTACAACTTTGCTCTGAGGTACTTTTTCGATAAAACTTACCGTTTTCGAGAAAAATCCAAAAAACCTAAAATTTTGACCTTGGGCCCCGAATAAGTCCCTAAGCTCACATGGGACTGATGGGGACTTTTGACACTTTATTCCTTGTGGTAAACCTAAGGTCTCTACGAAGATTTGGCTCTGTCGGAATTTTCTTTACTTCAATTGTCTAAAATGACCGGACTAATACGTGGCGTATGTGTGCATACTATGTAGAACATGATTCTTACAAGCGTAATATCTGGGAAATAGTGGGTCTTAGAGAAAAAATCATAGAGATCATTTTTATAGAGAATTTTAAGATCTACAACTTTGCTCTGAGGTACTTTTTCGATAAAACTTACCGTTTTCGAGAAAAATCCAAAAAACCTAAAATTTTGACCTTGGGCCCCGAATAAGTCCCTAAGCTCACATGGGACTGATGGGGACTTTTGACACTTTATTCCTTGTGGTAAACCTAAGGTCTCTACGAAGATTTGGCTCTGTCGGAATTTTCTTTATTTCAATTGTCTAAAATGACCGGACTAATACGTGGCGTATGTGTGCATACTATGTAGAACATGATTCTTACAAGCGTAATATCTGGGAAATAGTGGGTCTTAGAGAAAAAATCATAGAGATCATTTTTATAGAGAATTTTAAGATCTACAACTTTGCTCTGAGGTACTTTTTCGATAAAACTTACCGTTTTCGAGAAAAATCCAAAAAACCTAAAATTTTGACCTTGGGCCCCGAATAAGTCCCTAAGCTCACATGGGACTGATGGGGACTTTTGACACTTTATTCCTTGTGGTAAACCTAAGGTCTCTACGAAGATTTGGCTCTGTCGGAATTTTCTTTATTTCAATTGTCTAAAATGACCGGACTAATACGTGGCGTATGTGTGCATACTATGTAGAACATGATTCTTACAAGCGTAATATCTGGGAAATAGTGGGTCTTAGAGGAAAAACATAGATACCATTTTTATAGAGAATTTTAAGATCTACAACTTTGCTCTGAGGTACTTTTTCGATAAAACTTACCGTTTTCGAGAAAAATCCAAAAAACCTAAAATTTTGACCTTGGGCCCCGAATAAGTCCCTAAGCTCACATGGGACTGATGGGGACTTTTGACACTTTATTCCTTGTGGTAAACCTAAGGTCTCTACGAAGATTTGGCTCTGTCGGAATTTTCTTTATTTCAATTGTCTAAAATGACCGGACTAATACGTGGCGTATGTGTGCATACTATGTAGAACATGATTCTTACAAGCGTAATATCTGGGAAATAGTGGGTCTTAGAGAAAAAATCATAGAGATCATTTTTATAGAGAATTTTAAGATCTACAACTTTGCTCTGAAGTACTTTTTCGATAAAACTTACCGTTTTCGAGAAAAATCCAAAAAACCTAAAATTTTGACCTTGGGCCCCGAATAAGTCCCTAAGCTCACATGGGACTGATGGGGACTTTTGACACTTTATTCCTTGTGGTAAACCTAAGGTCTCTACGAAGATTTGGCTCTGTCGGAATTTTCTTTATTTCAATTGTCTAAAATGACCGGACTAATACGTGGCGTATGTGTGCATACTATGTAGAACATGATTCTTACAAGCGTAATATCTGGGAAATAGTGGGTCTTAGAGAAAAAACATGGATACCATTTTTATAGAGAATTTTAAGATCTACAACTTTGCTCTGAGGTACTTTTTCGATAAAACTTACCGTTTTCGAGAAAAATCCAAAAAACCTAAAATTTTGACCTTGGGCCCCGAATAAGTCCCTAAGCTCACATGGGACTGATGGGGACTTTTGACACTTTATTCCTTGTGGTAAACCTAAGGTCTCTACGAAGATTTGGCTCTGTCGGAATTTTCTTTATTTCAATTGTCTAAAATGACCGGACTAATACGTGGCGTATGTGTGCATACTATGTAGAACATGATTCTTACAAGCGTAATATCTGAGAAATAGTGGGTCTTAGAGAAAAAATCATAGAGATCATTTTTATAGAGAATTTTAAGATCTACAACTTTGCTCTGAGGTACTTTTTCGATAAAACTTACCGTTTTCGAGAAAAATCCAAAAAACCTAAAATTTTGACCTTGGGCCCCGAATAAGTCCCTAAGCTCACATGGGACTGATGGGGACTTTTGACACTTTATTCCTTGTGGTAAACCTAAGGTCTCTACGAAGATTTGGCTCTGTCGGAATTTTCTTTATTTCAATTGTCTAAAATGACCGGACTAATACGTGGCGTATGTGTGCATACTATGTAGAACATGATTCTTACAAGCGTAATATCTGGGAAATAGTGGGTCTTAGAGGAAAAACATAGATACCATTTTTATAGAGAATTTTAAGATCTACAACTTTGCTCTGAGGTACTTTTTCGATAAAACTTACCGTTTTCGAGAAAAATCCAAAAAACCTAAAATTTTGACCTTGGGCCCCGAATAAGTCCCTAAGCTCACATGGGACTGATGGGGACTTTTGACACTTTATTCCTTGTGGTAAACCTAAGGTCTCTACGAAGATTTGGCTCTGTCGGAATTTTCTTTATTTCAATTGTCTAAAATGACCGGACTAATACGTGGCGTATGTGTGCATACTATGTAGAACATGATTCTTACAAGCGTAATATCTGAGAAATAGTGGGTCTTAGAGAAAAAATCATAGAGATCATTTTTATAGAGAATTTTAAGATCTACAACTTTGCTCTGAGGTACTTTTTCGATAAAACTTACCGTTTTCGAGAAAAATCCAAAAAACCTAAAATTTTGACCTTGGGCCCCGAATAAGTCCCTAAGCTCACATGGGACTGATGGGGACTTTTGACACTTTATTCCTTGTGGTAAACCTAAGGTCTCTACGAAGATTTGGCTCTGTCGGAATTTTCTTTATTTCAATTGTCTAAAATGACCGGACTAATACGTGGCGTATGTGTGCATACTATGTAGAACATGATTCTTACAAGCGTAATATCTGGGAAATAGTGGGTCTTAGAGAAAAAACATAGATACCATTTTTATAGAGAATTTTAAGATCTACAACTTTGCTCTGAGGTACTTTTTCGATAAAACTTACCGTTTTCGAGAAAAATCCAAAAAACCTAAAATTTTGACCTTGGGCCCCGAATAAGTCCCTAAGCTCACATGGGACTGATGGGGACTTTTGACACTTTATTCCTTGTGGTAAACCTAAGGTCTCTACGAAGATTTGGCTCTGTCGGAATTTTCTTTATTTCAATTGTCTAAAATGACCGGACTAATACGTGGCGTATGTGTGCATACTATGTAGAACATGATTCTTACAAGCGTAATATCTGAGAAATAGTGGGTCTTAGAGAAAAAATCATAGAGATCATTTTTATAGAGAATTTTAAGATCTACAACTTTGCTCTGAGGTACTTTTTCGATAAAACTTACCGTTTTCGAGAAAAATCCAAAAAACCTAAAATTTTGACCTTGGGCCCCGAATAAGTCCCTAAGCTCACATGGGACTGATGGGGACTTTTGACACTTTATTCCTTGTGGTAAACCTAAGGTCTCTACGAAGATTTGGCTCTGTCGGAATTTTCTTTATTTCAATTGTCTAAAATGACCGGACTAATACGTGGCGTATGTGTGCATACTATGTAGAACATGATTCTTACAAGCGTAATATCTGGGAAATAGTGGGTCTTAGAGAAAAAATCATAGAGATCATTTTTATAGAGAATTTTAAGATCTACAACTTTGCTCTGAGGTACTTTTTCGATAAAACTTACCGTTTTCGAGAAAAATCCAAAAAACCTAAAATTTTGACCTTGGGCCCCGAATAAGTCCCTAAGCTCACATGGGACTGATGGGGACTTTTGACACTTTATTCCTTGTGGTAAACCTAAGGTCTCTACGAAGATTTGGCTCTGTCGGAATTTTCTTTATTTCAATTGTCTAAAATGACCGGACTAATACGTGGCGTATGTGTGCATACTATGTAGAACATGATTCTTACAAGCGTAATATCTGGGAAATAGTGGGTCTTAGAGAAAAAACATAGATACCATTTTTATAGAGAATTTTAAGATCTACAACTTTGCTCTGAGGTACTTTTTCGATAAAACTTACCGTTTTCGAGAAAAATCCAAAAAACCTAAAATTTTGACCTTGGGCCCCGAATAAGTCCCTAAGCTCACATGGGACTGATGGGGACTTTTGACACTTTATTCCTTGTGGTAAACCTAAGGTCTCTACGAAGATTTGGCTCTGTCGGAATTTTCTTTATTTCAATTGTCTAAAATGACCGGACTAATACGTGGCGTATGTGTGCATACTATGTAGAACATGATTCTTACAAGCGTAATATCTGAGAAATAGTGGGTCTTAGAGAAAAAATCATAGAGATCATTTTTATAGAGAATTTTAAGATCTACAACTTTGCTCTGAGGTACTTTTTCGATAAAACTTACCGTTTTCGAGAAAAATCCAAAAAACCTAAAATTTTGACCTTGGGCCCCGAATAAGTCCCTAAGCTCACATGGGACTGATGGGGACTTTTGACACTTTATTCCTTGTGGTAAACCTAAGGTCTCTACGAAGATTTGGCTCTGTCGGAATTTTCTTTACTTCAATTGTCTAAAATGACCGGACTAATACGTGGCGTATGTGTGCATACTATGTAGAACATGATTCTTACAAGCGTAATATCTGGGAAATAGTGGGTCTTAGAGAAAAAATCATAGAGATCATTTTTATAGAGAATTTTAAGATCTACAACTTTGCTCTGAGGTACTTTTTCGATAAAACTTACCGTTTTCGAGAAAAATCCAAAAAACCTAAAATTTTGACCTTGGGCCCCGAATAAGTCCCTAAGCTCACATGGGACTGATGGGGACTTTTGACACTTTATTCCTTGTGGTAAACCTAAGGTCTCTACGAAGATTTGGCTCTGTCGGAATTTTCTTTATTTCAATTGTCTAAAATGACCGGACTAATACGTGGCGTATGTGTGCATACTATGTAGAACATGATTCTTACAAGCGTAATATCTGGGAAATAGTGGGTCTTAGAGAAAAAATCATAGAGATCATTTTTATAGAGAATTTTAAGATCTACAACTTTGCTCTGAGGTACTTTTTCGATAAAACTTACCGTTTTCGAGAAAAATCCAAAAAACCTAAAATTTTGACCTTGGGCCCCGAATAAGTCCCTAAGCTCACATGGGACTGATGGGGACTTTTGACACTTTATTCCTTGTGGTAAACCTAAGGTCTCTACGAAGATTTGGCTCTGTCGGAATTTTCTTTATTTCAATTGTCTAAAATGACCGGACTAATACGTGGCGTATGTGTGCATACTATGTAGAACATGATTCTTTCAAGCGTAATATCTGAGAAATAGTGGGTCTTAGAGAAAAAATCATAGAGATCATTTTTATAGAGAATTTTAAGATCTACAACTTTGCTCTGAGGTACTTTTTCGATAAAACTTACCGTTTTCGAGAAAAATCCAAAAAACCTAAAATTTTGACCTTGGGCCCCGAATAAGTCCCTAAGCTCACATGGGACTGATGGGGACTTTTGACACTTTATTCCTTGTGGTAAACCTAAGGTCTCTACGAAGATTTGGCTCTGTCGGAATTTTCTTTACTTCAATTGTCTAAAATGACCGGACTAATACGTGGCGTATGTGTGCATACTATGTAGAACATGATTCTTACAAGCGTAATATCTGGGAAATAGTGGGTCTTAGAGAAAAAATCATAGAGATCATTTTTATAGAGAATTTTAAGATCTACAACTTTGCTCTGAGGTACTTTTTCGATAAAACTTACCGTTTTCGAGAAAAATCCAAAAAACCTAAAATTTTGACCTTGGGCCCCGAATAAGTCCCTAAGCTCACATGGGACTGATGGGGACTTTTGACACTTTATTCCTTGTGGTAAACCTAAGGTCTCTACGAAGATTTGGCTCTGTCGGAATTTTCTTTATTTCAATTGTCTAAAATGACCGGACTAATACGTGGCGTATGTGTGCATACTATGTAGAACATGATTCTTACAAGCGTAATATCTGGGAAATAGTGGGTCTTAGAGAAAAAATCATAGAGATCATTTTTATAGAGAATTTTAAGATCTACAACTTTGCTCTGAGGTACTTTTTCGATAAAACTTACCGTTTTCGAGAAAAATCCAAAAAACCTAAAATTTTGACCTTGGGCCCCGAATAAGTCCCTAAGCTCACATGGGACTGATGGGGACTTTTGACACTTTATTCCTTGTGGTAAACCTAAGGTCTCTACGAAGATTTGGCTCTGTCGGAATTTTCTTTATTTCAATTGTCTAAAATGACCGGACTAATACGTGGCGTATGTGTGCATACTATGTAGAACATGATTCTTACAAGCGTAATATCTGGGAAATAGTGGGTCTTAGAGGAAAAACATAGATACCATTTTTATAGAGAATTTTAAGATCTACAACTTTGCTCTGAGGTACTTTTTCGATAAAACTTACCGTTTTCGAGAAAAATCCAAAAAACCTAAAATTTTGACCTTGGGCCCCGAATAAGTCCCTAAGCTCACATGGGACTGATGGGGACTTTTGACACTTTATTCCTTGTGGTAAACCTAAGGTCTCTACGAAGATTTGGCTCTGTCGGAATTTTCTTTATTTCAATTGTCTAAAATGACCTGACTAATACGTGGCGTATGTGTGCATACTATGTAGAACATGATTCTTACAAGCGTAATATCTGAGAAATAGTGGGTCTTAGAGAAAAAATCATAGAGATCATTTTTATAGAGAATTTTAAGATCTACAACTTTGCTCTGAGGTACTTTTTCGATAAAACTTACCGTTTTCGAGAAAAATCCAAAAAACCTAAAATTTTGACCTTGGGCCCCGAATAAGTCCCTAAGCTCACATGGGACTGATGGGGACTTTTGACACTTTATTCCTTGTGGTAAACCTAAGGTCTCTACGAAGATTTGGCTCTGTCGGAATTTTCTTTATTTCAATTGTCTAAAATGACCGGACTAATACGTGGCGTATGTGTGCATACTATGTAGAACATGATTCTTACAAGCGTAATATCTGGGAAATAGTGGGTCTTAGAGAAAAAACATGGATACCATTTTTATAGAGAATTTTAAGATCTACAACTTTGCTCTGAGGTACTTTTTCGATAAAACTTACCGTTTTCGAGAAAAATCCAAAAAACCTAAAATTTTGACCTTGGGCCCCGAATAAGTCCCTAAGCTCACATGGGACTGATGGGGACTTTTGACACTTTATTCCTTGTGGTAAACCTAAGGTCTCTACGAAGATTTGGCTCTGTCGGAATTTTCTTTATTTCAATTGTCTAAAATGACCGGACTAATACGTGGCGTATGTGTGCATACTATGTAGAACATGATTCTTACAAGCGTAATATCTGAGAAATAGTGGGTCTTAGAGAAAAAATCATAGAGATCATTTTTATAGAGAATTTTAAGATCTACAACTTTGCTCTGAGGTACTTTTTCGATAAAACTTACCGTTTTCGAGAAAAATCCAAAAAACCTAAAATTTTGACCTTGGGCCCCGAATAAGTCCCTAAGCTCACATGGGACTGATGGGGACTTTTGACACTTTATTCCTTGTGGTAAACCTAAGGTCTCTACGAAGATTTGGCTCTGTCGGAATTTTCTTTATTTCAATTGTCTAAAATGACCGGACTAATACGTGGCGTATGTGTGCATACTATGTAGAACATGATTCTTACAAGCGTAATATCTGGGAAATAGTGGGTCTTAGAGGAAAAACATAGATACCATTTTTATAGAGAATTTTAAGATCTACAACTTTGCTCTGAGGTACTTTTTCGATAAAACTTACCGTTTTCGAGAAAAATCCAAAAAACCTAAAATTTTGACCTTGGGCCCCGAATAAGTCCCTAAGCTCACATGGGACTGATGGGGACTTTTGACACTTTATTCCTTGTGGTAAACCTAAGGTCTCTACGAAGATTTGGCTCTGTCGGAATTTTCTTTATTTCAATTGTCTAAAATGACCGGACTAATACGTGGCGTATGTGTGCATACTATGTAGAACATGATTCTTACAAGCGTAATATCTGAGAAATAGTGGGTCTTAGAGAAAAAATCATAGAGATCATTTTTATAGAGAATTTTAAGATCTACAACTTTGCTCTGAGGTACTTTTTCGATAAAACTTACCGTTTTCGAGAAAAATCCAAAAAACCTAAAATTTTGACCTTGGGCCCCGAATAAGTCCCTAAGCTCACATGGGACTGATGGGGACTTTTGACACTTTATTCCTTGTGGTAAACCTAAGGTCTCTACGAAGATTTGGCTCTGTCGGAATTTTCTTTATTTCAATTGTCTAAAATGACCGGACTAATACGTGGCGTATGTGTGCATACTATGTAGAACATGATTCTTACAAGCGTAATATCTGGGAAATAGTGGGTCTTAGAGAAAAAACATAGATACCATTTTTATAGAGAATTTTAAGATCTACAACTTTGCTCTGAGGTACTTTTTCGATAAAACTTACCGTTTTCGAGAAAAATCCAAAAAACCTAAAATTTTGACCTTGGGCCCCGAATAAGTCCCTAAGCTCACATGGGACTGATGGGGACTTTTGACACTTTATTCCTTGTGGTAAACCTAAGGTCTCTACGAAGATTTGGCTCTGTCGGAATTTTCTTTATTTCAATTGTCTAAAATGACCGGACTAATACGTGGCGTATGTGTGCATACTATGTAGAACATGATTCTTACAAGCGTAATATCTGAGAAATAGTGGGTCTTAGAGAAAAAATCATAGAGATCATTTTTATAGAGAATTTTAAGATCTACAACTTTGCTCTGAGGTACTTTTTCGATAAAACTTACCGTTTTCGAGAAAAATCCAAAAAACCTAAAATTTTGACCTTGGGCCCCGAATAAGTCCCTAAGCTCACATGGGACTGATGGGGACTTTTGACACTTTATTCCTTGTGGTAAACCTAAGGTCTCTACGAAGATTTGGCTCTGTCGGAATTTTCTTTATTTCAATTGTCTAAAATGACCGGACTAATACGTGGCGTATGTGTGCATACTATGTAGAACATGATTCTTACAAGCGTAATATCTGGGAAATAGTGGGTCTTAGAGAAAAAATCATAGAGATCATTTTTATAGAGAATTTTAAGATCTACAACTTTGCTCTGAGGTACTTTTTCGATAAAACTTACCGTTTTCGAGAAAAATCCAAAAAACCTAAAATTTTGACCTTGGGCCCCGAATAAGTCCCTAAGCTCACATGGGACTGATGGGGACTTTTGACACTTTATTCCTTGTGGTAAACCTAAGGTCTCTACGAAGATTTGGCTCTGTCGGAATTTTCTTTATTTCAATTGTCTAAAATGACCGGACTAATACGTGGCGTATGTGTGCATACTATGTAGAACATGATTCTTACAAGCGTAATATCTGGGAAATAGTGGGTCTTAGAGAAAAAACATAGATACCATTTTTATAGAGAATTTTAAGATCTACAACTTTGCTCTGAGGTACTTTTTCGATAAAACTTACCGTTTTCGAGAAAAATCCAAAAAACCTAAAATTTTGACCTTGGGCCCCGAATAAGTCCCTAAGCTCACATGGGACTGATGGGGACTTTTGACACTTTATTCCTTGTGGTAAACCTAAGGTCTCTACGAAGATTTGGCTCTGTCGGAATTTTCTTTATTTCAATTGTCTAAAATGACCGGACTAATACGTGGCGTATGTGTGCATACTATGTAGAACATGATTCTTACAAGCGTAATATCTGAGAAATAGTGGGTCTTAGAGAAAAAATCATAGAGATCATTTTTATAGAGAATTTTAAGATCTACAACTTTGCTCTGAGGTACTTTTTTGATAAAACTTACCGTTTTCGAGAAAAATCCAAAAAACCTAAAATTTTGACCTTGGGCCCCGAATAAGTCCCTAAGCTCACATGGGACTGATGGGGACTTTTGACACTTTATTCCTTGTGGTAAACCTAAGGTCTCTACGAAGATTTGGCTCTGTCGGAATTTTCTTTATTTCAATTGTCTAAAATGACCGGACTAATACGTGGCGTATGTGTGCATACTATGTAGAACATGATTCTTACAAGCGTAATATCTGGGAAATAGTGGGTCTTAGAGAAAAAATCATAGAGATCATTTTTATAGAGAATTTTAAGATCTACAACTTTGCTCTGAGGTACTTTTTCGATAAAACTTACCGTTTTCGAGAAAAATCCAAAAAACCTAAAATTTTGACCTTGGGCCCCGAATAAGTCCCTAAGCTCACATGGGACTGATGGGGACTTTTGACACTTTATTCCTTGTGGTAAACCTAAGGTCTCTACGAAGATTTGGCTCTGTCGGAATTTTCTTTATTTCAATTGTCTAAAATGACCGGACTAATACGTGGCGTATGTGTGCATACTATGTAGAACATGATTCTTACAAGCGTAATATCTGGGAAATAGTGGGTCTTAGAGGAAAAACATAGATACCATTTTTATAGAGAATTTTAAGATCTACAACTTTGCTCTGAGGTACTTTTTCGATAAAACTTACCGTTTTCGAGAAAAATCCAAAAAACCTAAAATTTTGACCTTGGGCCCCGAATAAGTCCCTAAGCTCACATGGGACTGATGGGGACTTTTGACACTTTATTCCTTGTGGTAAACCTAAGGTCTCTACGAAGATTTGGCTCTGTCGGAATTTTCTTTATTTCAATTGTCTAAAATGACCGGACTAATACGTGGCGTATGTGTGCATACTATGTAGAACATGATTCTTACAAGCGTAATATCTGAGAAATAGTGGGTCTTAGAGAAAAAATCATAGAGATCATTTTTATAGAGAATTTTAAGATCTACAACTTTGCTCTGAGGTACTTTTTCGATAAAACTTACCGTTTTCGAGAAAAATCCAAAAAACCTAAAATTTTGACCTTGGGCCCCGAATAAGTCCCTAAGCTCACATGGGACTGATGGGGACTTTTGACACTTTATTCCTTGTGGTAAACCTAAGGTCTCTACGAAGATTTGGCTCTGTCGGAATTTTCTTTATTTCAATTGTCTAAAATGACCGGACTAATACGTGGCGTATGTGTGCATACTATGTAGAACATGATTCTTACAAGCGTAATATCTGGGAAATAGTGGGTCTTAGAGAAAAAACATAGATACCATTTTTATAGAGAATTTTAAGATCTACAACTTTGCTCTGAGGTACTTTTTCGATAAAACTTACCGTTTTCGAGAAAAATCCAAAAAACCTAAAATTTTGACCTTGGGCCCCGAATAAGTCCCTAAGCTCACATGGGACTGATGGGGACTTTTGACACTTTATTCCTTGTGGTAAACCTAAGGTCTCTACGAAGATTTGGCTCTGTCGGAATTTTCTTTATTTCAATTGTCTAAAATGACCGGACTAATACGTGGCGTATGTGTGCATACTATGTAGAACATGATTCTTACAAGCGTAATATCTGAGAAATAGTGGGTCTTAGAGAAAAAATCATAGAGATCATTTTTATAGAGAATTTTAAGATCTACAACTTTGCTCTGAGGTACTTTTTTGATAAAACTTACCGTTTTCGAGAAAAATCCAAAAAACCTAAAATTTTGACCTTGGGCCCCGAATAAGTCCCTAAGCTCACATGGGACTGATGGGGACTTTTGACACTTTATTCCTTGTGGTAAACCTAAGGTCTCTACGAAGATTTGGCTCTGTCGGAATTTTCTTTATTTCAATTGTCTAAAATGACCGGACTAATACGTGGCGTATGTGTGCATACTATGTAGAACATGATTCTTACAAGCGTAATATCTGGGAAATAGTGGGTCTTAGAGAAAAAATCATAGAGATCATTTTTATAGAGAATTTTAAGATCTACAACTTTGCTCTGAGGTACTTTTTCGATAAAACTTACCGTTTTCGAGAAAAATCCAAAAAACCTAAAATTTTGACCTTGGGCCCCGAATAAGTCCCTAAGCTCACATGGGACTGATGGGGACTTTTGACACTTTATTCCTTGTGGTAAACCTAAGGTCTCTACGAAGATTTGGCTCTGTCGGAATTTTCTTTATTTCAATTGTCTAAAATGACCGGACTAATACGTGGCGTATGTGTGCATACTATGTAGAACATGATTCTTACAAGCGTAATATCTGGGAAATAGTGGGTCTTAGAGGAAAAACATAGATACCATTTTTATAGAGAATTTTAAGATCTACAACTTTGCTCTGAGGTACTTTTTCGATAAAACTTACCGTTTTCGAGAAAAATCCAAAAAACCTAAAATTTTGACCTTGGGCCCCGAATAAGTCCCTAAGCTCACATGGGACTGATGGGGACTTTTGACACTTTATTCCTTGTGGTAAACCTAAGGTCTCTACGAAGATTTGGCTCTGTCGGAATTTTCTTTATTTCAATTGTCTAAAATGACCGGACTAATACGTGGCGTATGTGTGCATACTATGTAGAACATGATTCTTACAAGCGTAATATCTGAGAAATAGTGGGTCTTAGAGAAAAAATCATAGAGATCATTTTTATAGAGAATTTTAAGATCTACAACTTTGCTCTGAGGTACTTTTTCGATAAAACTTACCGTTTTCGAGAAAAATCCAAAAAACCTAAAATTTTGACCTTGGGCCCCGAATAAGTCCCTAAGCTCACATGGGACTGATGGGGACTTTTGACACTTTATTCCTTGTGGTAAACCTAAGGTCTCTACGAAGATTTGGCTCTGTCGGAATTTTCTTTATTTCAATTGTCTAAAATGACCGGACTAATACGTGGCGTATGTGTGCATACTATGTAGAACATGATTCTTACAAGCGTAATATCTGGGAAATAGTGGGTCTTAGAGAAAAAACATAGATACCATTTTTATAGAGAATTTTAAGATCTACAACTTTGCTCTGAGGTACTTTTTCGATAAAACTTACCGTTTTCGAGAAAAATCCAAAAAACCTAAAATTTTGACCTTGGGCCCCGAATAAGTCCCTAAGCTCACATGGGACTGATGGGGACTTTTGACACTTTATTCCTTGTGGTAAACCTAAGGTCTCTACGAAGATTTGGCTCTGTCGGAATTTTCTTTATTTCAATTGTCTAAAATGACCGGACTAATACGTGGCGTATGTGTGCATACTATGTAGAACATGATTCTTACAAGCGTAATATCTGAGAAATAGTGGGTCTTAGAGAAAAAATCATAGAGATCATTTTTATAGAGAATTTTAAGATCTACAACTTTGCTCTGAGGTACTTTTTTGATAAAACTTACCGTTTTCGAGAAAAATCCAAAAAACCTAAAATTTTGACCTTGGGCCCCGAATAAGTCCCTAAGCTCACATGGGACTGATGGGGACTTTTGACACTTTATTCCTTGTGGTAAACCTAAGGTCTCTACGAAGATTTGGCTCTGTCGGAATTTTCTTTATTTCAATTGTCTAAAATGACCGGACTAATACGTGGCGTATGTGTGCATACTATGTAGAACATGATTCTTACAAGCGTAATATCTGGGAAATAGTGGGTCTTAGAGAAAAAATCATAGAGATCATTTTTATAGAGAATTTTAAGATCTACAACTTTGCTCTGAGGTACTTTTTCGATAAAACTTACCGTTTTCGAGAAAAATCCAAAAAACCTAAAATTTTGACCTTGGGCCCCGAATAAGTCCCTAAGCTCACATGGGACTGATGGGGACTTTTGACACTTTATTCCTTGTGGTAAACCTAAGGTCTCTACGAAGATTTGGCTCTGTCGGAATTTTCTTTATTTCAATTGTCTAAAATGACCGGACTAATACGTGGCGTATGTGTGCATACTATGTAGAACATGATTCTTACAAGCGTAATATCTGGGAAATAGTGGGTCTTAGAGGAAAAACATAGATACCATTTTTATAGAGAATTTTAAGATCTACAACTTTGCTCTGAGGTACTTTTTCGATAAAACTTACCGTTTTCGAGAAAAATCCAAAAAACCTAAAATTTTGACCTTGGGCCCCGAATAAGTCCCTAAGCTCACATGGGACTGATGGGGACTTTTGACACTTTATTCCTTGTGGTAAACCTAAGGTCTCTACGAAGATTTGGCTCTGTCGGAATTTTCTTTATTTCAATTGTCTAAAATGACCGGACTAATACGTGGCGTATGTGTGCATACTATGTAGAACATGATTCTTACAAGCGTAATATCTGAGAAATAGTGGGTCTTAGAGAAAAAATCATAGAGATCATTTTTATAGAGAATTTTAAGATCTACAACTTTGCTCTGAGGTACTTTTTCGATAAAACTTACCGTTTTCGAGAAAAATCCAAAAAACCTAAAATTTTGACCTTGGGCCCCGAATAAGTCCCTAAGCTCACATGGGACTGATGGGGACTTTTGACACTTTATTCCTTGTGGTAAACCTAAGGTCTCTACGAAGATTTGGCTCTGTCGGAATTTTCTTTATTTCAATTGTCTAAAATGACCGGACTAATACGTGGCGTATGTGTGCATACTATGTAGAACATGATTCTTACAAGCGTAATATCTGGGAAATAGTGGGTCTTAGAGAAAAAACATAGATACCATTTTTATAGAGAATTTTAAGATCTACAACTTTGCTCTGAGGTACTTTTTCGATAAAACTTACCGTTTTCGAGAAAAATCCAAAAAACCTAAAATTTTGACCTTGGGCCCCGAATAAGTCCCTAAGCTCACATGGGACTGATGGGGACTTTTGACACTTTATTCCTTGTGGTAAACCTAAGGTCTCTACGAAGATTTGGCTCTGTCGGAATTTTCTTTATTTCAATTGTCTAAAATGACCGGACTAATACGTGGCGTATGTGTGCATACTATGTAGAACATGATTCTTACAAGCGTAATATCTGAGAAATAGTGGGTCTTAGAGAAAAAATCATAGAGATCATTTTTATAGAGAATTTTAGGATCTACAACTTTGCTCTGAGGTACTTTTTCGATAAAACTTACCGTTTTCGAGAAAAATCCAAAAAACCTAAAATTTTGACCTTGGGCCCCGAATAAGTCCCTAAGCTCACATGGGACTGATGGGGACTTTTGACACTTTATTCCTTGTGGTAAACCTAAGGTCTCTACGAAGATTTGGCTCTGTCGGAATTTTCTTTATTTCAATTGTCTAAAATGACCGGACTAATACGTGGCGTATGTGTGCATACTATGTAGAACATGATTCTTACAAGCGTAATATCTGGGAAATAGTGGGTCTTAGAGAAAAAATCATAGAGATCATTTTTATAGAGAATTTTAAGATCTACAACTTTGCTCTGAGGTACTTTTTCGATAAAACTTACCGTTTTCGAGAAAAATCCAAAAAACCTAAAATTTTGACCTTGGGCCCCGAATAAGTCCCTAAGCTCACATGGGACTGATGGGGACTTTTGACACTTTATTCCTTGTGGTAAACCTAAGGTCTCTACGAAGATTTGGCTCTGTCGGAATTTTCTTTATTTCAATTGTCTAAAATGACCGGACTAATACGTGGCGTATGTGTGCATACTATGTAGAACATGATTCTTACAAGCGTAATATCTGGGAAATAGTGGGTCTTAGAGAAAAAACATAGATACCATTTTTATAGAGAATTTTAAGATCTACAACTTTGCTCTGAGGTACTTTTTCGATAAAACTTACCGTTTTCGAGAAAAATCCAAAAAACCTAAAATTTTGACCTTGGGCCCCGAATAAGTCCCTAAGCTCACATGGGACTGATGGGGACTTTTGACACTTTATTCCTTGTGGTAAACCTAAGGTCTCTACGAAGATTTGGCTCTGTCGGAATTTTCTTTATTTCAATTGTCTAAAATGACCGGACTAATACGTGGCGTATGTGTGCATACTATGTAGAACATGATTCTTACAAGCGTAATATCTGAGAAATAGTGGGTCTTAGAGAAAAAATCATAGAGATCATTTTTATAGAGAATTTTAAGATCTACAACTTTGCTCTGAGGTACTTTTTTGATAAAACTTACCGTTTTCGAGAAAAATCCAAAAAACCTAAAATTTTGACCTTGGGCCCCGAATAAGTCCCTAAGCTCACATGGGACTGATGGGGACTTTTGACACTTTATTCCTTGTGGTAAACCTAAGGTCTCTACGAAGATTTGGCTCTGTCGGAATTTTCTTTATTTCAATTGTCTAAAATGACCGGACTAATACGTGGCGTATGTGTGCATACTATGTAGAACATGATTCTTACAAGCGTAATATCTGGGAAATAGTGGGTCTTAGAGAAAAAATCATAGAGATCATTTTTATAGAGAATTTTAAGATCTACAACTTTGCTCTGAGGTACTTTTTCGATAAAACTTACCGTTTTCGAGAAAAATCCAAAAAACCTAAAATTTTGACCTTGGGCCCCGAATAAGTCCCTAAGCTCACATGGGACTGATGGGGACTTTTGACACTTTATTCCTTGTGGTAAACCTAAGGTCTCTACGAAGATTTGGCTCTGTCGGAATTTTCTTTATTTCAATTGTCTAAAATGACCGGACTAATACGTGGCGTATGTGTGCATACTATGTAGAACATGATTCTTACAAGCGTAATATCTGGGAAATAGTGGGTCTTAGAGAAAAAACATAGATACCATTTTTATAGAGAATTTTAAGATCTACAACTTTGCTCTGAGGTACTTTTT